>JAWWEE010000105.1:60460800-60509264 GCA_035221455.1 Xenops minutus | reverse complement strand
AAGAAAGAAAGAAAGAAAGAAAGAAAGAAAGAAAGAAAGAAAGAAAGAAAGAAAGAAAGAAAGAAAGAAAAAGAAAGTCAAGTACAGAAATCCAGCTAAAGTGGAAAAGAAAACCAATGCAAAAGAAAGATTTCAGAGAGAATTTATGGTACTTTAAATCCCTATTTCCTTTGCCAGGTAGAGAAATCTTAATGCTGTTACATGATCCTACCATCTTTCCAACTGCTTTCAGTGAATCACTGCCATTACCAATATGGGCAGAAATTTACTATATCAGCTTCCCAGACACTGAATACAGTGTTGGCAGGACTGACAGATATTAACTCAGTGAGTCAGATAGGGTGGGTTTTTTTATCTCCAAAGCTCACAGGAACAGCTCTAGCCATGTTGCCACTGCAGCTGCAGTTGGCCAGCCAGTGTGCTAAGACTGGGACTACTGATAATTGGTACTTCAAGACTTGCTGGTAAATGCAGGCCCTTCCAAAATGTAATGAGACTGTTATGGATATCCTGGAGGACATCCATGAGGTCATGTCAGTCACGTGATTACCTGCAGTGCTCCTCTTCCCCTTAGGGTATCTCTCCAGCTTACTAAGTACCTTGACAGGAGATCGAACCCAATTCAAGTGCAAGGCCAACCTAAGTGATTGATTATAAGTGATGTTTAGTGGTTATTAGCAGTCAAGCCTTTTCAGGAACCATACTAAATGTAAAACAGCAACTCTCCCTTTCTCCCTGGTTCTCAGTCAGTGTACACACACACTCATGTGCATATATACACACACCAAAGAGCCCAAATGAATTTCAGGAATGTCCAGATGTCATTGAGTGTGCTGGAAAGTGGCATCAATATAAGACTGATACCATGAATGTTATTACATTTGAATGTTGCCATCACTAGAGAAATGCTTTAACCTGGTAATTCAGGAATGGGAACTAAGCCATTTTAGCCAGCAGTTCTGTCAAAAGGCATTAAGAGTGGAAAGATGCAATCAGGAGAAAGTAGAAGGGAAAGAACCCCCAGAACCTGACCCTTTGGTTATGCTGGGGGTCCTTTTCCTTCTGTGCATTAAGATAGTGGCTGATGTGGTATGTTTTACAAACAGATAAAAATACATGCACAAGAGCTGAAAACATTATGTACACAGATATGAGTCAATACTTGGCAGGTGGCTAACTGGAGTCAGATTTCCCAGACAATAATTACGTTTCAAAATAAGAATTAAAGAGACAAGAGAAGAAGGACTTATTCCCATCAGCTGAGAGTATGAGCTCTGAAGTGAAATTATCTTTTCTTTCCACATAGTTGATTCTACGTGACTTCAGGTGTTATCTGCATAAAACATCCAGGAATGATATTATGAATCTTGCAAGGACATAATTTTCTAAATGGGTACAGGTTAAATGACTAACTTTTTCCCTCCTCTAAGCTGCTCAGCCAGTTCTGATCTGAAAACTGTACAGACATAAGAACAATATGATGTGGTGTTCAAACATGCCTTGTAGAAAGATCTCAAGAGGACCCAACTATCAGTATAGTTAGCCAAGGAGAATGGAGTCTGGTACACCAAATATTTTACTGTTACTGTGCATCAGAAAAACACTTCCATAGCAAGACATCAAATGCACCTTGAGGACTACGAATTCAAGCATGTCTGTTACTTCTGTGACAAAAAGCACCCAGCTTCCTCTTAGTCTTCCAGGACCATATCTTAGGCTTACGGTGCAGCTTCACTGTAAACAGATAGATGTGACCAGTACTACAGAGTTGTAGGTGGATTACTGATTTGTATATTGTAATTTGACTTTTAATTGCTGCTGATTTCAAATTTTGATTATTCTCTGACAATCAGCGTTTTTTATAGATGTTTGAAAACTGTCTTTTCAAAAACAGTACATGAGAAAATATTTGCCTTTGGTAGTAAATTTGCCTGTCTGTGTGCCTGTCTGTGTGCCTGTCTATTTATCTACTATACTACATATTGCTAACTGTAGAAAAATAGAATGGCAGTAGTCAGAACAAATTAGTTTGGGGTACAAAAGTAGACTTGACACTTTGTGTTCAAATTTTCTGAAAAGGCACACTCCTATGTTGACCTCTGCTCCTGTAATGAGCCAGGTCTCCTCTCCAAGTAAGAAGGCTGTATTGTGCCCTGAAAAATGTTGTTTAATGAGAGAACTCTGCCTAAAAAGGGAAATAAGACTGTAAAGCCCACTAGCTATAACATGCTGGTATTATGCTACCATTTCTGTTTTCAGTGAGGTGTGAAATATTTTAATATTTAATATTTTTTGTTAATTTCTAACCAAATTTTCTGTGGAAAGTCTTTACTTTCCTCTTCAGTCCCAGTTCCCTAGGTGTTTTCTCTGTTTGTTTAATGCAGGATAGGGGTAGGCCATGGAAAAGTGTAATACAGATAGGATTGGATCTTCTAAGAAACTGCATCTGATACAGTGTGAGCCACAGGAACAGTATTAGGCTGTATCCCTTCACAAGATTTTTTAAGCTGCATACTGCAGTTTGTCCAGGATGTTATAATTTTTTTTTTTCTGTAATAATGTCCTTTAATGTGCATACAGCAGTCCACAGAAAGCTGAGTGGATAGGAGCCACTTGTCCATGAAAGCCTGTGCGGTGTAATATTTTCCAAGTCACAGAAGTGCCCTACCTTGAGATGGGTCAATAGCTCAGAACAGGATGTATTTTTTATTCATTTTAATAGGATGGAGAAGGATTTCATGAGAGACAAAATGCAAAAGCTAGCAGACAGATTATATGAAAAAAGAAGCTTCACAAAAGTACTTTGCTGGGAAAAGTTACATGACATCATTGATCTGTTATGGTACTTGAAGACTAAAACAAATGAATGTTTTTGTATCCTCAGCTTCCTTTTTCTAAGCAAATTCCTGGGGATACTTACAGCACACAGCATTACAGCTTCCAGTTGTTTCCCATGATTGAAAGCCTCCAGGTTACCCAGCCACTGTTAAAGGAAATGCTGCTCTTGGCAGCAAGCATTTCAGTTCAATCCTGACTGTGGCCAATGGGAATGTTCTGGTTGTCTGAAATACAGCTGGATTGAGTTCTAAGGGACTTAACTTTCTGAGGCTCATGAGGATGTGGAAATTCTCAAGTGTGTGTCTTTGGAACCATGTACATGACAGGTATCCTAAGAAACAAGTTTGGGCTGCAACTTGGATGTACCTGAGAGAGGAACAACCCCTTTGCATCTGGTGCTCAAGCCCCCTCATGCTGCTGTGAGAACAGCTTCCTGAGGTGATGAGCGCATTCTTTTCAGGGAAAAGACACCCAGGATTCACTGGTAACTTGTAGAAAGCTTCCAGAATCACAGGATATGTAAATTTGGAAGGGACCACAGTGGGTCATCTGGTGCAACCTCCCTACTCAAGCGGGGTTATTGTAAAGCACATGGCACAGGATTGCATGATGATTCTTGAATATCTCCAGTGGGGGAGACTCCAGAGCCTCTCTGGACAATCTGTTCCAGTGCTTGGTCACTCACACAGTAAGCAAGTTCTTCCTGATATTCAGGGGGAACTTCCTGTCCATCACTTTCGTCCCATTGTCTCTTGTCCTGTTGCTGGGCACCACTGAGCAGAGCCTGGCTCCATCCTCCGGGCACCCTCTTTTCAGAGACTTACAGACATTGATGAGGTCTCCTCTCAGTCGACTCTTCTCCAGGCTGAACAGGCCCAACTCTCTCAGCCTTTCCTCATCAGAGAGATGCTCCAGTCCCTCAGTCATCTTTGTTGTCCTCTTCTGGACCTGCTCCAGGACCTCTGTATCGCTCCTGTACTGAGGACACAGCACTCTAAATGTGGCCTCACTAGGGCTGAATAGAGGGGTAGGATCACTTCCCTTGTCCTGCTGTCAATGCTATTCCTAATGCACCCCATGGTACCATTGGCCCTCTTGGCCACAAGGGCACACTGCTGGCTCTTGGGCAACTTGCTGCCCACCTCCATCTCCACGTCCTTCTACACAGAGCTGCTTTCCAGAAGGTTGGCCCCCAGCCTGTATGTATACCAGGAGTATTTAGCAGAAAACTCTCACACGTTGTCAAGTTTCAGCCCTCCCTGCTGAGCAGAAGTCCAGTGTGCTGAGCTGGCAGTGAGGATCTGGCCCCTCCTGCTGCTTGTTTGCTTTTGGTCTTTCTATGGATGCAAGCTATGCAAAGGGAATATATACTCCATGACCTAAAATAGTATCTCTGTTACTAGGCCTCAGATACAAAAAGACATAATATAAAAAGTGTGTTATAAAAAGAACAAAATATTGATCTGTTTCTGTGGTGAACAGGCATGAATAGGCTCAAAGTGCTGTGCTGTTACTCTTGTGGATCCCTGAGTAGAGGTCACTGTTTATAAAAACAAACAAACAAGAAGTTAATTTAAAGCATTTAAAACCTAGTTATTTCTGAGCTTCAGAAGTCTGGACACCAACTAGTTCTTTATCAGGAGTGCAATATCCAGTTCTGATTTTAATCCAAAGCTTATACTTTGATGAACATTTAGGTAGGAATTAGTCTGCCTTAGTTCTCAAAAAGTTATTTAATCTAATAGTACAGTTGCCTAGTCCTGGGATGTCTGCTTTCAGTTGTCCTTGAAGAATTTCTTAATCATCTGGCTTTGGGAGAACTTGTTTTCAACAGCTTCTGTTAAAGAGGAAACCTTATGCAATGTGGAATCCTAGCACTCACTGGCCCAGGAGGAGAGTGGAAGGGAGCATGATGCTTAAGGGTTAGCAGGTTGCAGGGCAGTTTCTGTATTTTATCCAAAGTTTGCATAAAGTGATTCAGCCTTCTTTGGGCATCAACCAAGATCTTGAGAAAGGCAAGTACCAAGGCTCAGCCTGTCCCATTTGACTTGTTCTAGGCAGCTGCTAATGATGGAGTGCAGGCGGTTTGGTGCTCAAGTCTCTGATGTGCAGCTCTGCTGAGACATAGTAAAAACAAACTGGGGATCTAAGCTTTTAAGCACAGCCAAAAAATTCAGTATTGCAACAATACCTGTACTTCAAGAACTTTTGCTTTTAGGTCTAATGTCCGCTCTGATCCATGCACACTGCATGTGTCCTGTGCTTTAGTACACACCTGTGTGGATTCCTTTATCATCAGCCTTGCCACTCCTACTCCCTCACAGGATTATTTTTATTTAGACCTACAGCCTTTAGCAAGCAAGTTTTTTTGGCTGGATTGAGTTCTGTAAGAAAATGTATTTTCCTTTCAGAACAAAAATAACAGAAGAGAATTTGCAATTCTCTCTAATGTCTTCCCCTTCAGTGCTCACTTGAAGGGTAAAATGTCCACCAGTACCAAATGGAGTTTTGGTGATGGAGTACTAATGCTGATATGGAATAAACACTTCTGCACAGCATTTGTGTATTTCAAGCGACTCCTCATTAGCACTGTTTATTCTAAAGTGAGCATAAATTTATAATTGGAGATCATTTCATTAGTGACTATTAATACTGCATCAGATTCTACAGCATTGGCTACATACAAAAAGTGCTTACTTGCACCAGCAAGTTCTGTTCAAAATAACGTTGCTCTGATTTCTTACTGATTGCCTAATCTGGCCCACATTTAGGGATGCAATAATATTTTTTACAGCCTCTGTTAGATAATAAAAACACTAGCGAAAAAGGATTTTAAGGTCTTGAAGAAAGTGATGGCTGATGTCATAAGTATCATTCTTTCCAAATCCTTCTTATAGCAGTGTAGAGTGAGGATCTTCTTCTGAAATTGTTGCCAGTATTTTCAGTTTCACACTCTTTTTGAAGGAGTTATGACCTTCCTAAGAGGAGTTTGAGCAGAAGGTTTTTCCTATCTTGGAAGTGTGAAATGGCATTTAAACTGAAAACTAAAATAACTGTTAATGTTTGTTAGGTTCTTTCCTGAGACATTTGTTTGTCTATATTAAAACTACCTGTGGAAGCCATTAACAAAATCTTCACTTTAAAAAGAAGGAAGCATAGACTGGATGGAGAAGGACGAGCAGTACTTTTTTTTTTCACCTCTTTTTAACCATCTTAAGAAATCTGTTTTTAGCAGCAGTATGTGTTATGTTAGTACCAAGAAAGGGCTTGAGTTCTGTGTAACAACCCAGAGGGCAGTTGGGCACTGGAACAGGCTCACCAGGGAAGTGGTCACAGCACCAAGCCTGACAGAGTTCAAGAAGCGTCTGGACAATACTTTGAGGCACATGGTGTGACTCTTGGGGCTGGTCCTGTGCTGGACCAGAAGTTGGACTCGATGATCCTTATGGGTCCCTTCCAACTCAGCATATCCTCTGATTCTGTGGTTCTGTGATTCTATAAACAGAGGCATGTGCTATACCTCTTTCAAAAGACCTGGCATTCTCTATTTCTGTCAAATGAAGGGCTCTCTGACTCTCTCCTATGGTCACACATAAAGCCCAGAGTTAATCACACATCCACAAAGACATGCTGCTGCACTGCTCCCAGAGTGCCATTCTGACAACCATCCAAAATGTGTCTGTGGCCCCTGTGTTCCCCTTTGGTCTTCTGTCATTACTATGCTTTCATTTAAATCTTCTCCCTTGAGGTTTTTCTCTTTTTATTTTTCCTTTATTTTTTCCCCTTTTTGTTTTCTTCTCCCCCCCCCCTCCCCCGCATTGTATTTGTAAAAAGGGAAAGATGCCCCCTGTTTGCTGCTTTGCCAAACCAATCTTACCATCTTAGCTTACCTTCTGTGTAAATTTTTTAGCACTCCTGAAGTTTTGAGAAATCTCATACTTCTTCATTTGAATATAGATCATTATACCTATACAAGTGCACAGTTAACTCAAACTCTTCCCTGTGCACATTAGGAAAAATGCTTTAATGAAACTTCTGCTGCCATTGTCTTATCACGTTAGCCTTGGAGATATTTTCAAAAGGTATTATAAGAATCTGGGGTGAAATTTATCATCTCTCTACCTGAAAACACCATTTCTAATCTTATCCTAATATTATTCTAATATATAGATCATTCTAATCTAATCTTATCCATTCACCATATGCTTGGGGACGTCAGCTCCTGTGACCAGAATTCGGATTCATCTCATTTCGACATTGCCACTTGAAAGCTGGCATCTAGTCCATGCTAGCTGTCTAGGGCAGGCCTCTAATTAAAGAGAGGTGATTCAGTTCACTGGTCTAAAGGTAGGAAGACTAGTATCTAGAAGTAATGGTTCCTCCTAACTACAGAAGAAACCAGAGGAACTGACTGGACCAGATATCATAACTTTGTGGTGGTTATGGTCCTACTCCATTATTAGTATGTATATTAATAAATATACATATTCAAGTATATTTATAGCCAAGTATATCAGAGATGTGATGATGCAAAAAGATTGGAAGGAAGACACAATACTGCATGTTACCAGTTCAATTTATAAGAAAGAGGGGGAATACCTAAAGCTGCCAGTACTGCGCAATATATTAGCTGTTCCTAATAATAAGCACTTTGCTAAGTGCTCTCTGTGCTATAAAAAAAGTGATGAGCAAAGAGACTCCTGAAAATATAAGTGGAGAGTTGAAAAGAGAAATTAAGAATTATTATTAGGGGTTCCAATTTGCTTATCAAGACTTTTAAAATTAAGTAATCCAGACTTTTCTAGCAAAGATTGCAATTTTGGCCTAAAGAAGGAATTAATATTAATCTTTCAACATTAAAATCCTGTTCAAAGTTCATGATTTATCAAGATTTCCTAACCTTATCAGGAGAACCTCAAAGAAAATGTCCGATAGTGGGTGTCAGCAGACAAAAAGAAATAAACACGAGCTAGCATAACTATGAAATTCAGCATGTGGAAAGATACAAGGCAGACAGTCAAAATTACAAGAACAAATACACAAAAGGGCAGAACTCTTTCTGCCAACAGTTACAGCAGTATTACATATCACTTTGTGGTCTCGCTTATGGTAATGTTATGTTAATACAACTCACTTGATCTTTCTGGATCTAGTCCTGATTTTCAGTGATGTGAGAGCAGAATCATCCACATGTGCCTCTTACTTTTACTTCTCCTTTGAACTAAGAGCTGAGGAAAGTGGAAACTTCTTGTGACTGTTGATATTATACCCTACAGAAGGTTGGGCTGAGAAGCTGGTGTTGAATATCTTTGTATATATTCTTCTGTTACACAAGAAATTATTTTTGAATGCAATCAAAATATTGACCCTGGATCCTATTGCACTTAAGGGTGGTGTTAAGAGTTCTCTGCAAGACAGATGAGCAAAACTAATGAAAACACTAGTCAAAGTTCAAAGTCAGACATCTTGTTTCTGATGGGAAAATCCAGCAGATGCTTCAAATCTTGGTTTTCTCTAGTTGTAACTTTAATGAGCTAATATGTTATTGAAGATCTTTTAAAAAATACTTGCATTGAATACTAGTGCATTTTCAAATGCCAATTAGTTTCTCATCTGAAATAATTAAAAAGTGTTTGGAAAAAGACTCTGAGTGTAAGGGTTATTTTTACATTTTTGTGTTTGGTGCAGTGCTGATGAATAGGTTAGCTCCATGCCTGGCTACTAACAGTCATTATCATTGCTGCTATGGCTATAGCTATGCACTGGAGAAACATCTTGAGAAAAGGCAGCTGCATCACTCATAACATAAAGAAGAAATACTAATACTTGAAAGCCTTTTTATGTATAGTCTACAGTGAGCAATAGCAGCCTCCCATTATTAGCAGATCTTCCTGGTTGAGATGCAAGACAGATATAAGGAAAAAAATGCCTGCAGTCCAGGAAGGTTGTTTTTCTTCCTTCTGAGAACTAGAGCAAAAGCCTAACTGAGCTATTTGCTGGTATCCTGAACTGTTATTATTCTCTAAGTCTCATTAAAACAAAAGAAAACAAAACAAAAACCCTGCCTTTGTCTCAGGTCATTCCAGAACATTTGCCCTCCACTGTTATGTATCCAGGCCGGAAATGTTTTTCTTCTTTTAAAATGAGCAATGCAAGGATATTGTGGAGAATGCACATAGGGTAATATGCTATCAGCACCCTTCAGTTGTTTATTATGGCCATTTTCAGCCCAAATGGGGACAATAAGTTCTCTTGGATTCTCATGGTTCTGGCAAAATCATCTATGTGTGACAGCAAAAAAACCAACAACCACTTCCTGATAAATTTCAGAGAACTGCTTTTCTCAGTCTTATCTCACTGTTTCTTTCCCCTGCTGAGAAGAAATGCAGTATTACAGCAGACTTACCTCTTTCCTGTATATTTGCCAGTGATGACCATACAGTTTTACCTTCTCACGTGCTTTGTTTCTCTCTGGAGGAAATAATAAAGAGGACTTACTCTCCTTTGTCCTGTGAATGGATGTGGCCTACGTCTAAGGTCATTTCAAAACAACAGACCCTCAATTGCAATTGTGGCTAGGGGCCTTTTCTATAAAAAAGTATTTCTTTGCTGGAGGCAGCAGACTTGGTAGGGTTATGGCATGCCAGAGATGCACAGGAATGTGAGGCTACTTCATAAGCGCAGTTTCCAATCTCAGCATGTTTCTCCACAGCAATGTTGTGTTATGAAATTAATATGGATGTTTTATGCAGAAAGCTTCATGTTCTGAAGACCGGTCATGGTGCCACTTAGGCAAGGAGGGCTTCTCTCTCAGTTAGGTCACAAGACTAGGAGTAGAGCAAGGGTAAGCCTGTTTTCGCACAGAGAGAAAGGAGAGAACTAGCAGCAGTGGAAAAGTCCTCAAACTTCCTCAGTCCTTTTTCTGAAGAAAACAATTGTCTGGGTATTCAAGCCTTAGTAGTTTGGCTGCTTGGTTACTTTATTGCCCAACTCGTGAAAGTTCTCCTTTATGCATATTTTGCATATGTCCACAGCAAGAAGCATTTATAATTGCACCCTGAACCGAAAGCAAAGCTCATTTTCAAATTGTGGGTGCCAGCTGACAAGTACAGGGCTTGTTTTCTTTCTAAAACATAGGCTTTCTTTTTAGCCCTAGCAACTACCTCCCACTTCCTCTCCAAATACGTGTTTAATGTTTGGTAAAGATCACTGTGGTGATATTACTGATGAGAGGAAAAAGACAGGAGGATGGTCAGGATGATAGCCACAAATTTAGGAAACCTAAATTAAAATCTCTGTCACATACTTCCCGTGTTATCTTTGACAGATCATTGAATGACAGAACCATAACAGGCTGCATTTTCCTCAAATTCTGTGCTGCAGTTTCACATCTGTTAAACATGAAACAGGATTGCATGAGTTTGTGCCAATTCAAATCATGAAGTTCCTAGATATTTGCTGTCATGGGGGTCACATTGGTATTTAAACTAAGGCTTTTGAAGGGATCATTAAGATACATGGCAAGAGGGCTTGCTTTTACTTATTTGTTTATTCTCATGGTGAGGGACATCAGTCCAAACACAAGAATAAGCACTGTGGAACTGTGGAAGAGGATTTCTTCACCAGGAATAGACAAATAAACCCTTGCAACATTGTTGGGAGAAACTACTCTTCTCTGCTAGGTTTTGCAGGAGAAAAAGTGTGAAAGAATGGTTGAAGTAATAAATTCTTCTGAAAAAATAGTTTCCTGTTGCATAATCCAAGGCTCTATTGTTTGTCAGGAAGCAGAGAGCTGCAGACTCTTCAAAAGAAAAAAAATCAGTGCACTAGTTAGCACAGACTAATAGAGTAAATGTTAACACTTAGTATTAATTTTTTGACATGTCTCTGGAAGTGCATTTAGTGCCCCAAGAATTCCCCAGTGATAGTTTTCTGACTGGTTTTGTTTGTTTTGTGGGATCTAGAGTTGATTGAAATGAGGTATAACTTAAAATATATGAGGATAAGAAACAGTTCATTTAATTTAAATAACTATTTTGCTTTCTTCTTGTTAATTATCTATCCAAATCCATGAAGAATACAATAAATAGAAGTCTCAATCTTGGGCCCACATAGGTAGAAGTGGAAATGATTGCCTCTAGTCAGAGTTAAGACAGCGGGCTTTTGCAAATAACAAAACATACCCAAGAACTGTGGTCATAGTTCTTTTTGACTGAACCAGTGCAAAGATCAGCTTGCAATTATCTAATGTGAGTGCACTGCTGTGGTGGGATCTGTTGTCTGTGATCTAGGGGCTGAAGTTAACTGCTAGAGTGGCCAGAAACAACATAGCGGGAGCAGTAGAAGAGAACTGGCCCAAAATTTCCTACAGCTTGACCCAAGCTCAGCAACATCTACTGGAAGGAGAGCTAATATTTCAAATAGACAACTCAATCTTCAGTTGCTTGACTTAAAAATTAGTGCTCACTTTTGTTAGTGCAGTATAACAATAAACTCTTTTGCAGTGGTGACAACTTCAGAGTGATGGCTATTTCCTACCCACCAATGTCACCTGAAAAGTTTTTAGTGAGGTACTGCAGTAAGAAGACTTAAGAGTACAGTTATTTTAACGAATGATTTTCTTCTCAAGCCTTAATGTTGCTAACTTTAAGAAGTCATTAGAATGTTGGCCTGAGCAGGGGACAATACGTATGGGTTTCAGTAAATGAAAATGTGAGGAGGAACCAATTTTCATCTTCTAAGAAACAGAATAGGTTTATCTAAAATAGCATACTTAATTACTCCAATCAGGCCTTCTTCAGTGAAAGGCAATAAAAATGAGAGCCTGTGATTATTTCTGTGTTTCTGAATTAAAATATTGATGCCATTAGCTAAGAAATATTTCAGTGACAGTTTGAAGAAAATGTCTCCAATATGCTTTCAATGTAGCTTTTAAAGGTTCATTATTCTTGGATAGTTATATGCCAGTTGAACATTAAAACCAGATTTTCTGAGGCTTAGGAAACATGCATCCTTTACATGAATGTTAATCCTCAGTAAACATGTTTTTAAAAATCAGTTGGTTCACGCTTTATGTATAGCAAGAAATTCAAGTCACAAAATGCTCATAAGATGCTTATTTTAAAGTACTATCATTTTCCTGCTTATTCTATACTTTCTAATTAGATGGAAAACCAATTATTACGTAGTCATAAGAAACATTTCCAATTTGGCTTTTGCCAGATCTCATTTTTTACAGATACTAGTTTCTGATAGATTGCTTCACTTTTATATTGAAAATGCATAAATAAGATATTGTCAGGAAAAAAAGAAGTTTGCCAGAAAGAAAAAGTGTGCCTCTTCAGTTCATATAGATGACCATTGCACATGAACAAATCCATATTTTCTGAAAGATATAGTTCTGCTCTGAGACTAGTGACAACTGGTTGAAGCCTAAATGGTTCCGAATGGTCTCTCCAGACACTGCAGGCAGATTAAAATTTGTCTAGTGTCCTGTCACAGACAAAATGTCATAGTGCAGATTCATTCAAGGATTTAAAAATGAGTGGAGCCATTTAAATTGGTTATGTCAAAACAAAAAGCCTTGCTACAAATTTTCTTAAACATAGAAGGTTAAAAATCCAGCTCTCAATTTTGCAGCTCAGTTGATCTCCTCCATTATCTAAGGCATGGGTGAAAAGTGCTTTCAGGTAGAAACCCTGTAAAAACAGATGACATCGTAAAGTTGGGAAAAACCTGCCATTCTAGCTTAATTTATTTTCGAGTTCCTGCCTTTATTTCAACACAAAAATCAAATTAAATTAAGATTTGATAACATAAATAAATAGGCCAACACAGACACTTATCTAAACAAAAAACCTTCCCTCATTCTAATTCCACTCATATTGTGAGATGGAGTTTTTCCTCTCATTCTGATACCAATGTATCACCCATGCAATTCTGGTCATTTTTCTCCCAATTCTTTATACTTTTTCTGAAATTGTGAGATATTTATGTAAAGCAATATATATTTAGTTGTACTTTTATTATTTTAAATATATTTATATGTTGACACTTTCCATCACAACTTGATAGATAAGGCATATGGTTATTCCTTCTGGCAAGTGTAAGGCTTTCAATCCCTACTCAGCTATATGTATAACCAGAGAGATAATTTCTATTGGGTAGTAATAATTGCTTGTATTCCTTCAGCACTTCTGTGCCATCTACACAGGTATTCAATATAGGCATAATTATTTTTATTTTCATCTCTTTTGATGACATTAGATATACAAATACCTTTGTATGTATCTCCACTTGGCTCTGTAGGAGGGGAATGCCATAGAACACTGTTAAAGAGTTTCATGGAGGTAGAAAGAAGCCTGCTTGTAGGGCCAACATATGAGTTGCCCCAGGAGAGTTTGGTATAATCCATCTGACTATACTGCCTGTAAAACCTGCTAAGATAATGGTAGGAAAGTGTCTAAAGGGTAAGCCTAGAGCAAAGCTTTCTGAGAAGCACAGGTCTTATTGTAGAGAAATTGCAGAACCTGAAGCTTTTGCAAAGCCAAGGAATGAAACCCTGGTTTCATTTTAAAGCAGCAAGGATTTTGCCAGTGACACTATCAGGTATATCTGTCCAGGTGAGATGCAAGGCACTTACTTCCAGCAAACCTCTGGGTATCAACAGCACTAAAGAAGAGTATTTTGTCTCTTCTAGGGAAAGGTAAGAACTCTTCACAACTGAATGATTTGCAGGAGATGGGACTAGAGAAAAAACCCATCTTTTCCCAACACTGTTTGGAGTCATTTGTGGTTATGGTGCAGATCGAGAAAATGGCATAATATTGTTTGCCTGTCAGTTTTACTATGAGGGATCAAAGGCTTAGCCTACAGTAAACTACTTTGCTTTGCCTTCCCTCCTTCCCTCCTTCCTTCCTTCTTCTTTCTTTTTTCTTTTCCCTTCCCCTTTCCTTCCCCTTTCCTTCCCCTTTCCTTCCCCTTTCCTTCNNNNATAGTTCAGACCTGAGATTCTCCAAACCACAGAGCTTTTTTTTAACCCAAGCCCCTTGGTCAAACAGCAGGTGCACCACCAGGCTGAGAATAAGCCTCTGGGCAAAATGCTAATGGTCAAGCTGGTGACCCGCTTTGCACAGCTGGCAGGTGCACACTTCCTCTGGGGCTGTCCACGCTACAGAGAAGGTCGGGGCTCTCAGACTGGTGTGTGTGTGTGTGTAGCTGCTTGCAGGACGTGGAAGAATAGACCTTTCTTGTAAGCTTATTAGCCCTGTGTTTGAGACTGACCTTTTATTTTATGGTGGAATCTAAGAACGGGTGGCCCTTCGCTTCTTGAAAATGGACACTTGGTTGTGTACAGGTCTCATGTGATGGTGTTAATGATTGGTGATTAGTACAAGGAAATACCAGGCACATGGCCTGTTCTATAGGGGGTCATCAAGCTAGACATGGTAGCTGTATTTCAAGAAAATGCCTAACAGCCTGAAGACTTTATAGTACCATTAGAAGTTTTATGATCTGGAGTAAGGTAATCAAATCTCATGCTTCAGAGCACATGCTGATCTCTGCAGGAACCAGGAAGGCATTTCCCACTATGAGAGCTTTATGCAGTTGTCTGGGTGGTTTCCATCTTTTCCCAGATTGATGGCAAATGAAGCCAGTTGGAGGCAGGACGCTGAACTGCATGGAGTGACCTCTAGATACCTGTGTCCCTAGGTAGCTCTTAAAGACCTAAAGATTTTGAATCCTATAGAAATGAATGCATTATGACAGGAAAACTCCAGTAAAATGCCTTCAAAGTGAAACCCAAGGCCAGCTTTCAGTCTCTATTAGGTAGGAGAAGTGCTCATTGAATTCACTCCCAGAACAGAAAACAATACTTGGCAAGCTGCTTCTAGTGAGGGAAAATGATTAATGCTGTGTGTCAAGTGCTCATAAAATGGTGTGACACTTGTACACAGTGTCTTTTCTCTTAAGTATGATGCTAGTCACTGCATCAAAGGAAAGCAGTGTTCACAGCATCAGTTTTGTTCTGCAGCTCCTAAGACACTGTTATGCCAGCCAGCTTCTCTGTATGCCCATCTGATAAAATCTGTGCTCTGTTTTGGCTGCCTCTTGTTCCTCTTCTACTTTTAATTGTCTCTGTGGCTTTTTTTCCTTCCCATTTTTGTTTTTCTTTTCATTCTCTTCTGCACAACTGAAGGAAATAATTTGTCAGTTGTTGTTGAAATTTTTGCTTTGATCTGGATAATGTAAAATATTTTAATCCAAAATGGAATATGATACTACCACTTTGTCATTACAAAAGCTGATTTTTTTTCTGATGGGAACATTTATATAGACATATATATATGCACAAACACATAATTAACAGTGCATGGACAAAAGCAAATTGCTCCAGCAAGGCAACTTTCACCATCAGTTCAAGCCATGACTTCTCACTTTTTTCTCCTGGAACACAATGTTGAAGTATATTTTTCTTATGGTGTCACAGTCAATGTTCCTTTTGAGCCCAAAGTTAATGTCCCTTTTCAACCACAGTTAGTAGTTTTACCTAATAATTTATTATTATTTTGTTATTATTTTTCACAGCCTTGTTAAAGTTGTGATGATTCAGCTGAGGAAAAGTTTTGAAAAGCTATACCTTGGACACTGGGGTCTTGAAAAATAATTGTCTCCTCAGT
Organism: Xenops minutus; assembly: GCA_035221455.1. Classification (NCBI taxonomy): domain Eukaryota; kingdom Metazoa; phylum Chordata; class Aves; order Passeriformes; family Furnariidae; genus Xenops; species Xenops minutus. The sequence continues at coordinate 60,493,746 of JAWWEE010000105.1, read as the reverse complement.
CACTTTGGGGGTTTAATCACCAAAACGACTTCAGTTTTTGCAAAATGAAAGCTAGTCTTCTGAGAGGAAGATGACAAGGTTGTCAAATTATTCTGTCTTGTTTATTTACCAGTTAAAAGGCGGGGGGGAAAACCCTGTTCAGTGGAAAATACAGAAGTAGGAAATGAGTAGGTACAAAGATGCATACCATAACAGTGTTACCTTTGTCATTCTGCATAGAAACAGCAGAACAAGGAAAAATAGTTCACAGAAAATACTACTGCCGAAGAAAAGCCTCTGATGTTCATGTTGAGGATCTATACAGAAACTCTGGAGTACACAAGCTCTCAAAACTGCACCTCTGCGGAGAAGCAGGAAAACAAGGAATGACTGCATGTTTCACATAATGGTCCCTTGTACCTATTTCTCTAAAGGGGGACAAAGATGATTTGATTCTGTTTTACACATCTTTGCAAAGTTATCATGATCTCCTTGTTCTTCCCTAGGGTTTGATATAAACAGCAAACTTGAGAAGAAGTCTGAAGAATATGAGAACTGTGGATTTAAAAAGGTGGCTTTAAGCATGGGAAATGATTAACGTGAAGTGGGAAAAGACTGAAGATGTGACTTGTGATGTAAGAGGAAAAAAATCAGGAGGGGTGAAGTTTTAAATAGCCTTGGAGAAAAGGACAAGAAATGTTAACCCTCCTGCAGCAAAAGAAGGAAATCCAGTAGAGAGATAAGAGAAGATGGTCAGAATTTTTGTTAATGGTTTTGCTTTTTGTGAACCAGAATGCTGCAATACTAGAGAGCAGAGGAGCAGAGATTATGAGAGGCATAGCTGATATACAGAACACAGCTAAAAATATCTTCTAGAGGATGTTTTATTTGCTTCTCTGCTTCAGCAGAAGACAACCATACACTCAATGAGAGAGACTAAAAGTGGCCTGCAATCATCAGCTAGTCAGTCAAACACAACTCTCCTAGGCAGAGTGAGAAAGGATGCACAGCATGCAGATTTTTCCAGTGGGTTTGAAGGTAAGAGGAACAGTATCTGGGCAGGGAGAGAAGCATGAAGGAGGGAGATGTGAGAAGGTGAGTCTGTTCCACCTAGTGTGATTAAGGAGCCAGCTTTGTTGCCATTGCAACATCACTTACAAAACACAAGCCCAATCCCTAATGAGCTTAACTTTAAAAATAAGAGAAAGCCTTTCTTGCCTCAGAGTACTTGTTATGTGCTCAGAATGTGCTGTTCTCTTTCCAAAAGCTTTTCATCTTAAAGTGAGTTTTCGCCAACCGGTCTGAGACGGAGCTCTGTGAAACAGCATGGCAAAAGAACAAGACTGCGTGCCATTCAACTTTAATAAGTCATGGGAGAAGATATTGTTTAGCCTTGCAGAGTTTATACTCTCAGATTTGTAAGTGTAAGTAATTAAAAGGAAGCAAGCCATCTTGGACCTGTCTATGCTCCAGCTCTTAGAGGGCCCAGTGTCCTGCATCTGGCATGGCTCAAGGGTCTGTGTTCCTTTTGAAAGGGAAGAAATTAATTGGGTTGGCTGCTCCTTGCTAGTGGTGCAGGCAGTTTTGTGGGCAGTGGGGAGAGCTCATGGGGTCTCCGGGCTGGCTAGGGGAAAAGAACATTGCTAAATTTTTCCCTGCTTGCAAAGAAGATTTTTTGGTCTCCAAAATATATAAAATAAAATATCCCCAATATTTTGGACCGTTGTGCAAAACTTTGGATCCTAGAGACCTGCGCTGGGGAGCGAATGCACACGCAGAGACACAGCAGAGCTGTGGTCCCATGCTGCCCTTGGGAAGCAGGTGTGACCAGCAGCTGGGAGCAGGCTGGGGAGGCATGCAGAGGTGGTGGATCTCCTTAGGATTCTGGTCTGGCTTGTAAAATGCACCAAGAAGGATCCTGGAGTTCTAGTCCACAGAGGCACCCAGGGCAAAACAAGAGGCAGGACAGAGACTTGGAAGGCTAAATCTAGGCATCTTAAAACCAGCAAGATTTCCATGGCAGTGCTCTCTGAAAAGTTTACAATACTTTCTGTACAGGGCAAAAGAGAGAAGCCAAAAGACAGGGTTTAATGTCCATCAGAAAAGATGGTGGTTGAACAGGGACTCAGAATCATAGGAATGAGGCATTCTTCTGTTATACAGACTATATATATGAGCATATGAGCTTTGTACAGACATTTAAGGACACCAAACTTCTAGCACTTGAAACAAAACAGTTGTAAATGAGTTTTTAAACTGAAGAGCATCAGAAGAAGCTGATGGGTATGGAAGAGATCTCAGTCTGAGACAGTTCTTTTGTACTGGATTCTATACCCATACAGGAGACAGATTAGAACATCAATAGTCACATAAGAAATGGAAAACTGTCATTTGGGCTACCTGCTCCTAGAGGATCAGCAAACAGGAGCAGAGGAACACACTGATGAAAGAGGTATTGACACATATGACCCAATTTCTATAATCCACTGCACAGTGACTTAGGCCTTCTCAAAGGTGTGTGCTGTCTTTGTCACCCACTGTTTGAGTTCTCCATATGGTTACATGTGGAGCTCTAGTCACCAGACCTATATACTCAAGTAGGTATGAATATTGATTTTAGGTTTTTTTTGTTCATTTCATTTTAAGGGATAAAAGTTATAGTAAAAATTTATCATCTGAGAAGGGCTTTTTCAGTCACACTGACTGGAAGAGCCAGGGGCAGCACATACTATGTGGTGTTATTCAGATACAAATACAAATGGATTCCGAATGTTCAAGAACTGTTCTATAGCTGAAGATATGTGGTAAAGCACAGTGGGGAAAGTGCTAAAAAATATGCCAGGTGTCTAGAGCAGTTTAAATACAACAGACTGCCTGGATGCTGATGCATAGTCCTGCCAGCTGTCTTCTGGGGTTTGGGTACTGGTAAAGCACTTGGGCTTAGAGCCAGAGACCCTGAACTGATGGTATCACATGAGAGGATGATTTATTTTTGTTAAATCCTGAACATGGATGCTTGCACGATCATTTAAAGAGGGTCAGTACTACTCCTGTGGAGGCATGTTAGTTTCCTTGGGCAAATTTGGGACAATAATTAGAAATTGTGGCAAAACTACTTAAAATTCAGGAGGACCACTGAGACAAAACAGAGGCCTAAATTAAAAGTGAAGAATACAGCATCAAAAGAAAGAAAAGCTGTCACTGGTTCATAAGGAAAAAAAAGGAAAACCAGGTAGTATTATCATGACAGAAAAAGGTATCTATTGGGCATGAGCTGTTCTTCAGGAAAGATATAAAACAAATAATAGAATGAAAGGAACTATTGACACATAAAGTGAAGACTCCTTTAGTCACAGTGGTAAAGACTTTCTTTTAGGGTATACGTTGTTGAAGAATTAGGCTGCTGAACTTCTGGCTGAGACCAGTGGACATGATAATTACTGCCTTTGCCAGTTTGAATAGAGAAAGGCTAAACTGTACTATAGGTATCATTTTTCACAGATGAACCACCACCGGCAAGAGTTTATGCTTTTGGCTGGCATATCCTTCCCCAAGCACCACTGTCAGCTATGACTTCATGCTCTGGAGAATACAGGATTGATGTTGAGCAGATACACAACAACAAGAACAACAAAGTGAATCCTTCTGCCTCCTTCAGGTCCACTGAAAGTTGTTCTCAGTCTTGCTTCTTGCTCAAAGTATTTCAGAAAGCCTCTTCCTTGTCCTCCTACAGTGAAGATCCCAATATCTTAACCACAATAACAGGTTACATCATGAATAACTTCACTGAAGGTAATGGAACCTTTAACACTCTACATACATAATTTAAAACAGCTTACTGGCAGTAATAGTCTATGTCTATTCTAGTAAGCTATTTCAGACAGCATAACATAGAACTTGCATGCAAAGTCCCCACTGGGAAAGATCCGGGGAGTGTTCAGACCCCAGACCAAACCCAGGAATTATTTGGTGGTGCTGGCTGGCAGAGACCTAAAGTGTACCTGGGAGCCCTCTGACTGAGAAGTGTAGAGACAATTGCATTCCAGGGCCAAGGACTGTTCTGGGCACTTTCTAATTTATTAGCATAAACATAGCCTCATTGTCTAAATAGGCTGACTCCAGAGAGCTTCTCAGCTCTGGATATATGTATCTGGATATATGTTCCCTTGCCTCCCAGCCATGTTCTGAAGTGAAAGAAAGGCAATCTCATGCTGCGGAAAGGAGACTTGGATACACAAGTGAGAAGGGTGACTGTCTATCCAGATAACTGTGGGACCAGAGTGCTCTGGCACACATTTCATCATTAGTCACAGCAACTCTTATAAGGAATTTCCTCTATTTTGTGCCTGTCCTAGACTGTTTATGTAATAATGTTTGTTACAGCAGATCTCAGTCTGCATCTATTTTTCTTCTGATCCTTTTCTATGGAAAATGGCTATGTCTGCCCTTGAATTCCTTCCAGAGCACTATCTGGCCATCAATGGTTCTGTAATTAAACCAAACTATTTCAGCTTACAGGAATAACTAAGCTCAATTTATCTGAGAGGAATGATGTATATGATCCCAATGGAAGCCTGGAAAGACTTTGTCAGCATGTCAGAATAATTTCACAGCTTAAGTAGAGAAGCCTAGAATAAACTTGGGAGTCTCCATGAATGTGTTACTAAGAGCTTTGCTATATTATTTTCATTGCACTTGCTTAAAAATACCCTGGAAGGACACAAAGAAAATTGTATTTTTAATTGCACATTGGACAAACTCTTGAGAGTAACATCTTGAGACCAGCAACATGACTGCTGCTCTGCCTGAGAGCTACAGAGTTCATCAGAACTGCTCAAATGATGGTAAGTGGAGGTTCACCTTCTCCCATTGCATTCATGATGTGCTTCACACTACTTGAGACTTTAACGGTTTTAAAAGAGGTCAGAAGGGGTATTTAATCTCAGAACATCTGTCCATCAAGACCCACTTCTGGGGTCATGACCCCACTTTCAATTATACTGCCAAACTTGTGCATAAAAGTAAGGTTGTGACCCTTGTTTAGGAACTAGTGGCTTAAAATAAGCCCTGGGAAGAGAGAATAAAACAACCTTTGCAAAGCAGTGTATTCTTGGAATGCATGTCAAGTGTAGGGTACTTTCCAAAGAGACAAGACTAGGGTGAGGTCATGCAAACATGCAATGCATTGTACTTCTCTTTAGGTCATTCTTTTTCTCCATAAAAGGGGAAGAGCTAACAATTCTCAAGACAGAGAGAATCATAGCATCTGCATTGTTTTGCTGTATTAGGTGATTTAGATCCCTGTCCTGTGTTAGAATCATCCAAGTGCAGAAGTTACACACCTAGAAGTAAACAGCAAAATTTTCCATTGGAAACTGTGAGTTCACTTGTTGGAAATTAGGATGGAGTGTATGCTACAGCAGCTGAGAGTATTAGGCAGTCAGAAGATGACTGTGAAACACAGGCAGGACCAGTCCTGAATAAGACACACGTCATCCTAAGAATTATCAGATATGACGTTTTTAGCATCGCCTGGAGATTATTCTGAAGCATCACCGGGAATTTAACCTCAGGTACCTAGTACATTTTCTCCAACAAGGTGTATTTAAACAAAGCATGTGCAGAGAGGATGATTGAAATGGCCAGGGGATTAGAGTCCTGTCCTGCAAGGTAGAGACTGAGAAGGTCAGTGAAAGAAAGAATGGGGTTGGACTCCCTAAGTACATTGCTGAGTAAAAGAAAGCAGGGCAAGAAACTATCTGAGCTCAAAAACCATGTTGTACAGGAATAATAATAAAAAAAATTACTATGAATCACCCTGAATTAAAACTGAAAGAACTGGCAGTACTGCAAAATTTTAGCAGAGTATTATGAGTCTGGGGCAAGAAACCTGACTGGTTTTAAGACACAGCTTGCTGAATAGAATTATATGGAAAGACATGTGCAGTATCAGGAAACAGGAGCCAACTATATGGACATTAAGCAGGTGATATTCCTAGTCCTCAGGGACAAGAAGAATATGATTACCCTTTTGCCAGTACTGTACTCTGGGTATGGTACATCACCCAAAACTCTCCCTAGCCTGACACTGGAACAATTACAGAAAACTAAGGTGGAGTTAGGTCTGTTGCTCTATAGCAGATTTGTCTCTAATGAAGAGGGTTGTTTTCCAGACATGAAGCCAACATTGTGCATTGCTCAATGTCATTTTATCACTTGCAATTATATGCAATTCATCTCACTCTATAATGTTTAGAACTTTTAAATGTGGGTACTTGGTCATAATAGCATTCTTATAGTGTTAAGCAGTGTCTTCCTGCTCCATTTACTCATTTCATTTTATGTGAAACAAATGTAATTTCCTTCAGTTCTTAACTATTTTAATTCCATATATTATTTTCATGATCAATTAACTTGTTTTTACTGAAAAGTTTGCATAGATTTCCAAGTAAATGCTTATTCCTTTTCTTCCCACTGTGGTTAAGGTGGAAACTTGGTAAGATTTACAAAAGGGATTAAAGTGTGAGAGATGCTGCAGCCTGCCTTGTGTAATTTACTGGCTTTTCAAATCAGATTTACTCTAGAGAAAGGAAAGACAGTTCATACTCAGATCCTTTATAGACAGTGCAAACCTGTTGTTCATACTACACAACATGCTACTACTACTAAGAGAGTAGGCAACACTCTCAGTCTTCCAACAATTCACAATTGTATTGAAGTTCAGGCCCTGATTGGAGTCTGATCACTGGAGCTCAAGTCCATCAGCTTCTTAGATTTATTTATTTAGTAAGTTAGTTATATTTTTTAAAATAAAATTGATGAATTAAGCTCTTTCAGACACAGGCAAAAGAAGAGACAATGATGAGGACTGTGTCACATAGATTATAGAATTGAAATAACCTTTCTTCCAGTCTTGAGGAACCTGATCACTGAGATCTTTCAAAGACAAGTTAAAAGTACCCTTCCAGTGACCCTGAACAGATCCATCAGCATGATGAGCGTGTCCTATTAGGTGCCATGGAGTTATGCTTGTCCAATTTGTTTAGAAGTTTCCTGACTTAATTCTCATCCTCCAAGAGTAGGTCTTCCTTGCAGTAGACTTTCCCACTGATCTCAGGAGCCTGGGATTCTTACAGACTATTTTTCCCATCAAAGACCAAAGTGAAGGAGATTGTTTGAGATTGATCAGGAGATCCTTGTTCATCCATGCAGGTATCCTGTCACCTTTGCTTGATTTCCTGAATTTCACAATGGTCCGTTCTTGAACTTGGAGGAGGTGATCCTAGAAAACAAGTACAAAACACCAGAGTGGCTGAACAAAACTAGTGAGAAACACAGCAGAGCAGAAAGAAGCAAACGGGCACAGAGCAAGAGGCAGCAGCTGTTATGCATACAATTCAACTTCCAGGGCCACCCACTGCTTCACCACAGGAATTGGGATGGACTCTGTATCCTGAAGCAAGTATAAGGGAAACTGAGACCAAGAAGGATAGATGTTTGACTTAAAATGAGCCTTAGGAAGGAGAGAAATAAATGTTTACTTAAGTGTTTAATTGCTTATATTCCCTTTTTTTTCCTAATACCTGGATCAGTGATAAAAAATTTCTGTTAATTGGTAATTAATTAAATAAGTAAAAATTGCCCAGTTTTTGCCTGTGACAGTAGCAAGTGCAATAGCCAAACATTCATTTCACAACATTATGGACAGCCTTTGGCATAATCTGCTTTGATAAAGTGTATTAAAATTAAGTGCATTAAAATCTTTGGAAACTACAGGTAAACTCACATTAAGACTCCTGAGTACTCTAAAGAGGGTTCTGGTATATAGTAGGGGAAAGCCAGCTAAGCTGTACAACCTAAAGCAAGCTTTGACTACATTAACACTATGCTGAATTAAAGCTAATTAACACAACCCACTGATATGTTGGTCTGAGTTTACTGCTGCCCTTCTGTAATTGCTCAGCTTTCAAACTACATCTGGTTTATGTCTGTTTTGGAGCCATGGAGCAGACACACAAAGGACTGCACCCAACTCTAGATATTTCATGCGGGGCTTGTTTCTACCATACTCTTGAGCATGAACTGCTGTGTGTTTGCACTGTAAGGAACTAAAATTCTGGCCTCATCTGACTGTGGAAAAGCCTCTGAACATGTTTCAGAGAATGTTCAGACACAAAGTCTTTGTGAAGGCTCAGACACACAGCTGTAGACAGTATCAATGTGCTGCCACCATGATTTTGTCTGTCCTTGTAGACTCACTGTATTGCTGATACTATGCAGACAAGGAAGTAGAGTGTCCTCTCGAGAGAGGCTCCTTTATTTTGTGCTAAAGGAACAGATAGATGAGATTTGGAAGTACTTTGCATTATCCTTGCAAAACACAGGTTCCCAAATCTGAAAAGCAAGTGTCCTACATTGAACTCTAGTCTGAGAGCTGTAGAATACATGAATTCTATGGGTAGGATGAGAATTTTTGTTTAATTTATATGTATGTTTTAAAAAAATGCAAATTCTAAAATTAAATAAACAACAAAGAAACACTGTCAGTCTTTCTTCTAATACTGTTTCCAAACTTATTTTATGAGATTCAGTCCAAGCTTAAGAACTCAGAAAGGGCATGGTTGATCAGAGGATCCCTCTACTATGCAGCCAGGAACAGATGCATATGGAGACTTCAAGATATATGAAAAAGAGTATTCTGGCAGATCCTCACAAAGAACTAGACAGCATATTCATGTCAGCATTTTGAACCATCAGAGAGTATTCTCTGCTCAGCATCCCAAACATATGAAAGTCTGTGGGAACTGGAGCGGCAACACCTTCTAGGAGTAGGTCAACTTTTTTACCCTCTATTGAAACTAAGTCACTTGGCAATCCAGGAACACCCCTGTTCCTTTTGGCTGTTTCTCTTGCCTTTTTGGCTTTTTTCTCCCCAGGTGCAGGGGAGGATGAGAACTTGCTGAGTTGGTTTTGAAATTTTAAAATGTGAAGAAAGGGAAATTAGACCCAGGCTGTGGTTTTTATTGAAATGGAGATCAATGTCCAGCACTTTCAAACATAATGAGTGTGTATACATTCTGGGAGCAGCTCTTTAAGTTCTATGTAAGTAGCTCTGCTTGTGTAATTCTACCATACCTAGCCCAGATTCCTGTCTGCAGCTATGTTTATTTTAGAAAATGTCTCTTCTGGTATTAAAAAAAAATCAACAAAACAAAACAAATATTTTATCATTCTAACACAGGTCTTAGTAAAATCAGGATGAGAATTCTGCTTCTTAAAAACTAAGGTCTGCTAGCTGCTACACCAGCTAACCTACTTCATCTCCAAACTCTTAAGTGGATCCATTGTTTTACCTACTACTACAAAGCAGCATGTGAAAAGAAAGGCACTGTAGAAAGCTGGGTGCCTTCTAGAGTGACTAGATGATTTCTGATTACAACAACAGATGGGAATGAAGTGCTGATGGGTGCTCCTAGTCTTCATGCTGAGGCTAGTGCGCTGTCCCATGGCTCGTACCAGAAGATCTGCTAGATGCAGCTTCGGGGTATATGGGGAAGAACATTTCTTGATGCTGTTTGTCGTGTTTTTATGTGGGGCAGCTATCTGTGGTTGAGGGATCCCTTTTCTCTGCCCTTTCCCCTAAAATTGTGCTGAATTTGAAACCAGAGCAGTCTTTTGCAGGTGCTGCTGAGATCCAGAAAGAGTTTTGGGTATTAGTGGAAGAAAATGGATGTCCAACATTACTTTTTTGTCTGAAGGGGATGGATTCTTATAGCCACAAATTTAGGTACCACTAAAAATGATGGAGTAATACTAATGGCCTGTATTACAGAACGCTGGGCAATGGCGAGTAGTATTTTGTCCTGGATCCTCTATTCATAGAATATAAGTTACTGTAGTAAGTTCTCTTCTGGAAACCTTTGTCTTGTAAATAGATGTCTGCCAAGCTCCTCTGAAGACAGGGGCTGACCTGTGTATTCTCAAAATTTATAATCTTGGAGGATGCAAGTCTTTCAAGTACTTTGGCATTTACCTTGCCAAAACAAGCTGAGAAATTTCACTCTAAAAATAGCACTGTATTTTGGCTCCATACAGGCTTTAGGCAAGACATTCCTAAAACTTAATTACTAATTTAAAAAAAAAAAAAATTCTTCTGCAGAAACAAACTGCAAAGCTGAAAAGGATTATCATTGTTTTTAATTTTTATTCATTTTTACTCCTCTTAAGGTCAAATCTTGATGTCATTGTCTTATATACAATGGTTTGGGATTTCTTGTTCTTATTTTGACTTTATTGTGGTCTTAAGATCTTGGATACTAAGGATTCAATGAATAGAACTTTTACCTGGGAACTCTTAATTAAGCAGGATTAGTTTGAGTTAGGTGCTTACTTTATAGAAGAATGAAAGGAATGTGTCTCCAAAGAGACAATATTCAAATTAACTTACTCTCCCCTTCTCAAAAATGAAGCTCCCTGCCCCATCTATTGCTTATGGCTGCAGTTGAACTGACAAGAGAATCCAGGGCCTTGCTTCACTGAAAGTACATGATGAAACATTAAGTACTTCTTACCACACAAGCAGAATGAATATTCTGTTATTTGACCAAAATGTTTTTTGCCTGGAGATATTCCGTCATCCTTCTTGTCATGACATTGAGTTTGTGAAGATGCACTTTTGATACATACATGCTATGCACATGTTTTACAGCTTAGGAAGCATGAACTCACCATTGAAAGATAAGTTGATTTGTTAGCTGAACAAACCTGGGAATGAAACAGAGGGCCAAAGTCTTCAAAGGGATTTAAGACACTAACTCCTTTTTAGGCGCCAATGCTTACCATTAAATAAATGGAGAATGATCATCTCACAAAAAGGGACAGAGAAAAGACAGAGGTGTTTAATGCTTCCTTTGCCTTTGCCTTCAACATGGATGATAGACCAAGGGGGTCTCAGTGCCCTGAGTTGGAGGACCATGACTGTGAGTCCCAGTCGACCCAGAAGTTGTGTGGGACCTGCTGCTCCAGCTGGATCCCTACTAATCTATGGGGCCTGCTGGGATTCATCCCAGAATCCTCAAAGAGCTGGCTGATGTCATTGCAAAACCTCTCTTGATGATTTCTGAGCAGTCTTGGGAATCCGGAGAAGGTCCAAGCTGACTGGAAGCCCAATTATCCCAATTTTCCTTGAAAAGAGCAAGACGGAGGACTCTGGGAACTACAGGCCTCTCAGTCTCCGTTCAGTGCCTGGTAAAGTTATGAAGTTTATTCTTGGAAGTATTGAAAAACAACACAGTCATTGGACACAATCCTTTTATGACAAGGTAACCCATCTAGCTGATCAAGGGAAGCCAGTTGATGTGATCTTTTTGGATTTCAGTAAAGCTTTTGATACTGTCTCTCACAGGATCCTTCTGGACAAACCGACAAGCACAGCTGGGTGAACACATCGTGTGGTGGGTGAGCAGTTGGCTCACAGGTCAAGCACAGAGGGTAATAGTGAATAGGGTGACATCAGACTGGTGACCTGTCAACACTGGACTTCCACAGAGCTCCATCTCAAGACCTGTGCCCTTCAACGTCTTCATAAATGACAAGGATGCAGGACTGGAAGGGATACTAAACAAGTCTGCAGATGTCACAAAACTGAGAGGAGCTATTGACTCCCTCAAAGGCAGGGAGGGCCCTGCAGAGTGACCTCGACAAATTGGAGGACTGGGCAAACACCAACCATGTGAAGTTCAATAAGGGGAAGTTTCAGATTCTGCACCTGGTATGGGGCAACCCTGGATGTTCTTACAGACTGGGGAATGAATGCTGGAAAGCAGTGCCATGGGAAGGAACCTGGGGGTCCTGGTTGATGGCAAGTTGAACGTGAGTCAGCAGTGCCCTGGCAGCCAGGAGGGCCAACCCTGTCCTGGGGGGCATCAGGCACAGCATCACCAGCTGGTTGAGCGAGGGGATTGTCCCACTCTGCTCTGCACTGGGGCAGCCTCCGCTTGGATATTGTGTGCAGTTTGGGGCACTGCAATATAAGAAAGATACTAAACTCTTAGAGAGTGTCCAAAGGAGGGCGACAAATGTAGTGAAGGGCCTTGAGGGGAAGCTGTATGAGGAGCAGATGAGGACACTTGGTCTGGTCAGCCTGGAGAAGAGGAAACTGAGGGGAGACCTCACTGCAGTTACAACTTCCTTGTGAGGGGAAGAGGAAGGGCAGGCACTGATGTCTTCTCTGTGGTGACCAGCGACAGGACCTGAGGGAATGGCCTGAAGCTGTGTCAGGGAGGATTTAGTTTGCATATTAGAAAAAGGTTTTTCACTGAGAGGGTGACTGGGCAATGGAACAGGCTCACCAGAGAAGTCATCACAGCACCATGCCTGACAGAGCTGAAGAAGCATTTGAATGATACTCTTAAGCACATGGTGTGACTCTTGGGGATGGTTCTGTGTATGGCTAGGGGTTGGACTCCATGATCCTTGTAGGTCCCTTCCAACTCAACATGTTCTGTATTTCTGTAAAGACCTTGGTTTATACCTTGTTGATCCTCATCCAGTGCCTTGTCTTAATATTTTCTCTTTTTCTAATAATTTCCATGTTTTGTGGAGTCCTGATTTATAACTATTTCAAGCTTCACCTTGTGATACAAGAATGAAGGATGATAATTTCTGGGCTTTGAGATCCCATGTTGGTTAATGTGATGTCTAACAGACCTAGCAGTTTATATGGGAGGTCCATCAGTACACTGGCTTTGAAGGTGCCGTTGGACTGGTCCCCATGTGAACCTGGCTGCCTGTCAGCAGCATGACTGCACAGTTTTGGTGAGCTTGGAAAGTTCCTTTAAAGGCTTGAAAAAGGGAAAGGCCCCACTTCAGCAAATTTTTACCAGTGACATAATCATCTCTTAATATTTTTGTATATAAAACATTGTGTCATTTACCAGGTCAAGAAACTCATTCCCAAAGAATGTATGCCTCTGACTCTAGGAGAGAGGGTTTTTAAACAAAAAATTGTTATTGCTGTTCTGCAGCTTTCCTGGGTGTCTCATTCTCTAGCTGTTCCACGTTCTTTCCCAATGAGCAAGAAGATGATAAGGCACTAGTGCCTATTTATAACCAGCAGGGAGAAATACTTGCTTAATGATGCAGTACTCAGTGAAGAAAAAAAGGAGAAAAAGCAGCCCAGTCCCTAAACACATGCCCTGAGTTCTGCTGTAGGTTATTCCTCTGTGTTGGCACCCTCACTCTTCTGTGGAGGGCACCATGTGTGACTTGGCCTTTGAGAGCCAAATAAAACAACGTGCTCGGGACTGTGCAAAATGAGTCACCAGGAAACCACGTGTGCTTTTCATCTCCTCGTGGTTTTTGTATTTGATTTCTGTTTCTCTGAGAATGGCTATTTATATGATTATAGTACTTAGAGGCCCAGATCCAAAGTGAAGCCTGCATTGTTAAGCTGTGTGCAAACACATGGTGAGGGACAGGCTCTGCCCTTAAAAGTCAGTGATCAAAGAGACCTTGACAACTAACAGATAGGACAGAAAATAGATATGATGTGACTTTCCAAAAATTAAGTCACAGTTCAATCACTTGCATACAGAAGAATCATTTACTTTTTGTCTTCTGGTTCCAAACACTTAAGAGTGAGGTAGAAGGTAAAACAAAGCTCAACAGACAAGAATTCAGCTTCACTGTATAACTCTGGTCATCACTTGCTATTCCTTGGTTCATTGCCTTGAGGTGAATGAGAGAAAGAAGTCTTAGATCTGTTTTTGTTCTCACCACAGTGGTATGGAGATGGCAATTTTCCAGCCTTGCTGGTTTTGTGACTCTACTCTTTTTACTTAAAGTTTAAATGTCCCACACTGAATATATATTACATTAGAAATGAACAGTCATCAGCCAAGAACATGCAGAACAGCTTTCCTTTTAGCATCCTGTTCAGATGTGACTGTGCGAGAGCTGACAAAGACTAATTTTTGCCAGGCCCAGATGCCCGTTTTCTAATCTGTCAGGGAATAGATCAATAATTTTGTTCCTTTTCCAAGAGATGAGAAAAGCTGAATATTAGGAAAAGGGTATTAGGAAGAGACAGCAGCGATTTACCAGATTTTCAATGAAGATGAGATTTTTCTTTCTGTAATGTCTGTATCCTTATTGTTTCAAGGCACCACTTCACCCACACAGGCTGTCTTCTTGGATGTCATTTCATGGTGTCTGGTGTACAGATATCTCTTATGTAAAAGACTTGAAGAGGATTATTTGAATAAAACCAATCATTCTCTAAATATGTTAGAGTTCCACTGGAAACACTTAAAATTATACTGACTATATCAGTGGCTGACACCCTTTTTAAAGACACTGGTAGAATGATCTTTTAAATTCCCACAAATTTAGTCAAACCATACTCTTTGCTCAAGAAGTTTTCATCCTTTAATTACGAAAAGCCAGTCTCTGCATGCACCTGTAAACATTCCAATCAGAAAACTCTGAGAAAATTACAGCTCCATTTATTTAATAATTTATTAATTAATTTATAACATTTATTTATTATTGTTCTGAAAACTAATCTGAGTTATGAAAAATGCTGCTTTGGAGATTTAAGCATGTGACTGACAAAAGAAAAAAATAAATAATTTTTTATGCCTGAACAAATTTTAATGGAAAAGTGAGCTACAAAACCCCTGCCCAGTACTTTTACTATTGATACCTTTTCAAGGTAATGTCTTCATTGTGCCTACGAGACAGTCCTAGACTCCCAACAGTGTGAGTAATACTGTTGGGCAAGGTCAAAAGGGGGTGACTGTTCCACGAATTTATGGTCTCCTTAAAAGAAGATGATAGAGTTGAATACCAGCACAAGACTGGTTACAGGTATAAGGTTTTGACAGTGTGAACTCTCTGGCAGCGTAACCTTTGTTAAGATTTCCTCAGGCATAATGTCAAAAGGCAGATTTCAATAGAGATTTGAAGGAAACCAGTAAAATGGCTTTGCTTTTGAGACCATATTTGAAAATTGAAATATGTGGAGTTATGTGATTGCAAAAGATGGAAGTTGACTATCAGTATAAGTGAAATAGGAGGGAATATAGGTACTAGACAGTGATGGAAAGTTGTTCTCTGGTGTGAAAGAGTGAAGAAACATAGTTTAAATTGAAAGAAGTAAGGTGAGAGTAGTCAAAGAGATGGATTAGGAAAGTGATCATTGTACTAACACTCTGGATGGCTAGGAGAATGGTAACCCTGTATGAATAAATTCAGAGGAAAGAAATGGATATTTAAGGTGGCATGCTGGGCAGCACATCCAACTGATGGCAGAGCAGCTTTTCACATACTTTTCCTGCAGAAGTGAGAGAGGCTTAACACCAAAGAATTATCCTGCCAAACAAGTGCTCCATGCAACCGTGCTTCAAAAAATGGGTGCTTCTTTGGCTGGGATAAGCACTCCTCCAACTTACTCCCTATGAAATACCCCTGCTTATTCTGCTGAATCTCTCTGGATGGAAAACACAGAGGAAGTACTAATCTGTGCTCTGTTTTCCCTTGCTGCAGGGGATGAACGTTCAGGAAAAGAGGTGGTGACATAGGTGTGAGTGACAGATGGCAGAGCTCTTCCCACAACATCTGAAGTGGCCACAGACTGCCCTGGCTTGTGGGAGTTCCCCAGCAGTGAATCCCTCTGCCTGGCATACGCTCACTTTGTATAATGCAAGATGAATGAAAAAAACGAGGCAATTTGGCTTTGAGATGCTGCAATTGTGAACAAACTGCCCAGAATAAAAATGTTTTGAAGACACAAACCTCCCTGACTCTGGATTTTCCTTTCCCCATGCTGAATCCATTAATTTCGATATTTTGAACCATGACTTATGAAGGGCCTTAACTCTGCGGGTACTGACAGCTACCAGTTCATACAATCACTCCATGGGTGGGATTTAAAAAAATTACTCTGAGGCGGCTCATGATAGAATCCCATTCTCCTTGTCTAATTCAGTGGGTACAGACTGGAATTTTCTTTTCCACACTTACTTACATTACTGAAGCAGGCCAGGCTGTAACAGATAACTGATGTTACCACAGTTTGGAAAGCACATATTTAAATGAAAATACAATGCAGCCTTCTTACAAATTATGAAAATGGATAGGTTGTGACCATCTGGCACTCCATCTTTGAGAGAACATCTGTAAGGGACAATGTTATTCTTTCTGTAAAAGTACTACCCTCTAACTGTGACCGCTATAGAAAGACCCTTCTCAAGTGGAGAACCTTCAACATTGAAAGTGCATGTGAAAAACATTCAGAACTATTACATTCTTAAATCACACACTATGCCTGCTTGTATTAGTATGGACAATAGTAAATACTATGCATCTCAGCCCCACCTCCAGCAAGATGAAGTACAATGCAAAAGATTAAATATGATGTAGAACTTAGTGGGAGGGGAAAAAAGAAAAGGTGTGAAGAGATTGAAAGCAATGCACAGTAGAGCTGAATGCCAACTAAATTTTCCTTTGGTTGGCTTTGTTGGTCCAGGCGAAGACCTCTACTTTAGGTAACAGAACTACATCTTTGTAGTGTAAACTTGAGATCAACTCCAGTAATAAATACTCCCAGCCTAAGAATCTCGGTGGCAACTCTCAGTTTTTTGGTTGTTCTGTAGTAACTCACAGCAGTAATGATGTATAAGAAGCATGTATTGCCTTATAAATGCAGGTCTTCAGGGACAGAACAATTCAGAGAGTCAATGGATGAAGTCACACCTGAGGATCTGCAAGTCTAGCTCAAATTCTGACCTTGGATCAAATGAAGTACCTGACAGTCTTCCCTCAACATTTGTTTTTTCTGCACCACAGGCTGACAGAAAATATGACAGGCAGCTTCTTCTCAGAAGATATTCCTTTCCAGCTTTCTAAAGGTGTGATGGAACTGTCTGGGAAGCCTTATGTGAGGATTGGTTTTACACCTGTTGCTACTCAGTAAAAATTCAATCATGTACAAAGTTAAAAATATATGCTTAACTGTTGATGGAAATGGGAAATAGGCATATGTTAGGTGTTTGTCTGAATGAAACCATATCTTTGAAAGTATACCCAATGTGACTGCTCAGACCAGCATCCTGCATTTAAAACTAAGTAATATTTTCTTGGTCCAGAAAGACTAATTTCTGTCATAATTAGAGCTGGGTAGAGAAATACCCAGTCACAACATCAGTTCCTCTGATGTCTGGTGACCGGTCAGAATGGAAAAGATGTTTGCCACTTGCAAAGACTTCTGGCAGAAGCCAAACAGGCTGCCTACATGCCTCTTCTCTGCCTCCCTGCATGCTTGGCTTCTTGTGCTTTGGTGGCTCTTCTGCTGACTATTCAGTTACACAAGAATTTCTAGCCAGACTGTATTCACATTTGGAAATGGCAGAGTCCTCTGTGGGAGAGAATTGCTGTTCTTCCTCCAAACCACTTTCTGGTGTACTTATATTTCTGTAATTTAGTGAAATTTAGTCAGCCTATAACTTTCTAATGTAGAGCTAAATGAGAAGACATTTTAATAACTATTTCACCTTATAGTCAGTCTCCTTGTGGATTATTGAAGCCAGTGCACATGACAGTATGGGTGGAATAGGAACTGATGACAAGATAAATGTGCCTCAAGAATATGACAGTCTATGGACATAAAATAGATTGAATTTTGCTCTGCTGAGTAAGAAAATTAACCTTGATCATGTCTGACAGGTAACTCTGTTTGTGGGATCTTTCCAAAGAAAGACTTATGCTTTCACTGCACAGTGAAATCTGACTTTAGAAACTATTCAGCTGTACTAACTTGCAGGGTGCAGACAAAGCACTCCCTGTTTTGGGTGTCTCTCCAGACTGCAATACATATCTGGGGAACCACTCTTAATTTTGGAATATCACAATCAGATTTTTCTGCTAAGTGTCAAAGAGAATCTAGCCTTTCTGACCATATTTTAATTTTTCAATAAAGATGCCTTTTCTTTTTATAAATTAACCCTTTTTTCTGGCAATATCTTTCCCATTTCTCTGTAGAAGAAAATGCAGTATTATGAAGAAAACTGCCAGAAATCAAATTTGAGAAAACAGTAGTGCACTAATCAAAGCATTGAAAAGTAAATAGTGTGTAAGTAAAAGAAGTCTACATGGATCTGTGGGTAAGAAATATCTATTTAGGCTATGTCTTTGTGTTTGATTGTGAGCCAGCGTCTCACTGAGAAACTGACACAGGCGTTTTCGTATCTTGACTGTTTTCCTCAGGCTTTTGTAATACCACCCTTATTTTCTTGATGAAAATGGACAGATTATCCTTTTGTGTCCAGGATCAGCAGAACACACTGTTACCCTCTGTCTATATGTAACTCTTCCTTGGAAATCCCAACATAGGTATAGTGCAGCAAGGACAGAGGCTCTTTAAGGATATCCTGAGCAGAACAAAAGAAGTATAATATTTGAGCAGCTTCTCCTTTCCTCACATTTACCTTTGTATATGAATGGATTTCAGGCTTTCCACTCTGTGGAAGGCAGTACCCTAGGTCAGTATTGCCACAGACATTTCATATTGTCAAATTAGAACTTTGGTTTGACACAGAAATACAGGCCAAAAAACAAGAAAGAAAGTGGCTGTCAAACAAGCAAAGGTAATGCAACTCCACTCCATTTTCAGATATTAGTATGGAGAAAAATATTTTTCTATCCCAGACGGATTATGCTGTATTTCAGCACTTTTAGTCCCATTTTTTTGCTACTTAGAAGACCTTACTTGAATAGGTACTTGACAAACATAAACCTTTGTGAAAAGACCATATTTCATTCTGGCCTTGAATAAGACTTATTCTGCAGAAGTTTATTTTCATGTCTGAAATGGATTTCCTATTGTTTTTGACAAGGGTGGGAACTAGATCTGGCTACCTTTGTCTACCAGGCTTGTATCCCATGGCTTGATTATTTTACTGGATGTTTTTAATGTTTATAGATTTTTAAAATTCAAAGATAGGGCAAGAAATCTGGAGTTGTACACTTTGGAGAGCTGTAGTTGACTACAGAATTTGTACCTTTACCATTTCTCTGTTGCATCTTTTGATTTAGAAATCCTGTGGTGAGATTTTGTAATAACATTTAGAATTTCCTTTGCATTTCCAATAGGACAGTGTTTTCCTGTACCCAAGAGATCCACTTCTGGAAAGACATAAAAAAGGCCACAGTTTATCTTCAGGATTTCAGCCTTCATTTAAAACAAACAAACTGAAACACAAATATATTAAACAAAATTATTTGGAGACTACAACAGTGAGCATTGTAATACCTTGCTTTTGAACATTAGGTTCCCTGTGGTTTGCATGGCAGTTGTCACCCAGGGTCGAGGACAAGCACCATCCCACGCAGGGAGTGCCTTAGTCAACATCATCTCAGAAGAGACCCGCTGTGTGCTGGAAAACTTTTCAAAAGAAAATGTTTATTTTCACTACTTTTTGTGCTAATATAGTACTGCATTAGGTATGATTTTTGCATGTTCCTTTATTCAGGGAGAGGGACAGTCTGCTTTGTGGATATTCATTGCACCTGTGTGTGAGTTAGGCCTCAAGTTCATAGGATCATAGGGTAATTCAGGTTGGAAAGAACAACTGGCATGTGAGGAAACAAATTTAAACACACAGGAAATTTCAACTTCATGAGAAAATACACATGCATAATGTAGTTTGTGCTAGGGTTGGTTGATAGCTAAAATGAGATTTTCTGGACCAGGTTTCTACTATTTTGATACCCAAAATCAGCCTAGGAGTTTACCTAGGGTCGTTTCTTAGTCAGGAGTTACTGGGATCCCCAGAAATGGGCTGTGAGCTTTAGAATGTTCAGAGTAGTCTTTACCTCTCATTCTGTCAAGGTGGTGACATGCAATAATAGCTGAAGCAACTAGAAACTTTGGACAAACTCATTACATGTAAAATGTTATAGTAATTTTACACAGAAATGGTTGTTTGAGAGTGTTTTTTTACTAAAACATGAATGTATCAGGCATTCTTGTTTAGCCACGTGCCTATACGGCAACCATCAGTGGGAATTTAGCTGCTTACTTCACGCTTGCAGGCACACGACTGTAGGAACTAGGATGGATCATGAAAAGATAAAAGGGGCTTTAACATGCAAAGAGTATTTTTTTTCTGTTTTCCAATGTAATAAACCCAAATATTAGCATCTTGTTGCTATTACATTAATATGTATGACCTATACTGTTCTTGCTTTACCTGATGCTGCTTTACTCAAATCTCATTCATTCAGGTGGGTGCATTTCTGTGTGCAAACACACATGAACAGACTACAAACACAGAATGAAACAGCAGTTCTGCAATGTAACTTTCTGTCACTAATTTGTAGGATGATAACTTTAGTTCTTCCTTTTAATGCTGAAAATGTTTTTTTAAGATTTTAATGTTCAGAAGATTATACAGGCTTTCAAAAATGTGGCAAACTGCATTAGAAGATAGTTTTTTCACCCAGACAGCAGATATGAAGAGCTTTAAAAGCACAGAAAACAGGTAGAAAATGAGTACAGAAGAATAGTCATATTTGTGGAGTATTTTGCCTGACCTAGGCAAAGAAAGTTAATAATTTCCTAAAAATACCCTTCAAAACCCGACTACTTGCACAGAATGAGAGAAGTGAACATATAGCTTTGCTATGTGCCACTTCTTTGAATTTCTCTATGGGTTTGATCTGACAGGTACCTTCATTGCAAGACATGGCCTTTAGTCCAAATAACACATCATTTAATGATTTTAATCATTTCCCCCAAATTGCATGGGGAAATGCTAATGTACCCACCATATTTTAAACAGTAGTAACATGCAATATGCAAAAAGATTCCCTGTAAAACTCTCATTGCATTGTAGCCAGACAGACTCTTCCAGAACAACTTGAAAATGCATGACAACACATGACCAAAACACCACCTGAGCAAAGGGCAGTGATCCCTGGGAATAGTTCTTCTTTGTGCTTTTATCCAATCCAAGCAAAATAACCCCCAAAGCAACACCAGTTGTGTGTTCCAATCCCTATATATTCACAACACCTCACAGAAAAGACATGGGGCTCAGGGATGTTCAGATCCTTGTACTGGAAACGTGCTCACAAGGGTGAGAAACCAGAACTTACATTAAATCAGCTGCCTTTACCAGCTCTACCAGAGCTGTAGCCAAGCAAAACCATGCAATTACCAACAGTTAATACCTTTTTCCAGCCAAGTATTACTCACTGACTGTTTTTTAATGGAAGTAAGGACAAACTGTGGACACTGTTTTGATCCAACATTATCAAAATATTACAGCAGTCACAGTCACAGCACTTTCTCAGACAACCTAGCCTTCTCTTTGTCTATGGGAAAATAAGTCCTGCTGTTCATTTCTGTGTCATGACTTTGAGGTTTACCATGTTATGGTTCAGAGTGGGTGGCAATGCTCTCCTGATCTCATCATAAGAAAGAAAAAGATTGTTGGCATTACAGATAAATAAATCTCTAGCCTCTAGATCTGAGAGAAGAACTGAAAGATAAACCGTATATTTATATGGCTTTTCTGCACTGCATTCAGCAGAGGGGTACTGGCACTCACATGAAGAGAGCTGGTGACAGTCCTGGAAGCAATCTAGCTGTCATAAACCCTCCACTGCTCTCTTAAGGGGAGTCCTGCCCATTTTGACACCCAATCAAAATTGTTTAGGTATATGCATACTAATTCTCATCTTGATGTATGCTTCAAGTCTGATTCAGCACCTAAATTCCACTAATTGCTGAACTTTCAAAAGCTTTTGGTCCTGAAGTTAGCAGTTAAAAGCAAATTAAAAAGAAAAGCCTCTAGAGGAGTACATAGTACCATAGCCATCTCCTTGTACCAATGCTAATGGAAGAGGGGTGAATAAGACAGGGAAATATTAGTAGCAGTTGTAAATTGCTCTCCACCAACATATTTGGTAGAATCACCTTTACACAGTTGTAGGCATAGAGAGGGACAGGAGAAAGATCGGTCCCTGAAGCAAACATTTTATGTGGTATGCTTTAGGCAAGATATCTAGTTGAGAGACACCTGTACCATAAATGCTAACTTTTATTGTGGTTCTGGAAAAGACCTCCACCGAATTTCTGCCTCTGTAGACTCCTGAATTCAGTAGTGAGCTTCCTGATGAAAATGTAACTCAGGAATTGTCTAAGTGAAGTCACTAGAGTCAACACGTTTGGTAGTACAGAATAAGGACTCTGCATATACTCATGTTTCCTACTAAAAGAACTAGAGTAGCACTGCTTGCCTGAAATCTCCCTGTTTGCCTGTAACCACAACACTGAGATCTGCTCAGGGACTTGAATGCACAGTTCTGAATTTTAAACAGAAGAGTACAGTTTCAATCAGTCTTTTAAGATAAGATTTGTATTTGATCTTAGAAGAACTGAATCTGTTGACCTCGAGGCTGTATTGCAGAATTGCTATGTTATTATTTTAATGTCTCTCTGGGCTGGTGGGTTTGGATGTGGGAGGAAGGGTGGAGTCAAGTCCTGAGTTTTATCCTTTAGTTTAATTAAATATTTTTCTATGGTAGCTTTAAATTTAACTATCATAAAGACATAGACAGCTTTGTTACTGCATTATCAAATTAAATAAATAAATTGTCTGCATTTTCCCTGTATTTTGGAGATATAACTGTATACATGAAGAGAATGTGAGATAAATATGTAGATATTTAGACTGAAGTCTTCTTTGTTAGAGAAAAAAAAAAAGGAAGTGCAAGAAGGCACAGGAATGATGGCAGTTTTGTTTTCCCTGTCTTTCAACATTTTGGAAAAAGCCGAGCACATATATCATTGCTCTAATAGATCATCACAAAGTATAGAGAAGGCAACAGCACTGAGGTGGACAAGAGCTCTTATTCAAGAAAGAATTAAAATGTGCATAAATGTTTTGTGGATGTATTTGAAGCATCCACTATCAATCAGAGTTCATTTTTCTTGATGCTGTGCAAACACAAGTTATTTTTTGTCTCAGCAAGAGCAAAGTTATCTAATAAAGTCTTATTGTTTGGTTGGGCTTTTTTTTTTTTCACTTCTGGTTTTTGGTGTGTGTGGGGTTTTTTTGTGGGGGAGGGGAATTTTCTTTCTTTTTAGTTCTTTAATTTGTTCTTTTTTATTAGCTCACCCAAGTTATGTGATTGCATTTACATTGGGTTGGTATAACACTGTAAAAATTTCTGCAAACTTTTTCAAATAAAAAAGTACACAGTGCAATATCTGAGGGGACTCTGCAAGATCCAGGTAACTATATAAGCTAGATGCCTTTATGCTTCATGAAGGTAAAATCCTTTTGCTCTTTTTACTAGAGTTCTCTGATATTTCAAATTTGCTACAAAACAGTTCATCTAATTTGCCATAAGAGTAGATGAACTCTTTACCCCATCTTCTTCTGAGTGAGCAGTTCTCTCAGAAACTTCTCAGGATGTCGGAACCAGGTTAATTTCCCTCATCTTCTTGGAGAAATCTCCACTCCCATTTCCGAGATTCCATAATTAATAATCCTGCTGCTAAATGGTTATTGTGAAACTTAGCTAAAGGAAGGGACACTTCATTTTTCTCTGGGACAGTATCCTGTTTTGCTGAAATAATGCAGATATGGGCACCAAAGGTGACAGAGGTGGCCCAAATACCAACTCTGGGCTCCAGCTGCCCTTCTCACCTACCCCTCATCCAAGTGCCGCTGAAGTGGGGCATCCATCCAGCAGCTCTGCAACCTGGACAAGTAGAAACAGACCTACAAGTGCATGTTCAGTCAATAATATAAAGTGTTTGTCACTCCTGCTTTACACTGGCTGACCAGTTTGGCTTACTAAACTCAAAACCTCCAGGACTTTCATGGCTGTCCACCTGCACAGAAAAAGTCTGTACTTCTGTAGGAATCAAATTTCCCTAGAAGAGTCTTCAGCTATTAGGCATCATCTAAATGGATAAGATGATGAATCTCATTTTTACAGTCTGCAGACTTGTGTCTGTGGCTGATGTCACAGCACACAAAGAATCAGGTTGAACAAGACAGAATTTATGTCTACTGGTCCATGATATTGAAAAAAGAACCAAAACATCAAACAACAAATTTAAGAAGATTATAAAATATGATTGCTATTTTAGACTTTCTTTTTCCTATAAGAACTGATTCCATGAAACAAACTGAATATATTCTAAAGGTTAAATAGCTGATCTTCAGATTCCTTCTGCTTACAAGTAATACTCATAGATGGGTTTATTCATGCTGAATTCAGATGAAAAAACATATGAGATCATATTCTTTCCTAGATCAGCAAAGCACTTTAAAATTTATCTTTATTATTAAGAATATTCTGACTGCCATTAAGATGCTCAAGGATATTTCTGAACTGAGATTCTATATATTTTGCACGGAGTAAGTAAAAAATGATTGAACAGGTAGTTGTCATGGTAGCAAGGAACAAACTGTAAATGTGTTGCATTGATTCTGCTTTCCTAAGTGTGCATCTAACTCAAATGCTTCGCTGGATTAGTTCAATGGCACCAATGGCTCCTTCAGGCACTTGTAACTCAGACTGGAAAAGTTTCTTTCTTCCTCCTGTTTTGTTGCAATCAATTTTGTCCAGACTGGACAAAGCATGCTGTCCAGGAAAAAGGCAAGGTCAAAGACAAACAACTGCAGTATAAAATGGCTGTAATGATCTCCCTTATCGCTGCTCCTACTACAATGAAACAAAAGTTTATTTCCTGTCCTGATAATGATTATTTAAGTGAGATAGCAAGTTATTTTTCTCTTATCTCAGTGAAAATTTAATTTAATTCTGGCTCACTTTAAAACAACTCTTTTTTTACTTCTTTTTCTTATGGAATGGTCTTCAAGGATTTATAGGACTTTCACATACAGAAATTGAACAAAGATTGTATCAAAGGCACTATTTTAAAATGCATAACATTCCACTTCAGGAAGAATAGCTGTGGGATGGTTCAGAACTCTCTGGAATTTGGTATATAATCCATTAATCTCCATAAAAGGCTTCTATAACTGTTCAGCTACATATTGATTGACTACATTGTTTTGTATACCTATTTTACTTATTTTAATATCTGTTATATCAGTCTTTGCCCCCTACTTTTGACTATGTTATCTGCATTTTTTTTTTTTTTTAATTCAAGTAGGTTTTTAGTGGCTCAAATTGAAACACATGAATACCCCTATGGACTTCGTGTTGACATGTGAAACCTACTTTGATGCTTTAATCTTACTGTAGTGACCAACTCTTAGAGACATGTTCCCATAATTATTATTGTATGTTCTCCATCTGTTATTTTTTCATGAGAGGAGGAATTCAGACAAGATCTATTCAGACTGGGTACTCTGAAAATGAACTATTTACTTTTTTTAGTTATTACTAGGACTACAGAAATGCCAAATAAACATTCTAAAAGCATAGGTCTTCTTATACCAATGCAACATTGACTCCAAGAGGATTTAAATCAAAGTGCTTGCCAGGCACTGCCAACTTTAACTGCTTAATTGTGAAAAATATTTTATTAACATGGCAGACTGGCAAAAATAGAACTATGTTGAGAAGAAAAAAAATGAATGTTATTATGTTTCTTTCCAAAATAACATGAGAAATATGCTAATGACCTCTCTGATAAAACTATTGTCCCTCCCACACATAAAGCTACCCTTTATAGGGCATTTGTATTTTAAAGTAACCTCCTCTTATTTAGTCTAAATAAGCATGTCTCCTTAGCAACAAATGTCACCTAATTAAAGTATGTCACTCAGCTTAGCATCTCAATGAAAGATTGAAGTAGAAAGAGCACTATGAAGCAGCTGAAAGCAAAAGGGAAAAAATGCGAGGAATGCCAAGGGCCCTCCAGGAATATCAGATAGGAGAAGTCACTGAAAATGAGCTCATTAAAGGAATAAAAATATATTGAAGTGACGCTTGTTTAGAATTGCATATAAACCTGGACTTTTCATTCTTTGCAGATTTTTCAGGGTATCATCAGGTGCAACTTTTAGGGTCTTTTCTTTTTCTCCCGGTGAGGAAAAAAAAATATATAACTAATTCCCCTTAAGTAACTAGTTTAAAAATGCCCTAAAAGTTTGAGGCAAGAAACCCTCTTAATATTGTTCACCATTGAAAAAACAGTGTGAGAAAGTTCAAGTTTTAGAAAGAAAAATACCTTATCCCATCATCACAAAAGTGGGATCCAAGAAGGGCCTTTGGAAATGCCCTACAGTTTCTTGAGTGTTGCTGACCTTTCTTTGAATAGAAGCAGGTCTAAGAGAGTCCTGAGGACTTCTTGTGAATCCCATTTTCCTTAGGCCTCTCCACAACAAATGGGTTGAAGGCTTAATCCAGGAATCACTGTGGGACATGAATTGGATAGTTGCAATGACTTCTGAGGCTTTAAAAGGACCCCTGAGATGTTGCTTGTACTGGAAATGAGTGCCACTTCCAGATTGTGCCAGGACAAGTCTTTGGGACAATTAAGCTTTCATACCTGAGATGGTCTAAACCTGTCTATGTAAAACCCACTCAGCCAGCTGAGTGGGATGTCTGACCATGGACAATTCTCATGGAAAGGGTTAGGAAAAAAACCCACTATGATAAAAATTACTTCATATTCAAAGAAGACAATTTTGCTTCACTGAACATATGAAAATTTCCATTCTTTTTTGGGGATCCCTGAGCAGATTAAACTCTGTTCTCATTTTCCCTTTTTGTATATGCTTTGAAGATTTAGAGAATAGGAACAATTTATATCTCTGTGGAACGATATAATTTTCCATGAAGTATCAAAGCATTTAAGAGTATTTACCTTATCAACCGTGTGTAAAAGGATGGATAACATGAATGAAGCAGCTGAGATTTCCAGAGCAAATCTCTATATCTGTTTAGGTAATTAAACTACACCAGATTTTGTCTTTTAACTTCCCAGTAATGACTACTTCTCTGCATCCCTGCCTGTCCCAGGATTTCAAGTCCATGACTACCACTTCATGCCTGGCCTGTTCTAAAAGAGCCTTGCATTTTCATCTGTAGAAGGAAGGCATGGAGCTCACGTCACCAAAACATGGTGAGACAACATATGAAGTATGCTTTTCAGCACATCTAGATAGCAGAGAACACAGTGTACTCCTTACTAGAGGATTTTAAAACCATTACAGCTCAGCAAGCAAAATGAGGATGCTGTGTAAATAACTTGGTCTATAGTTCCCTTCAGCTCACTTAGCTCTGGATTTGTGTGCAAGACAATAGCATCAACTTGCTGCCTGAAATAGAAGAGGATGACTGCACACACATACATGCATGCCCAGACTCTGAAGGCCAAATATACGGTCTGGCCTCACTGGCATTGCTCAGGGTGAAGAGGCTTGGAACACTTGTTTTGGATTTACTACTTGAATGCAGTCATTACTGCCTCTTTCCATTCCTGATTGCTAAGTGGAGGCACAATTCATTTGACAAATGAAGATCCCTGGGGTTTTGATATCCCTGTAGTTTGTATACTAGAATCTAATCTAGGCATAAATGACTACTCACTTCGTGGTTACTGGATTAGAGCCTTTTGAGGGAATTTGTTCCTCTTCCCCAATGCTTTGTAGAAAGTAACTAATTCTTAAAATCATTCCTGTGTAAAACAGTATTATCACCATATACCTGACAGATACCTTTCACTATTAATGTTGTTACAGTAAATAGATCTAGGTGGAAAAAACTCGTCTTTGTAAATCATGAGTTTCTGCTATGATATCTAACCCAACACAAACAAATCAGGCTTCCCTGTAAGTGGGAAGCATGCCGAAGGTGGGGCTAGTGTCAAGTCCTCCAGTTTTATCTTCCTGTTCTCCTCACAGAACTCACATGAAGGAAACTCTCCTGGAGTTTCCTTCTCCCTGGATGGGAGACACGCTTCATCCCTGCACGCTATTCATGCTTTTCTCCTGAGCAATAATGTGGTGATAAAACCTGCTGCCAAATAAAGGCATTTTATTTCTGTGTAGGCATAACTAAAATTTACACCTATGCATGTAATGACTGGCTGACAGATGAGTTTACAAAATCTTAATGAATTTTTAACACTCACAT
The DNA here is from genome assembly GCA_035221455.1 of Xenops minutus. Taxonomy (NCBI): domain Eukaryota; kingdom Metazoa; phylum Chordata; class Aves; order Passeriformes; family Furnariidae; genus Xenops; species Xenops minutus. Next base: position 60,465,636 of record JAWWEE010000105.1, on the reverse strand, counting down.
AATCATCATTCACAGTATGTCTGAGGTCCTGTTGCACAGTTCAAATCAAAATACCAGCCTTTTGCAACATTTAAAAGTATTTACCCCCTCAAAATAACAAAGAGAAACCCCTCTCCTTGCAATATTGTCTTTTGAAGACAGTCATACTTGCCAGGAAGTCACAAGGGTCTTTTAAACAGGCATTTAGAAACATTTAAAACAATTGTTTCAGGCAATAATATTTTAATAAGCTCTAATGCTTAGTCAAGTGGTTTGTCAAAAAAATAGGTAAGTATAGTAAGGTGTCTCTGGTTAAAATCAGCTTCATGTATATATATTTAAAGCTGCATTTCTTCAGTGTGGGTAGGAACGGTAGTACATAGCTGCTATTAACTCTCCATTGCAGCTCCCCTTCTCATGGTCTTTGAGGTATCTGTTGGTCTAAGATCTGTGTTGACAGATCTTAGGAATCAGGAAGTCAGGAAGAAAAGACTCTGCAAACACAGATACAAAAAGAAAGATATAGATAACTCTTCAAAGATCAATTCTTCTCCTATTCAATGGCTGTAGGAAGGATGACAGAAATTACATTCTGGAACTCCCTCCTGGTGGGAGAGGGAGAGAATCATAAGAGTAGAAGTGAGAAAACTTGTGTGTTGAGACAGTTTAACAGGTAAAGCAAAAACTGTGCACACAAGCAAAGCAGAACATGGAACATTTTCACCACTTCCCATGGGCAGGCAGGTGTTCAGTCACTTCCAGGAAAGCAGAGCTCCATCATGAAGGAAAGTGACTTGGGAAGACAAATGCATTCACTCCAAATGTCCTACCTCTTCATTCTTCTTCCTCCCAGTTTATATGCCAAGCATGACTCCATATGGAGTAGCATGAGAAGTAGAAAAGGCCTTGAAGCTGTGGAAGCACTGCTTGGCAATAACAAAAATATTTCTATGCTATTTTCAGCACAAATGCAAAATATACTTCCATACCAGCTTCTCCGAAGAAAATTAACTTTACCCCAGCCCAGACAAAACCAGCATACCAACTGTGGTAGAAGTTGGTAGATGTAGGTAGAAGGCATGATGTGTCACAAAGCCAGAATCATGCAACACTAGCTCTTCCCTGGTCACGTCTTTTTTGTCTATAGGCTGTCTCTACTTGTACAGAGGGGATAATATGTGGCACCAACGATTTTATGACTTGAGGTTCATATGTAGTTCCTGTGTTGAGATATCCATATTGCAAAGGTATCTCACTTCTTCCTCCCTGCCCTCGAACAAGAGAGCCACCCAATTTCCTTTGCACTCTGGCTATGACTTCTGTCCTCTGCAATCCAGCTTGCATCATCTGAAAAGCTTCCTTTTTCATTTTTTTTCCTTCCACTTTACCTTCCAGGCTAATGAATTATACGGATCTTGAAAGAGAAAATCTGAGCTGAGAAATGTGGAATGCAATGATGAAAAGAGCCTTTCTTATTTTTTGTTTAGCAGTAGTTCAGAAAGGGACAACAGCAAATGCTTGAGAAAAAGCCAGATGGAAATTACTTCAAGTACTATCTCAAGTGTAATGGAACTGAGGTACTTTTAGCATACCGTACTCATTAGGTACTTGTAACATCCAGCACTTCTCAGTGCTGTAGTTTGAAAACACTTTTGCACAGCCCTCTGAAAAGATCTACAGTGTATTCCAACTCAATGAAGTTTTACCAGTAATTAACTTGGGGTTTTTTAGACATTCATTACATTTGCATGCGAATGAAATACTACTGAGTCACTAACTTAGATTTAAGAACAGAGCAATACTTTTTATAGCCACATTTTACATCTGTAAGAATGCACCTTTCACAGGCTTGCTTTCTCACAATCAAATTAACTAAACAGAAAGGCATTTGTTTTGTATTGCAAACCAGATCATATCAGCTGCAAGGCTCTTGTGGTTTGTGTGTTATAGTAAACACTACACCTGTTGATAAAAGGCAGAAATCATCTCAGTTTTGGCATGAATATGAAATTTTCTATATTTTACCTTTGACTTTGTGCAAGTTATAAATGGGAATGACTGTGTGCTAGAGCATTTTAAAAAGTATGTTGCTTATCTGTGAGATAAGGAAGTTTCATTCTGTGTATTCTTAACTCAAAGTATCTGAGAACCTCCACTTCACTGGAAGGCACTGGTTCACAACTTCTATTCCCAAACAAAAAAAAAAAAACAAAAAAACCCCCAAACAAACAAAAACCACCAAAAACACAACAAGAAAAACTGCACCAAAAACAAACAAACAAAGAAACAACAACAAAAATATTTTAAACCTGCAACATCACAATCAATTTATAGAAAATGCTGGGGGAAAATAATCAATAAATTAAAAGAAGACCAATAGAAAAAAATAAGGCAAGGAAAAATCAATTTTTGAAGGTTCTGAATTTGTAAATCACTATTTTGGAACCAATTCATTAAATCCAAGATAATACTAGAAAGGCAAAGGATATACACCTCATTTAAGACCAGGACATACCTGGGGGTATATATATCCAGTAGAGCAACTACCTGTAAGTAATTTGAGAGTGTAAGCATCACAAAGATATTTGAGCATAAGTGAAATTAACATCATGAGCTACAACAAAATGCAATAATAGCATGAAACATTTGCTGATTATATCTATGGAGAATTTTTTGGCTCTGGAATAACCTACTGAGAAAACAATGAGAGCCCCTATTGTCTAATTCCTTTAAACAAAACTGAGAAAAAACACTGGAAAAACATCACTCAGAGAACAATCATTTACCAGGAGAGGAATGGAAAAATGAGTACATCATCTGAGATCATTTAATCAGTCCATGACTTTTATGATTCTGTGAAGCCTTACAGCTGCCTTAAAAAATGTTACTGGAGGCCTAATTCATTGTATAATATACACCCAACTACTTTCACATATTAAGAAACACACTGAAAAATACTTAAATAGTCTTTTTCCTGCAAAAAATAACAGTGCCCTCCCCTTTCCTAGATATCATTTTCCTTCACAGTTTATGTAGAGAAGGCTTTTTGAAGGAAAGTAAGAGAGGGTAGGGTGTTCCCTGTTATACAAATATGCACTGATTGAGCAACTAAACAGGGCTTTTAAATAATATTCGGTTCAAACTGCAGGTAAGCATCTCTCTGGTATTTGGCATCCTAAGAATCTTTACTGATGAAGAGTAATTTATCAGACGAAAAGTCAAGGGAAGGGACAAGTCAAAAGTTATCTCCTTATAGGGTAGAAGTCTAAGAAAGGGAGACACACATCCTGTGGTGACAGGGAGAAAGATTCGTTATTGGAGTTCAGATACTAATCAGCCACTCGCCTTCAGGAGACAGCTTGAAAGAGAGCAAGGGGAAGTCACTTACTTAGTTGGCATATGAGGCCAAAGCCTTCTGTCTGCTGCCATCATAACATGGGTGTACCCTTGCTGACTGAAAACATGTCACATCTCCTTTTGTACCAAAAAATATGCAGAACTTAATATAGGAGAGAATAATGCCTTGTGGTCTTGAGTGAGACCAAAGTTCTAGAATAAGTGGAGGGATATGAAGATCTTGCAAAAGGCTTCATCGAGGCAGAAGACCCACAGGGATGGGAAGGTGATGCACTGACCCCCAGGGCGCTGGGTTGGGTGAGCAGTCTGTCCTCTGACATAGCAGGGCTGAACTATAGACTCCCAGCCTCTGGCAACTGAAAATCTTCAGTCTAACATGATGCAAGGTGCCAGCACACTCACCAGCCTCCTTCTCTCTTCTGTTTCACCATTGTCTACCCTTCACCCACCCTCCAGGACTGCTTGTGGCCCTTGGCATTCTCTGGCAATCCAGTAGGTAGCCACTGATGCAATGAGGTTTAAGGTTGAACAGACTAAAATGTGCCACACTTTGGACTGGTGACATAGGGAATAATCCAAAACAATAATAATCTATCACTTGTGTTGTGGGTTTTGGCCAGGTCAGAGTTTATTTTTTCACAGTAGCCATGAAAGGGTGGAGCCTGGCTCTGTGTAGGTGCGTCTAGGTTGTTATTCTGTACCACTCATGTCACTGCTGCGGGGCACAGGGGATTCTCGCTTCCAAGAAGGAGTGGTTTACAGTTGGGAAGAAAAAGTTGGCTGCTGTCATTTTGTCCTCTGTCACAGGGATTGTGCAGTGCCAGCTTGGTCAGTGAGCATTTTTTTTTTTTTTTTGCGTATAAATTGCCATCCTTTTGTATACTTTTATTATTAATATTGTTGCTGTTATTCTTTCTTTTCGTATGTCATTGCTGTTTCCAGGGGATTGTTGTATCTCAACGTGTAGTCTTTGCTGTTGGTATCTCCCAATGGAGGGTGGAGAGGACTGAGTGCGGGGCGGGGAGGAGGTGGCACTAAATTAGGGAGTGGCACTCCTAAGCCACAAAAACTTGTTGGAGAGTAGCTGAGTCATCTAACAAACACAGATTAAAAGAAATTAATGATGAAGGCTTCAATCAATGCTATTGTACTAGCTATTAAAACACTTAAAAAGATCAGCATATGTATCCCCAAGGACAGTTTACCAGTTTTCTGCACTTGAAATTGAGCCAAAAATAGTGTCATATAAGTCAGTGATTATAACTAAGACTGGATAAATTCCAGGTTGAAAAAAGCATACTATGCAGTGGAAAACTGTAAATACGTCTACAACGTGTATATGTACGTGTGTGTTTGTGTGGGTGTGTACACACAGGTGTATAAATATGTATAAACATATATGTGTATACATACAGCAAGGTTTATATTGTTGCCGTAAGGTTTTCATGAATTTGTAGATTTTTATACTTCTATGTAGTTTCTTGCATTTAGAGCAGCTAG
>JAWWEE010000105.1:60428571-60460700 GCA_035221455.1 Xenops minutus | reverse complement strand
AGTAAAGAACTCTTCTCTACTTTACCCACATAAAGTTGTCTTGGAAAGTTTTTTTCCCCTCTCCTTAAGGCAACAATATATATAAACTCATATATGCTATCTATAATAATATACAAATGTATATAATTAAGATCGGAATAGTCACATTAAGATAGCAGTATTAGGGTATTAATATGTTATTTATAATTCATTATAGTATAATAAGAATTATAATGTGCAATATATACATAATATTTAATGTATAGCATATAATACTATAGAATATTGTTGCAATTTAGCACAATATTAATATAATGTGATTAATATTTATCATATATGTATTGGTACTGAGTACTACAGCAGACTTTGAGTAAGGCAAGATCTCTCTTTTTTTAAGGCAGTTTTGGAGATTCTCAGCCTTTCTCTCTGATGGAGAGATTTCTACATGACACTTTTTAACCTGGTGTTGTGAAATTAATTCAGGGGATCATGATGCTGTTCTAACATCATGAAAAATGTGAGCTGCAATTCGCAATTGCTAAGCATAGTAAGGAACTGATAGTTGTGCAGGCTCATCCTGTCCATCTAGTCAAAGTGCCTAAACATCTCAATATGAGAGATGGCAAGTTAAAATTGGTGCTTGGCAAAGAAGACAAGAATAGGCTGTGTTAGGAGCTGAAATGACATTCATCTGACGCAATGCTTCTCAGTATTTCTGATGCATATGACAGAGAACTATGCTGATGTTTTATTGATCTTATGGTTATCAATGTGTCTCATAAAGGGAAGTAAGCTGATTTGCATAAAGGAGTTGATAGGAACTAGTCAAATTACCACCTGTTTCAACAGAAACAGAATCAGGTGCTGAAAGAATGAATCCTGTATGGTTTGCAAACAAATCACTTCTGAAGATAGACCACTTTCAACAGTAAAACCCAGTGAACTTTACAGGTGGTTAAGGAGTGTCAGGATTTGGCACCTAGTAATGGAGTGACCTGAAAACCAGAGTGGACAAACCTTCACATTATCCTCACAAAACCTTCCTTTTTATTTGTATTAGGTCAAGGCAGAGGTTATTCTTACCAATAAAATAAGAAGCAAATGGATTATTATTATTATTATTATTATTATTACTTCCATTTGTGGGTAGGCATTTTCATCCCATCTAGCATTACCTATGAAGGCTTCAAATTTTTTTTTCTATTGAAGCACCCTGCCTGAAACACCAGGAAATACGTGAACATGGGCATGAATTAGTCAGTGTTTTCTGCTACATAACTGAAACCATTAACTGTGTATGTGATATGCTCTTAAAATGTCACATCCAATGATGAAGTTTACAAAAACAGGCCAGAGCAAAAAATCAGCAGAAACAGTGACTAGTTCCACAAAACAGTGGCTTGCTTTGTATTTACTGAATGCTGCACAGGATCCTGTTGGATTCTTATGACCTACACAAATAGTTCAATACCTAAAGAAGCTAAACACATCTCATGCACCTTGATTTGCAGTGATATGGATATTGATATGCAGAGTTATTCTATAAAGTAGTATTTTTACTCCCTTTTATGTAGCAGTGATAAAAAAAAAGGCCAGAGGAGTCTGGCAGTAAATTTTTTTGTCTCTAAATTACAATGAATAATATTATATATAGTATAAAAGAATCAGATAGATCACTTGTCTTTGTAGCCTTAAAATTTTGTCATATATTTGTGTGCAAAAAAATATATTTTCATCTGTACATGTTCAAAACAGAAAAAAAAAAGCCTTTTTCTTTTTTTTTTTTTGGCAAACCCGTAGCTCCACCAGTAAAATACAAATACACAGAGCTATGTATTTGCAGAGACCTGTTCCCTGTTCAGTGTACCAGACAGTGTGCTCCCAAGACAGTACAGCCAATGCCAATTCATATAAGATGAAACAATGCAGCATATGATGGCAGTATTTTGTAGAAGATAAATACATAAATGAAAAAAAAATAGAAATGCCTGTGCAAAATCTCGCCAACAGAAAGCCTCAGATCGTATGTCTTAGTTTCGTAGTATTGGTGATATTTAACATGACTCTGTGCAGCATGGTACTGTGTTACATCTCCAGCATCTGAATTTGTGTCTCATCCTATTCCTGTCGAACTTTACCTGCCACGTAAAAAGAGGGGAGGGGAGCTGTGCCTGGAAAACTTGTTCTGTTTTTCCATTTTTTTGATACTGAAAGTATTTGTTTCTCTGATGCTTAGCAAATACACACTCTGACTGAACTTCCTTTCCTATAAAAGACCTCAGTGTACAAGTTATCCTTTCCTTCCTGTTTCAAAATATTTTGACTTGTGATTATTAGGGTTGCTGAGAGAAAGCAACAAAATGTTTGCCAACATTATATCTTTCTTCCTTCACCTCCCTTTTTTCCCCTTTAAGAAAAAAAGTTTACCTTTCATTTACTGTTGATGTTGAAAATGTGGAAGTCTGGCAATATTTCTAAGGCATGCTGAAAACTCAAGATACTATCAATCCCTTTTATTATTTAGAAAAATTCTCATACACTAAGTACTATTTTGAAGCGTATATGTTATATTTATTCTTCACTACCTGTCCTGGTCTTCCCCTTGATTTCTGATGAAGCTTGACCTATGAAAGACATAAATCCTCCCTCCAGAAAAGGTTTTCCTTCTTCTCTTCTATTTGTATGGCTGTGATTGGCAGAGTCTTTTGAACAGAAGGTCCCTGTCAGTAATGTTGCTCACTACAGCAGCCTGCTGGAGTTCACTGGTTTCCTGGGTCCCCAAACCTTTAATCTGGTGATCTTCCAGGGGTAGCCCACCTTAGTAAATAAACATCTGGAGGTTCGTGACCTTGGCTATAAAGTACAGAAATGTAGTCATCCCTTAGGGACTGAATTTTTGTTGTTTCACTGTATTCCAGAAGGGTCAGACATCCTTATTTACCTAGTTTGACTTTTAAATGCTCACAACAGGTGATAGGAAGTTTAGGACCCATCCACATACCTGACTAAGTCACTTATGACATTTTAAGTGTCCTGTGATACCTGAGATGTGGCACAGCTTGTATCTGTGGGAAACACATGTTATTCTGAAACAAGAGGTGGATACCAGGTAGGACGCTTCAGTACCATCCTGCCATTTTAGACATTGAAGTTCACATACCCATGAGAGACTGAAATGGTTAATGGCTTAAATGTTGTTAAAATCATTGGAGGACTTCTGTCCATTGTAGCAAACTGTGCAAAGAAAGGACTGCTTGCGGAAGCCCACTCTGACCCAAAAATGCCTATTAATTTGGACTGTGATAGGAACTTCAGATAAAGGTGGTACTAGTTAGCCGATTGGCTTCCCAGATTCACTCATAAGGAGATTGTCAAAATATCACACAATGCTTGCCACATTTCCATCTTAACCAACAACCTAATCAATGTCATGGTGTGCTCCAACTCTGTGTATGGATTATTGAATGGATAGGTCTCAGGTTTCTGAGCCCTGAAAGAAGTCATCTAAATGGCATCCTGTGTCCAACCTCCAACACCTTCTTTGGAAAAGAAAGGCCTCATAGATGTTCCTAATCAGAGCTGCCAGACCAGCACAGTCCCCTTAGAGACCACAGAGTGTTTAAAAGTGCATGAAAGCTGGTTGCTTAAGTACCTATTTGGATCCCACTTAGCTCCTTTCACCTTGATCCTTTCCCTTGAGGGGATGGATAACTGAGTAACCAGCATCATTTCTTCTCCAGTCTCCAAACTGATTTAAGATTTTATACCTGAATGGTTTGCATGGCTTTGCACACAGCGCTGGCCATGAGAGCCAGTTGTATATTCAGCACTGTGAAGAACATTGCTTAGCCCCACAGCTCAGGTCTTCTGGGCACATTTGTTTTGGCTGGGCATTTAACTCTGTGACTGGCTGTTGGGTTTTTGTCTTTGTCAGGAGTAGTAAAGTTGTTTATTTATTTAATACTGCATTCTTGGGCTCCAACACTGTTCTTGACTTTGTTCTTTGTGAACCAAAATACACCTTGCCACTAACAGACAAGGGTTATTCAGTGATTGTGTCAGAAATGGGAGACAGCTTATTGGAAGAAGGTCAGATGCTGAGTTATTTAGGGTGACTTCCTCTGTACTCCTCCTCTGTTTCTTCCACCCATGGGTACACATGGGTATGGGTGTACGTGTAGAATCACAGTGGCAAATAGGACCAACCCTTTCCAGTAACAATCTCAGAGTGGGGCTACCTGAGGGTGGTCAGATTTTCCAACCTTCATTCTGATTCATAGCAGTTTGGGTCAGGGCAAATATGGTGTTGTTTGTAATGAAATATGTGCGACAGTATGCACCTCCTGAGATCTCCTCTGCTGCCTGCATGGTGAGCCCCAGGCAATGCCATGTAGTTGAGAAGAATAAACAAACCATTCAAGACCTTTGTTTGCCCGTGAGTCATGAGGGGGCTGCTCACTAGAGTATTAAGAAAGATAAACATATGGCAAAACTCTAAAGACTATTTCTGGAAACCTTTACTGGAGGGAACAGCTAATCCATTGTTCAGAGCCTGCAGAGAATTACAAAGCTGGAGAGAGGAATGGGAGCAGGAAAGAAGGAAAAAAAAGTCCTAAAATCCGACAGATCAAAAATTCAGAATGGTTGTAATTACCCATGTAGGCACGAGGGCTTTGTGGGAAGAGGGGGATGACTGACACAGGGGACTTGTGGAACGGGTTGGATCTGTACCCAGTCATAACAGGAGGCAGTTGTTATTCATCTCCTTGGAAAGTAAACAGGGAATATCATGCATTACTTGATTGTTACTCCAGAGGGAAAGAATATTGGTTAGAAATTATGAAGAATTATTTTCTGATTGAAGTTAGCACAAAACCAATAGGTCATTTTCCCCATATGCTTCAGCTGAAGGGCCAGAGAGAATATTAAACCTGAAAATGCAAAGGCCTACTTTTTTTGTTGTCTGCATGGGTTTTTTTGTTGAAAAGGAACATTTCTTTCCTTTTCATTACCTATTTTATTTTCTGCTATTTTAGAAGTTTTATTTATTACTGTAAATGAAAACATCACAGACGTGTCCAGAAGCTTGTGGCATTTCATGAGGTGTTGCTCAGGAGAAGCCATGCAGCAACCTCAGCGTTTCCTGAGATGCTGACATCATCTCTCTCCTCAGGCAAGTCCCTGAAAGTCTCTATGAGGCACCTCTGCACCTCATATAGGCTGGTGCAACCGAGTCCCTGTCTTTTCTGTTATGCTAAAGAATAATGTGCAGCTACAGGAATTTCATAAAGTAATTGCAAGTGTTCAGTGGAGAAATATAGTTTCAATCTTTATTTTAAAACTATTGGTCAACCTGTCTGGCATGAAACTTACGTGTGAAGATCTTTAACAACATAGTGGTTGAGACTTAGATTCAGATGGCAAGTAGAACTGGTACACACAGCACAGTACCTTTTAATCTCTCCTGATGTAAGCAGGCACTTGTGAATTGATTTAGGATTGCAGCCAATAGATAACACTGAATAAGATTATGATTATTTTCTGCAAATAAATTGCAGTGATATGGAGTTCAGGAAGATAAGTAGCCTCAGCTATAGGTATAAATATGTCTTGAGTTTGCATTGAGTACTAGTAGACAGCAGCATAAAGATAAAGCTGGGTGCAGTTCCCGGACTGGTCTGCTGGATTTAGTCTTAATGCTAGATCCAGACTGCTAGTTGCCCTGTGCCTGAGCACTATCCCCAAGACAGTGACTGACCCCTAATGTACCCCTTGCTCACAGACACCTACTGCGTCTAACACTATTTTAGCAAAAAAAAACCCCAAAACAAACAACCCCCCCCAACCCACAAACAAACAAACAAACAAAAACAACCCAAAAAAGCCCCATGTATAGATATAATTGTAATCAGTGCAGTGCCTGCAATTTAACCAAAACTACCCCTTGGCCTGACCCTTGCATCATTTGCTGTTTGGCTTGCCATGGCAGCCTTATACCTGGTGCAAAGTCCCACCATGCCATGTCCCAGTTCAGGTTCCAGGATTTCCCTCCTTTTGGGTCTCTCCCTGGTCTGCACCACAAGTCATCTTTGATGGTGGCCCTGGCACAAAGCTACTTGCTGATCTGCAGCTCTGCCAGCCCCGTGGCTTCCCTCTGACAGTACTGCCTGACAGCTCCAGCCACTGCCTTGGCCTGAAATCCTCCATGGTAGTCTGTACCTGTGGCACTACAATCTTGCCCAGCGGTTGCTACCCTGAGGTCACTCCTTGGCCTGAGAGCTAGTGTTTGTATAGATGGACTCAGAAGCTGTGCTGTCAGTCCTGCCAGATTTAAGAAAAATCAGGTATGATCTATTGCCTTCAAGCTTTTTGCTAGTGCAGGACTTCCTTATGGCCTCTCCTCTTGTGCCAAAGAGGGGCTGCTTCCCTATTCCACCCACAGCACTGAGTTGACTCAACCACTCCCTCAGCACAGAGCTCCCTAATTCACCAAACCTGGACTCTCTGCTGTGTCTTAGATTCATCCTCAGTCACATCCCAAAGTAATCTAATAGTCCAAATCCAAAACCCAGTGGGGCATGGCTTAGGACCTGGCCCAGCTACTTTACTGACTTTAAACCTACTCTCAGCCCGCTGCTTCCTTCTAGTTCTTACCTGACCTAAGACAGCCATGAGCAGTAGGCATTTACTAAAACTAACAAAAACTATCATGTGATAACTCCCTACCATTTTCAAACTGCCTGACATCTAATCTTAGGGCTCATACTGGTTATAGCCTAAACTCCAAATGGCTTACCAATAGGTCACCTGTGGTTTATCTCTTTGTTAGCTTGCCATCACCAAATGAGACACATCATAAACCCAAGCCACATACTGCTACTGCCTGAAACTCTACACAGAGACTGCCTACTGCCTTCAAGCCCTGGGCCAAGGTTATTGTTAGACCTAACTATATTCCTGACTCTTTGCTTTTTATTAGTCCCAGTCCTATCTACAACTTCATCTGTTAACTGCAAGTTGCCATCAGCCAATTCCAAACTCTGTCTCAACACAACCTTTTGGCTTGTCAAAGTGTAATGTCACTCTATCTCTCTGTGGAGAAAAAGATTTCACGAGTCTCACTTTCACTTGATTTGAATTATATTTCAAGACAATGACACAAGAAGGCAGCACACAAATTTCTATTCAAAATGGAATTTGCAGGAGGAATGCTTTGGGGAACCTTGCTACCCTAATAATCCATATTTTTTCCTATTATGAAATGGAATAGCCACAGTTTGATTATTTTCTCCTTAACTGCAAGAAAGGTCTAGAAATATTTTTCCCAAGGAAAATAGTTTATCATGTTTTTGACCTGGCCTATCTATTTGGTCAAGTCTGGCATCTCTTGAATGCATTCACTAATTTCAACTTGACTTGTCACAAAGTTTAAATAATCAAATTTTGTGAAAGCTGGTTAGAAGCAAAGAAGCAAAAAGTTCCTTCCAGAAGCAGAAGGAGGCAGAGATAAGCCCTAGGAGATTTTGCCGGGCAGTAGCTGCCCATTCAGTCAGAAAAGGGACCAGACAAGAAACCATCCTTTATGTGTGTCTGGATGAACCATAGCCTGTATTTCTGAAGTCTGGCATGACCATCATAGGTTACAGAAAAAGGTGATTGGAGACTAGCATGGAAGAATGGTGAAGGGATAAAAATTATTACTTAGGTCATTTGATTTCACTTGTGTTAAAGCTCACAATAATATTTTGCGGAAAAGGGAGAGGAGTTCCAGTACCTGTAAATTGGGACTTTCAAGTAATTGTGACTGCAGAGGCTAGGTCTTTTTTTGGGAAAAAAATTAATATGATAGTGGTAGGAGTAGGCAGCAATGAACAGGACTGCAAACCATTTGGGTAAGAACTTCTTTTGATTTATGCATCCCAGCACAATGCAGACCCTCCTTAGGACTTTTACATGCAGCTGTTATCAGTAACATTTTATATCAGAATAGTAATAACAGTAGAAAGGGTCAAGTAGCTCTTCCTCCACTCTCATTCTATGATTACTTAAAATCGTCAGAGACACAGAGGATTGAGCCAGTTATGTAGCTGTATTTGCAGCTGAGGTTCTGGAAAGAAGCATGTAATGGCACAGGGTTCAGTTATCCTGCTTGGGTGAGTGGTGTCCCCGACAAAAATAGACAGACCCTGGTGTCTACAGTTTGCAAAGAGCAGCTGAGGGAAGCAAAACAATCTTCTAAGGTGGTCAGTCAGGAGTGGCCAAGGGCAGCTGGAAGGGGAGGAAGCGCTGAGTAAAACCTTTGTAAAACTGGCAGAAAAGTCAAGTTGTCAGCGTCCCCTTTACTGATGTTTCAGACGTTTACTTTGCGCTGCTTCCTCTCAGTGAGCAGGGCTGCAGGCAGGGCTTGCCTTTCTCCTCCAGTGACGGTGGCTGCTTCTGTGTTTCCATTGGGCTGCCTCTGCCTGCGTCCTTTTCCTGTGGAAATAGAAGATATGGGCAGGAGAAAAGACATATTTGGTAATGTTTCTCTTCAAAGCATCTTTTTCACAAGGCTGCCTCAGCTGCAAAATGTTAAGGGGAAAAAAAAAAGAGATCTTGGAACTAACTCCAGACAGACCCTAATGCCTACAAATTTGTCTAAGGAAGCCAAGTCCAGAAAGGCAAAACATGAAGAAGGCTCATTATTTGACTGCTAGGGACACTCAAATAACCAGACATGCCAGTACTTATGATCTTCATATTTCAGACAGCTCGTCTTTCATATCCTCCCTCATCCTGCATTCCCACCGTGCTCACTTCTTTTATTTCCCTTCATCCCCACTAATTCCACCGCATTTAAAATTGTTTATAGAACATAAAAAATATAAAGATATTGTTTAAAATTCCTATGGGGAAACAGTCTATTCATCTAACCATCTGCTTGATGGAGCTGTTCACAGCTCTCCTAATTGATTCAGATAGTTGCTTGCATGATCCTTTTTTTTTTCTGTCCAGAAAGTCCAAAGTACCTTGGCAGACCTCTTTCTATTTTGTTTTAACAAGAATTGACTGAGGAGGTGCTACGGTGCTAAGGGCATTGTGTGACTGTCTCTGATTCATGGTTCTGCTGGAGCTGTGGCTCAGGGCAGGAGGCGGAGTGACTGCGTTCTAAGTTTTGAAGTCTCCTGGGGAGTTACTGCTCCTTGAGATGTTTTAGAGCATCACAAGACTGCTAAATCGTCAGTCACCATCCCTGGCCAGAAGGAGGGGCAATTTACATTCCCTATCTTTGGTACACATCTGATACCCCTGGAAATCTGTGCAGGACAAAAATATTACATGTTGTAAATGAATTAACCAAATTACTGTTTTAGCTATTGACAAAAAAAACCCTCACAAATTCAAACAAAATCCCTGACTAGTTTAGGCAGGACAAGGATTGTACTTCAGCTACTTACAAATGTACAGGAATAAAAACAAAGGGTATATTGTCAATCTAACAAATTTTTTCTTTTTTCAGTGTATGTGAGTTGGTCCTCACATAATTTGTGGAAGAAATCACCTTTAATTTCTCATTCTAAAGTAGATTTAACACCCCGAAATGGTCTACCAGGAGATATTTGAATATAACAGTCCCATCCCTTTTCCTTTTTTTCCCTTTCCTTTTTCCTAGATTGATTGTCCGTGAGATGTAAATTGAATACAGTAGTGAAAAGAAACTGGTATTTGTTTTTGAAGTTGAAGGCAGAATTACAGAGGATTTTTTTTTTTTGCACACTTTCATCAAATCTAGTTTTGTTTCTTATAGATTCTTATTAGTATGTGTTGATTATCACCCACAGTCTTTTCCAGCCTCTTGCAAGTCTGAATTTGTCCCCAAACTGTAAAATATATGCAGTCTGATGAGTCACTCCAATACAACAAAAATTTTAAGGGGTGGTTTGCATGCAGACACTGCAAATTTGTGTTTAATAATGTTGTTTATGATACTGAAATAATAGTTGTTTTCATAGATGTTAATGCCAAAAATGGCTATTCACACATCTAGTCTGACGTCTACATTATCCCAGCTATAGAATTGGATTGTTTGACTAACAAATGGTAGACTTTTACAGCACAACCCAGTAACTGTCTGCAGCTGCTAAGTTACATAAAGCATAACTTTTTTCCTTCCTTCTGCAGTGGTGAAGAAACTGTAGTCTAGAAATTATTTTGTAAGAATACTGTTTATAGTATGAGTAGGACAGACAGAAATACGAGAAAAGCCCTGGGGCTGCCAAAAATCTCATTTTTTGGAAGAGAAGCCCTTGGGCCTTGAGAAAGTAATGTAGGAAAAATGTTATTTAAATGAGATAATTTCTGTCTCAGTACAAAATAATAATTCCCTGACATAAAAGATATTTTGCGGACCCCCTCCAGCCCTTCTTTCTAGGGCCAGGCAGTGTGGCATTGCCTCTTCTTTCAGGCTGTGCAAATTCCTTTCTCTTAACACAGGTTCCAGAGTTTGGGGAGCAGATGAAACTTTTAGGTTGTTCCAAAAAACAGGAAGCTTTTGTTTGGGATTAAATCCTGCTTTATTTCTTATCCATATTCATTTTGTCTTATTGGACAAGCTAAGTATATATAGTATTTTTTGCCTTTTTGTCTTGAAGTTGCAAAAATACTTTTAAATCCATGCAGAAGGTGGTCTATGACTATTACATTAAAGGGTGCAAATGGCAGCTTGTGTTAAACAGCAGTGGCTGTGACACATTCTACTCCCTTTTCACTGTATGGTTTGGCAAAGGATCTGTGGGCTTACTACTATTGAAGTCAGAGACAAAATTCTCCTTTCTTTCTGAGGTGAGAAATCTGGACCAACCCCTATTCCTCTTCACAGCTAAATATTCCCAAAACAGTGATACTTTTATAAAAGGGCACTAGTCTAGTGGGAGTAAATGTTGATACCTCTCATTTTGTTTCTTCATAAATCATTGTGTTACACATCTGTTCTCTTACTTTTTGCATCTCAGGCTCTGTCACACTTCATACTGCATTTTTCAGACAATCAGTCCACTGAAGGAAAGGGGATCAGTCAGCATTTATAGGGTGAAAACCACTCAATATTTTTTAATGGTGTGTACAGAAAGCAAACTTCAGTGTGTATAGGATGTGATCTGGCTCACATACTAACGTCAGCACAGGAAGAAGTTGTGTGAAAAGAAAGGGTGAAGGACCAGCAGGACCCGATGTTTTGGTGGCAGTTTAAGGTTAGAGCAGCAAGTTGAGAGAAATTGTTATTTGCCTCTCCATGGCACTCATGTGACTACACCTGGAGTGCTGAGCCTGGTTTGGGGCTCCTCAGTACAAGACATGAACATGCTGGAGAGAGTTCAGCATTGGTTCACAAAGCCAGTGGTCTGGACCACATAATGCACAAAGAGAGGCTGAAGGAGATGTGTTTACTCAGCATAAAGAAGAAAGGATTCAGGAGTGTCTTACTGATGTGTACCATTAGTTAAAGCGTGTTTGGACAGAAAGTGGAGTCAAAGCTGGAGGTGCACAGTGACAGAATAAGAGTCGACAGGCAGAGGTAGAAACAAATAATCAAATTTATAACACACATGAGATATTATAGTATCAAGAGTATTGATTCAATTAAATAACTCTTAGGAATGGGAAATGGTGATGTCTGGAGTCATATCCTGAGCACTTAGAAGACTTTGGGGCCTTTCAGTCTAGAGTCAGTTGAGAACAGGAGATCTGGAGATATCTGAGGTCTGTAAGAGGACTGAAATTTGTGCTAGCCTTAGACCACTGTCCTGGTTCTGGCCAGGACAGGGTTGATTTTTGCAGTAGACAGAAAGGGCATGGCCAGGACCCCGAGGTTGTTCTAAACCACCTCATGGCATAAGTAGGCAGTGGGGGCGGTTGGGTTCCTTACAGTGTATTTTGTAGTGTGGGGTTCCCCATGGTGAGCAGTCATGTGTGAATCATTTGCTTATCTTGTACATTCTGTTATTAATATTGTTGTTATTACTGTTCGTTTCTTATCCAATTGCTGTTTCTAGTAAATTGTTCTTTACCTTTTGTGCCTCAAGTTCTCCTCTTCACCCCGCCACAGGGAAAGGGGTAGGGAGAATGAGAAGTGAGCAAGCAGCACACAGTTTGAGGTGCTTCAGTGGGAACACTAAATGGGACACCACCATTCCAATCCCACAATAACCACTTTCAGAGGGTGTGTAGGGTCATGCCTATCCCAGCTCCATAGAAGTCTGCAGGGTGGGGAGGTAGGAACCCAATCCCTTAAGAATGCTACCACTAAAGGGTATAGCATGTCCATGCTCTGCTGAGCACTGCAGTAATTTGGTGAACTTCAGAAGACTCAACAGCTCAGATGTCTCTTAAAAAGCATGAACAGTTAATTTACTTCTGCAAATGTGCTTCTATTAAATTTCAGTATTCACAGAAACCTGTGACATTTTAGACATACAGTTATACTTCTGTGGTGTATGAATGGAGAGAGATATAGTTCAGGAATTTCCTGAAGTAAAAGGAAAATTCACCTTCAAAGGCAATGCGGAGGAAATGCAAGCCAGAAGAACAGAGTCCAGTAATTGTCATTTAGATCTAAGGTTCAACAATAATTAAAGAAAATATTTCTTAAAATATTCGTGTTTCTGACCTACTGGTGTTCTTTAGGGGACAATCAGTGGATACCACAGTGGAGCAATTTATAGGACTGCATCCATGAAAGTGATTAATGTTTACAGGTATTATTAAGGCAAAACTTTTCAGAGTCTGTAACCCACACAGATTTCCTGAGACTGTGTCAGAGACCAGGGGTCCTGGAAAGAAGACCAGTATTTGGTCACTGCTCCATTCATGTTTTCATGTCAGTATGAGGATGGGAAGAGTATTGTCCTCTACTGTAAGCCCCACACTCCCTATAGAGAGGAAATTGAGACTTGTGCTCCAGATAAGAGCCACTGGACAGGCTCCAAATTCAGTTGGTGGAGGAGCAGGATGGTGGGGAGCTGTGGAGTAAACCTTCCCATCAATCCAGTTATATATATGGTTTATCCAATTTTATCTGTAGTGCACATAGACATAAATAGAACTTGCTATCACATGATTCATCTTAATGTGGCCTTTCCAAGTCAATGGAAAATAGATTGAATCATTGAATGATGACTTTTCTGTGTTTAAAAAGTATCTATACTGACAAATATTCTTAAAAGTAATCCACTTGGGTCAAAACATCTGTCTGATTGATGCTGATTGAGACACTAACACAAGAGTCCGGGGGTCTACTTGAGTAGTGTATCAAGTATCTGGATACTACATAGTATCGTAACATGATTTGGGGACACCAGTCAGCTACTGAAAACCAAACACAAGAGATTCTCTCATCTGGTATTTGTTTGCTTGAATGACGATGTTTTGAAAGCTTTATACATGTATTCCACAGCTTGGCAGCAGTGGGCACAAAAACTGGAATGAACTGACCTTTACGACTTCTATCAGACAAAGAGAACCTCTGTGCCTATCCTGCTGTCTTGTCGCTTCTGGTCCCCACTCTCTGGACCAACATTTCTCCTTCCATTTTTTTCTTCTTCCTTCAGTTTGTTTCCTTTACCACTCTGCACCTGCTTTTAAAATGCAAGTTGCTAGTGAAGTTATTTCTTGCTCATGGGAGAAACAAATGGACTCTGAGAACTGGAGCCATGACACCTTCTTCATGTGGGGTGACAGAAATAACTCCCATGAAATACACTGTGTAACTAAACACAGATGGTCTCTTCATGATGGGGCATGATGACTTAAGAAGATGGGCAATGCCACACACACATAAGGTGAGTAAATTGAAGAATAATAATTCTTCTGTTGGCTGTAATTACATGGAAGACAGCCTCTCTGTGAAAGCAAGGTGTGCAGGCAGCAGTCTCAAGGATGCAGTGTAACTTTGAATCATGCTCTTTGCAAATTTCCAGTAAGCAAATTTGGGAAAAGCCACAGAACTTGTTGCAGATCTTGATGTGATGTTTTGATTTCCTACAGATTCTTTCCAAAACTCTTTCTAGAACTTTCTATCTGTGAAAGTGAAGTTGGTGTTTTAATATAGCATCATAATTGTTATTAGTGCCATCTAGGAATCTCAGGAATATCAGTGTGTTGTCTGTTAAAGGAGAGTCTGCTTTCCCATTTTTCTTGTGATCATTCAATAAGGGAAATAATACCTAGATTATGTTGAGAGCAGACAAACAGTGATCACAATTTGGATTTTTCTCAGACTGAATATTCACAGGTTAACAGATTGCAAAAGGTGAATGTCCCTAGGTAGGCTGGTTCACCTCTCTCTCTCTCTCTCTTTCTCTCATTTTTAGGCTTCAGATAACCACAAATGTGCTGTGAAAGGTAATATAAAGTGTGTTAGGATCCTGAGAAGAAAGGCATTATAAAACCACAAAGTATTCTTTCATAGTACAATTTATTAATGTGGCTTCTTTTCTACCTGCCAGATTCAAATGCTGTGGTATGCAATTATTCTGGTTTAAAAGACTAAAGTTACTCTATTGTATTATAAGATGTATTGATTGCATTACTACAAAAATCTCAAATATGATACAGTTCTCTCAAGTATAAGCTAAGAGCACAGCTAACTGGGACAGCTGCTGTTCTGGTGTTTCCAGAAAAGTTTCTTTTATCAAGTGGAGACAAATCTGATGATATTTTCAGTACAAATTATATCTGACACAGGGCACTCACATCCTGAGGTACAGGTCATTCTGTGGTGTAGTACATGAGCTTTTAATAAACACCTCTGGAACTCGAGGATAAATGTTTCTTTCACAATGAGATAATCCTATTTAGCCATCCCGAGCATGAAAAGAGAGTCTAAGTATCCTAATAAGATATCAACAAAATGATTGCACAATGTTATATCCTTTCTGTTTATATAAATAGAATATGGTTTTCAGTTCCAAAACCTCAGTGTTAATTCAGTCAGGGCATGGAATTGTGGCCTTTGGGTAGCAATTAGAATATTAACAAACTTAGTTGTGTTTATTACACAGGGAACACAGATGGAAACGAAGGTGCCAAGACATTTTCTTGCACTCCTTATACAGCTTTTCTGCAATACCCTATAATTTTTCAGTGTTTGGACTTTAAACCTTTGGTCATCTTGAAAAGATACCAATAGGCTTTGGAATAAGCCAAAGCAAAGGGGCAGAAGGAGACAGATATGGAGCAGATGGCTACATGGCCTTGGAGTATTTGAGGTGTAAGAACTCTTGATCATTTCATTGCATGTAATATGGTCCAGACCAGCCTCTCCAACTCACTGACAAAATCAGAAAGTGGACCATGAGTATATTTTCAGTACTACTGGGACTAATTCTTCTTACATCTAGATTACAAAAACTCCCATTGCAAAAAATTCCCATTGGGACTGTAAAGGAAAAGCAGTCTTGCTACTTGTACTTCAATACACTTTGCATTCTTGATATCTGGAAACCAGACAGGAGCGATGAAACAAGTCTCCAAGGCTTTTCATAAGATGGAAGATAAGTTTCCAGAAGACAGGCCTTAATGTGTATCTGCAATATAATGTAAGCCACAGAATGGCATTTCCACAATTTTGGAGTGACATCCCTGAATAACCCAATTTACCTCTGTGCTCATGTAGTACTGGTAAACCTAAGACATGCTTAGCAAGGAGGTACTTAATTCCTGAATGCAACATACACTGTGGATCTCTCAGCCACCCTCACTTCAGACTAAATTACACAGACCAGTGTTTGCGTTCTTTGTCAAAATTACTGAATGCATCATTCCAACCCTTGACTGAACACAATGTATTTTTAATCACACATGTTATCTTCAGGAAACAGTTGACATCTTTAAATTCCTTCTGCAAGGTGCCAAATGAGCTGGTCTGAGGACTCAAATCCACAACTCACCCACAGAAAATACACAGTCTTCATCTTGGCAGTCAGTACTTCCCATATTGCCTTCAGATGTATGCCATTCCTGGAAGGAGCAATTCCATAAATAACTCTAGCACATGTTTAAATTCCTAGCACATGTTTAAATGCATCTCTTTTGAGGAAAGCACATGCTTAAAATTAAGCATGTGGCCTAAGTACTTTGATGAATACCAATGCTTTCCTAAACTGGGGACAGTAGGAAGGAGAGTCTGAGATCTCCATGCCCAGATGCCAGCTGAGATGCTTTCAGTGATGTGGGTACCGCTTGGCATTGTACCAGTGCTAACAAAATGTCTCCTGTAACTCACTAAGCAGCTGTCAATTAGTGATGTGTGCTGGTTGTTTAAAACACATTTACTTTCCTAACTGGAATTTTTCCTTTGGACTAGGTTCTTTTTTTTTCTTGTTTTTTTTCTTTATAGTACAGGGTTGGTCAAAAGCAAGTGGAATGAAAGTCCCAGCTTTTTGCAAGAGACTCAATAAGCTTATAGAAGTCACTGAGGAAGTTTTAGTTTGCTTTTTGTTTAATGTTGTTTTCCTGAATGTTTCTGAAACTCAGGAAAATGAACCTCAATCCTTTAATGAGTCTGGGTTTCCTGAGGTTTCCCCCTTCCTTGCATCTGAAATACCTTTGCCTACCTCTAGCCAAAAGGGGAACTGTTTTGCTTTTTGTGGTTTCACCATCATTTCAGGATTTTATTCATTGACTGATGTTTATAGTTTCCCACCAAGGGCCAAAAGGAATCTTTTCTTTCTGTCTTTTCTATTTTTGCATTTAGAAACACAAGATAGAAAACTATCTTAAGAGGAAAATGACTTCTTTTACTAATCAACTATTATGATTGACCCTACTTGTTTGTTCATTAAAAAATGAAGCAGAACAATCAGCTTCTGCCAAATAAAACACTCTCAGCTATTTCAATTACTGTTTTAATTGGCTGGGCCTGCCTGTCAGATTATCCTCTAATCTGTACAAGAATGTTGTTTGGAAGAGATGAGGCATGCTGGACTTGGAGACCACAATCATCGTTCCAGCACATTCTGGTCCAAATATTGTTCTGTTAGCACAATGGAGCTACATAATCAGTAGGTCCTGGATCTGCTTCCTTCTGGAGATCCCAAGTAAGACAGATTGCATAATTGGAAATGGCTGGAAGACACTGATGTGAAAGGAAAAAAGTGAAAGTGAAAGCTGTAAAGCTCTACAAGTGGGCACACTTGGATATGTTTAGATATTATCAAAGCTGCCCTTAGGCTGAATTTAATAACTGTTACAAGAAGAATTGTGGAAAATCAGTCTTGGGACCTGTGAAGCCTCACAGAGAGGCCTCTCCATAATCTGTTCTCAGGATTTACTATTTCAGTGAATCTTTTGTCTGTGGACATCGATACTCTGTAGGAATCACTACATACTTGCCCTGATTCTTGCATCCTTCCCCTAAACTACTACCTTCTACTGGAGAGGATAAATGATACTGGCAGGTTTTATATTCTGAGACAACATGTTCACAAGAGTTCACAGAATATTCTGAGTTGGGAGGGACCCACAAGGATCATCCAATCCCACTCTAAGAGTGAATGGCCCATACAGGGATCATATCTGCTTTAGAGTTCAACTGAAGCAGGACTGTACTTTTGAAGAGAATATGACAGTCCTACTTGCTTCATGAGCTTTGGTCTTTGGCTTGCACTGTGGAACTGGTTTAAGATTAATGAACTTGATTATTATTGATTATATTTGATTATTATTATAGCTGAACAATGGGACTGCAGCTAGTACCCTTCAGCTCAAGGCAGACCTGATGCCAGGCAAGAGTTAGTCTGAAAAACCCTGAAATGTGTGTGATTTTGGATCTCACGTCCTCAGAATAGATTAGCACTACAAATTGTCTTCTCTTGAAATGCAATCCATGTTAATTCAGATATATACATGAATTGCAACCCCCACACAACCAAATCATCTGCATAGGATAATAAGAAGCAGAGCAATGGCAAAATGCAGTTTATAGAGTAACAAGTGGAATGAACTAAGGGTTTAACACGCTTCTTTCTTTTTCTGCCTTTAGGGACAATAGAATCACTGAGTAGCTCCTAATGCACTGGCAACACGTGAAGTAAATACAGTTACTATTTTTGCAATAAGCAATTAGTGCCAGCTCACAACCAGAGACATGATGATGCTAATGCAGAGCTAGTAATAGGCCAATAAATCTAGCCATCCAAAGGCCAGAGCTTCATGTTTAACTTTGACCTTGATAGTTTACATATTTAATTGCTAAAGTACAACCTGACATTATAGTTTTAATCCAGTAAACTATGGAAAGGCAGGGTTGTTTTTTTTCTATAGTTTATACAGCCTGGAGAAACAAAATCTGAAATTTCTTTGAAGAGATCTGCTCTTAGAACTCAGTTTTCACCTGACTAGTTAAACTTTTATGACAGGGCCTATGTTTTAAGACTTTAATTTTTTCTTCAATATTTATATAATACAGAAAACAGGAGAGCCTTTCAGAGGCAAACAAACTTCATGCCTTACAGACTTGTTTTTCAAGAGTCTTATGGTTAAACGACATAGCACTTTTTCATACCTGTACAACAAACACAAGTCTAAAGAAGATGAGCATGGAGGCAGAGCAACAACTCAAAGAGAAATGCAGCTCATAGAACTTCATGATTTTTCAGTGTTTAAGTATGGCTCAGAATTTAAACCAGTTGAGCATTTGTAAGTAGTAAATAGATTCTCTTTATCTGTTTCTTAAGATGCAAAATAGAAGTTAGATAACAGCTAATGCTGCCTAAAGTGTGATGATATTTATGCCACTCTCTTTATGTTGATTTATGTTGATATTTGACATCAAATGATGAAGCAAATCTACACGAGACAATCATGATCTATAAACTTATTTGGTGATTGTCTTGAGTAATTTGTTGAATACCATATTTTATCTGCCTGGGGTTATTGTACAATGTGAACTGATAACTATCACAGCTGAATAGGAGGGACACTAACATCAAATCATGAGCAGTGTCAGAACCTATATTAGGCGTCTGGGATGAAGAAGAGCTTTTTTTTGCAGAAGAAAAACTTCCTGCAGAAGATTGTTCAGTTTATGCCTCAATTTTGTGGGCAGGGTGGAGGTGGATATTTTATTTCATAATCTTTTAGTCTGGTTTCTTGCCTGAGACATTAAGATTTGGAGATTGTGTTGTGTGTATCTCTGTCTGTCAGGTATTTCAGTATAATTACATTTGAATCCATCAGCCAATTTCAGTCAAACTTAGTAGACCTGAAAAGAGAGATGATATACAGGCAGAAGACAGAGGAGTGCTCAGTGTGGGGAGGCTGCGGTGAGCTAATAATCATGAGGTAAACATCACAAAAGTGAGATCTGATGAAAAGTCTACTGGGAGAAGCATCAGTAAGGTTTGTACCTAATTTTGTATCAGAAACCTCACTTCTTAGTTAAGGTTTCTTTTATATGTGCGACTAGGACTGCAGAAGACTGAAGGCTGGAGCTTTGATAATGTGAATCACATACTTAGTCAAGAAAAACTTCCATTATAGGAGAAATAGCAATATCTCCTCTTGACTTTGTTTTGATATCCTTGGATAGAAAAGATATGCTTGCAAAGTAACATGAAACTTAGTTCACATTTAATTTTGAAAAAGGTTAGGTCCAAACTGAGTTGTGGATTTTTCCTCTCAGGAAATGGGGATTTAAGAAAAAAACCAAGCCTAACCAAATGAATTATTACAAATAAAACTGTAGTGATCTACTATCCATCCCCTGACTTCCCTTGTTGTTACCCAAGCCACTGAGAGAAAGTTTGATCACAAAACACTTTCTCAGCTGAACATCCCTGGGGAATCATGCAGGCAAATATTCTACAGCAAAGTCTATCAATCAGAGCCTAACATAGTTGCAGTTTCACCTTTTGACCTGTTCAATGTTACAGTAAAAATACCCCCCGTATTTTTTTCATGAATCTTTGCAAATAAATTTGTAAAGCTGTGTCTAAAAGGCTTTTTTTTCCCCTCCAAAACAAAGAAGCATTATGAAATCAACAAAACTCTTTGCACATTAAGGACAAATACTCTTGGCGTAGAGTCAGCTCCAAAGAAAGATGCTAACCTCTGAAACCTGGCTACCAAAGAGTTTCATATATTTTCTCTATTTTCACATGTGCACATATTACCAGAACTTTGCTGAACAATGAAAAAGACAGTGTACCTCTCCCGAACCTTTAACAATTTTTATTTCCAAATACTTATTATGTGAGGAGCAATAATAATAATAATAACAACAGCAACAATAGCAATAATAATAATGAGAAGGAGAAGCAGCAGAAGAAAATGTGTGAGGAAGAAAAGGAATTATGAAGAAGAGTTTGGAATTGCTATGTAATGGTGGCATTATTATTGGTATAATTATTACAATTGCTGCTGTAGTAAAATCTTTCTAAAGGTGACATAAAAAGAGAATTTTATAAGCAATTTTACTTAAAAGGGACCTATTAATGACAAGAATAAAGGAGACGCTTTCAAAATACAAGCAGGACAGAGCTATGTAAAATCATGAATTTCAATAAATTATATTTGTACCCTTTGCAGAGATGGACAAAATAATTTATGTGTGTCTGTTTCCTTGCAGTTAGACTCTGCGGAGGGAAATCAAAAGAAGAAACAAAGATTGTGTGTTTGAATTAGACAAAGAATGGTATTCTTGGTAGCCACAGAAAATGTGAACAGAAAGGGTTTTGGAGGTAAGATAAAAAGGATAGGTTTTAGTTAGACTACACCTGAGTTGACCTAAAGCCATTAAGGAGAAAACTTTGGGGAAAAAAAAAAGGTCAGAAATGCTAAGCAGAAAGAAGCTGGAGAAGTAAAAAGGAGATATTTTTTGAAGCAGACTTGTTAACTCAGAGTTAATAAGTAAACCTCTACAAGTGGTGACATACAGCTAGTGATTGGTGGGAAAGAAGAGGTGAGTAACAAAAGCGTTGGAGGATGAGCGTTCACAGCTGACCATTACATATGATGGGCAGGCATTCTATTGAGGTACAGAAATACCACATGATTGCAGCCAACCGTTTAATTTAGGAAGTAGTTGAATTTAAGACCTGGACTATCAAGCAAGTGTGATGAAGCAAGTTCATGCAGTTCAGAGCAAAGGTAGAATATTTTCAAATAACTAATTTGGGAAAATGCAGATTCGATCACTAAAGTTCTTCAAAAAGAAGGGGTATTTAATGTACTCTCTATTAAGAATATTGACAATTCAGGGTAAGTAGCTATTTGTTTCAGAGGAATATTTAACAGCTTAACTCACACACCTATAGAACATACTCGTAGATCATCAATTGAAAGATGCTAAAGTAATGAAAAACTCCGTTAGTTGTATGTGTAATTATTTTAATAAAACACCAGTTGTCTCTTAAGAAAGAAAAATAAGAACATTATTAACTTTAAGCGTACCTTAAAATTCCATTTAATTGAAGCACCTTTTAATGTTGATTATTCTGGGCTATACTCAAACAGCCTGATTTGTCGTTTAGGTCCCCATGTCTAAGACAACTAAGCATGCTTGCAAGAATCATTCAAAGAGCTTACATGTTAAGCACAGTAGCAGTTAGAATTAGCTAATAGGAAAACAGATACAGATACTTAGCTAAAATACAACATGTATTTATATACTGTCTTGAAGAGAAACTTGTTAATCTGTTCCTTAACCCTTTCCTGATTCTAGGCCTATGTGCATAGTTAGATATGAATTCAGTGATGAATAAGCACTGTACTGCATCACTGACACCCCCCAAGTAATACTTTAATTAGGAAATTGTCCTGTTTGACCTAATTGGGACCACTCTGATTGCATTTTTAAAGTAGTAGGTGAGAAAAACATTGAGGGAATGGCCAGTTTATTAGGACATTATTTATTGTCCATACTATGTCTGCTTTGGGGAAGAATAAATTAATGGGGTTTTTTTGGTTTTTTAAGCAGAGTTGAATATTTTAACACTATTTATAAGGCCACACATTTTAGCATGCAGAGCACTCAGAAACATTCCATAGGCATCTGTTGGGACATGGGCTACTGCTCTGCCAGCTTTCTGTGGGCAATATTTTTTTTACTGCAATGAAGAGAATTCCTTTGAAAAGAACAGGCAAATATATGTGTGTAGTTTACATACTTTTGTAGTTCACATATTTTGTGGCTAAAAATATCCAAAGTTCATATCCCACCTTCAGATTCAGACTTGGAAGCAGGTCCAGCTGCAGAGTACAGCTCTTGTGTGCGGCCGATTTTCTTGTGTGTGAAAATAATTTATAAAAGTATCAAAACAAAAAAAGCCCCACAGAAACCTTAAACCTTGGAATTTGACTTGGCATGACTATTTCTTTCATAATTTTATTTCAGGGGATGATTGGTCTACCTGTCTCTATATAAGGATAAACATGCAAAGCTTGAACAGCAGCTGAAAAACTAAAATATAAAGACTTCCTAAAATCTGATATTTGGACTGACCAAGCTGAGGAAAAATATATCACTTGGCTTTAAAAACTCCAACATCACAGCAACAGGCTATCCTAGATTTCTGGCAGGTTCACTTGTTTGTTCATAGTCTCACAATTACTTTCTCAATATAAAACAGAGAAAGCTACTTTTACTACTGAATTTAAGTAGGATGTTGATCATGCTACTGTAGTGCTTCTACAAATGCAGATGAGCTACATGGAGGGCAAGACCCCAATTCTATATTTGCATCTAGACAAGATGGGGAGAATGGGAACTGCTCTTACAAATTAAGAAGTTAAGGATAGTAATTTTCAGCTGACAAAGATATATTATTCCTTGCTAATGTAAGGTCTATAGTTACAAAGGCATGCTCACCATTTAAGGTGAATATGTTTATTATGACCAGTTTTCTTTAAACACAGATAATGGAACATATAAAATGATACTCCAAAGAAAACCTAAGAATACATGATTTATCTGGTGTGGTGGGTTGACCTTGGCTGAATGCCAGGTGACCACCAAGCCACTGGACAAGAGAGAGAGAATAAGATGGAAATCAACTTGCACATTGTGATAAAACAGGTTACTAAAGCAAAATTGAAAGGCTGTGGATGCACAAGCAAAAGAAAAAAAAAATATTTTATGCTCTACTACCAATCAACAAGCAATATCCAGCCACTTTCTGGGAAGCAGGGCTGCAGCACCCATAGCAATTGCTCCAGAAGGCCAATGTTGTAAAAAAAATAAATGCCCCCCCTTCCTCCTTCTTTTCACCTTTTTTCTCTTGCTGGAAAAATGCACTACACCTCAGCTAGACCCATTACATCTGGACATTTGTGCAGTGATGTGAACCTAGGGACTTTTTGTTTGTTTTTCCTTTGTCTAGAGCAACTAGTTACCCTACTTTCTGTGACATGTCCCCTCCTTTAATCCAGCCTAAAATGCAATTCAGTTGGGAAATAGGAATGTGGTCCTTTGTCTGTAGGGTCTAGTGGGTGTCCTGCTGCCAGACCAGACAACAGCAGTAGCTATCAATGGGTTGCTGTGTGTCCAGATGTCTTGGACCAGTGCCCGGAGCACTGGTGCAAGCTGAATCTACAGACACTCAAGGCTCACTGCACACACTCACAGGAGTTAATCTATGCATCTAATCTGATGCACCCAAAAACATTCTTGATTACATGTGTTAGCCATCTGTACAGTGCATGCATACATATATATTCCAGTCCAGGATTTCCCACAAGGAAACATGGGAACACTTTCTTTACCCACACTGAAGAAGCCATTGTTAGGCATGACTTGAGTCCATGCTTGTCCTTCTCAGTACACAGACAGAGCACCAAATCATCTTTCATTCACGTGGATATGTGGGCTCAGAGAAAAACATTAATTATTTAAATACTGCAATAACTTCCTATCATCCTCACAAAAACTTTCTGTCAGGAACCAATTTTTTTCATTCTGAGAAAAGGGTTAAAAGAAATCCCATTTTTTTTTTTTTTAATACCAGAAATGTCATTTGAGTTGTTCTGAATTTAATTTTTGTACTGTTCACCCTCAAGAAGTACTTGTTTGACCTGACATTCAGTTTCCAGGGTACAATTCACATCTGTTGATTTCATTATGGGAAATAACTTTCCTTTCCTTTGACAGATAAGTAACATCAGGAAACTGTGTTTAACCGGCCACAGTTGCCACCAACAAATTCCAAACAAACAGTAAAAAGTGGAAATAATATGTTTCTTGTTCTCTTTGAGGTATCTTATACCTTGTTGTGGTATCCTTTGCTATCATTCATCTCTAGCTGGGAAAAATATGTACATGTCCCCTGAAAAATGATCTCTGATGGATTAGAAAAATAGATCAGGATTATGTGTTTCACATCCACAGATTACAGGAAGGTCCCATATCCATTCCTGAAATGAGAAAAATATGTAACCATCAAGGTGCTGAAAGTACAGTAACACAGTTTTTTCTTACCTAGGAGGAACTGAGTTAAGATGGAAGAGTAGTTCTGCTGAGAATATTATTAGGGAAGGGCTCTACTGTTTGAAGTATAGTCATGAGATACTCAAAGCCATATGCCTGCCATTAAACAATGCAGACCATATAAGCACCCATTCAGTGATGAGGTTAAAAAAATTCCACAACACCACAAAGGCGCAGGAAGGGAACTCATTTGTTCCACTCCTTGCCTCAAGGGAGGGTCTGGTATGCCTAGGTTCAACCTGGCAAGTGTTTAAGAGTTTAAGACCTCCACTAATAGATATTCCTAGTACTTCTCAGATAATCTGTCTCAGTATCTCCTTACCCTTTCTGTAAGAATGTTCAGTGTATCTTCAATTTACATTTTTTTCACCTTTGACATTTTAAAATACTCTGCATCACTCTCCCTGTGGACCTTCTTCAGCTAGTCCACTTGTTAAAGAGTAGGTCAGACTTCCTGAGCAGGGTACAACCATAGATTTATTATTTATATGCCACCAGCTAAATGTCCTGCCTCTAATCTTCCTTGCTTTCACTAATTCAGAAAGGTATTATGACACCTGTTTCTCTTCATCCATTAGATTAGGCCAGATTTCTTCATGGGAATAAGGCATAGAGCCTCTGGCACATGAATTTACAATTTCTTTTGGAACGTCCACATGCTTCAGCAGCACCTTTAGTGTGAGGAGGTCTCTTTTTGCTTCACAGCTAGATTTTGCCACTTCTCTGCCCAGAGAAGTAATTCAGCTTGTCATGGAAATAGACAATAAAGAGGAGAAAGTGCAAGGATGTACTTGTGATCATAAATTTGATTCTGGTTGGCATTTGCTAACAGAAGGATTTTTTTCTCTGATAACTATGTGTAGTGCACCCTGAAAACTTGAAAGGAGTCACTAACATAGATTCTGAGAGCCCTTGACTGTGAACCTCAATGCTGACTTCATTCTGGGCATCAGTTTATTTATATGTGTACCATCCATTGTTTTTCCTACAATCTGTTTTATCCTAAAAATATTATGACTTTCAAAAAGAGAAATCAGTTATTTTGACAGGAATGCCTTTGGGAAGAAATAGACTCAGAACTATAAGGGCAGTCAAAGATCAACTGGCCAAATCTGCCTATAGTATCACTTCTTGCCTTTCAAAAAATATAAAGGAGTCTGATATCCATTGAACAAAATTGACCAAATCTGAAACAGAACTTAGATTAATACACAGGATTGGCACCAAGCTAACAAGGGATGGAAAGGGACTTCCAGAGACAGTAATGAGCAGACTTATGAAATATTTGTGCCCTACACACACTGGAAGTGTAGGTATTTGCAATACAGTCACTACGGTTTCAGAGTTCAGCTTGGCAGCTACAGCTCAGCACCAGCCTAATCCCGTACTGCTGAAATTAGATGTCTTTAGGCTGAGGCTGATGCATGTCTGTCCATAACAAACCCACAGCAGAGTGTCCAAAACCAGCTTAGATATACTCAACACACCTAATGCAGTGAGCTGTTTTCATCTTTGTCCCTTTTGTTTGCAGTTTCAGCTCTCCTTCTCCATCACATGTATATCTCATTAATACTAAAGCTGTTTATTTTACTGATTCTAAGACCTTTTGCAAAGAGCAATGCTGTAAACTAAAGAAATCTTCAAGCAGCTTCTAAGAGTTGATTACTATCATCTTCAGTAAATGCTTGCTAGTGTGTGTTTCGCTTGCTGGAGGCCTCAGCACACTGCTCCTCCAAACACCTCAATGTGCATCTAGACCAGGAGAGCAGCATCTGCCCTTATATAGTGAAATGTTGTTCACTGAAGAATTGCAAATCCCAGGCAATGCCATTTGTGCATACCTATAAATTTTGCTACCAGAGGAGGCCTTCAATTCAGTAACATTGTGGCAGCATTTATACCACAAAAGGGTATTTAGTGCAAAAGTCAGGAGATCCCTAATTCAAACTGTGAGGTTTTAATTTCATCCACAGGATCCCCAATTCCAGAACAGAAAATGTGTTCCAAAACATTGGTAAACCTTTCAAAGTTCTCTTCTTCATTGCTTGGAAAAATCAGAATCAGAGTGGCTAATATATAAATCTAATAAGCTCTGTATGTAAATGAGTTCAGTCACACAAAGGGCACTAAATAAAAAATATCTAACAAAGGATCTTCACAATTTATAGCTTGCCAGGCTTAAGTTATGACAGCAATGTTTCTTGTTTTCTCTAGAATGGGACTGCAGAGTATTACCCAATGAGTACTGCACCCTATTGAGGAATGCTTGCCTGGAAATCTCAGACAATAAAATGTCATATTTCTTGCCTGATCTATAACAGAAATGAACACTTTAGCAGAGGGTCAAGGGAATGACATGCCATTACTGCAAAAATTTTCTCCTATGGCTACTCTTTATTGTCCCAGTGGGATTCTTCCCAGGATAATGATGGAAAGCTGTTTGCACATGAACTGCTTCCCTTTTAGATCTAGCAGCCTGACAGGAATCATTCCTGCTCTAAAGACCCTGAAGTCAAGTGAGCTGAACTCTTTTGGAGTGGGGCTCCAGTGCTCACAGCTTTTCTATTGAAAAATGGCTCTCTATAGGGTGAAAGAATGGAATTTTCATAAGATCTGTTCATCTTAGATAAAGCAAAACTGAACTGGAAAGCAATTCACAAACATGGGAAAGAGAAAGAAAATGCAGGAACGAGGTTCTCTGTTTTTAAAGACTGAATAAGCAGCTTAATGATGTTGGTATAATAGCAGACAGAAAATGGATGCATACACTCTGCAGATTAGAAATGTATGTACTACTTCCAAAAAGCAGTATATGGACAACCTAGCAACAGTCATCACAGACATTACCTGTAGCAGCTGTAATGCAAGTTTGGCCCCTATAAATTTGAAATGCAGGCTTGGAAAAACAATAATTTGTTGCAATGAATTTATTGACTAACAAAATCAGGGAGCTCCTGTTGTGTCAGAGGCATGCTGAAGAGAGGAGTGGTTCACTGGCTCCTCAGTGGCTTCCACCATCCAGAGGCATGCAAGAGGAAAGACTGAAAATTGCAGAGCAAGACATTACATAGGTGTGTTTTTCTTGTACAAAGTTTTTGCTACTGGGCTATAGAGGAGGAGGGAGGAAGGAGGGCTTCCTAATCCTCTTGCCATACACCAAACCCTCATCAGAGGGATCTATGTGAAAGACAGAAAATGTCACCCCATCAGTAAGATGTGTGGCACTCCCCTCTACTTCAGATGTCTTGTACTCCATCTCCAACACCTGCAGGACCAAGCAGCTGTTCGACATACCAGCTTCAAGAGGGGCTGCTGCTGTGCCAGCTCTTATTCATCTTGCTCTGAACTATACCAACACCTTTCAAAGGCGTCAGAACCATCTGTCTCACTTCTCCGCCCTACAGTCACAGCAGTTCCTCCTTCGTCCACCCTGTCTGCATCACTTCACCTACCAAACACGCTGCACCCACCTTACATCAGGCTTTTAACAGCCAGGATTCTTGTGTTGATGTGTCCCTGATCTCACGGCCTGAACGAGAAGTGCCTGAACTGAAACATCCTTGCTGCAGGCTCCAGTGGTGGAGCAGCTGGGGAGCTGGCTGCCTACAGGTGATCAGCAATGGATTTCAAAGTTGGAAAATAGAGAAAGAAGTTCAATAATCTCAAATACAGCTTCAGTGTCAAAATCTGTTTGTCCACACAGAGAATTGCATATCTTATTTCTATTCTTTTATAGCACATTGAATCATTATTATCTAATGAATCTCTGGTGATAATAAATGTGAAGAAGAATACATCAGCCCTCTTCTTTAAAATATGCCTCTCAATACAGCGAAAGACACAGAAATTGCCAGTGTACTATACTACTTACAGACACCCTGAGCTCTGATCCCCACTAAACCCAACTCTGAGAACAGCTGCGTGGTGACTTCTGCCCTGCATGAAGAGGAGTGCTCTGGGAGGGGAGGGTGGCAGGGCAGGGGGCTGCGCTGCACCCAATGAGCAGTGTTTGGCACAATGGACAATTGTCTTCCAGGTGTATTCATTTGTCTCCACCAAACAACATTCCCCAGAGCACAAAAGCCTTCAGTGTGGGGACAGCTAAGCATAACAAATGACATACCAGACTTTTCTGAGGTCTTTGATGATTGTAAGAGGTTTCAGTTCCACCGTTATTGACTTTGCTGTCTTTGTGTTATTCCTTTAAAATGGACTTAGTGTGTTGCATCATTTCAAGTTCTGGTGCAGGGTTTGTACTGAAAGGTAGGGAAATGGGAGAAGGAAGAGGGAAATAATTCTTAGACTGGCACTTTCTAAAATAGTCTGTTAGTTTGTTGTCTTGCTGGCTGCTGGTTTTGTTGTCTACGCTTTTTTTTTACAAGGCACACATTTTTACAGAGTGAATGATCTTCATGCAGCTCCAAATAACCACTTATTTTGGTAAAATTTATAACACCAGATTCTACTTTTAGCCAGGAAATGCAAACAAAGCTTGGAGACAGCTTGTTCCCTGACCCCAAATTCATTCCATGTTGCTATAGCATCACCCCCTGAGAAAATGGGACCAGCTCTTTTCCTCTCCTTAGACCTGCTCAATGGGCTTTTGTCAGCTGTTGAATTATAGCATTAAAATTCAAATACTAGGGATTTAATGGAGGATTATTATGACACCCTGGTGCATTCTTTGTGTTGCTCTTGGCAACAAACCCAAGGAATGAGTGAAAGAAATAAAAACGAAGAGCTGTCTTGTTAAAATCATGCTGGTGCTACGACATATTTAGGAGGGAGAAAAATGGTTCTCTAACCTTGACTATTATTGTTGTACCAAATGGACTGAAAACTCTTTTCAGCTAGTAAGCACGACTTGCAGTTGAACTGTATTTCAAAGCTGTTATCATTTTCTGAAAATAGGTTTCCTTCTACCTTGTGCACAAAATAAATGGAATCAACGGTTAGGAGAAGGGTATTGCATCTGTTTACTACTTTCCCTTGCCCACCAGAAAATAGCAGCACTTTGTAACATTCCAGCATCTCAGAAGTGCCAGAGGGGTTATTTTGAAGCAGAAAGTGTAATCTGTCTCCCTCAGAATCTATGCATAGTATTTTGTGTATACGTACGGCATATGCAGGACTGCCACATAAATGCTTAAGTTGCTCATCTTTTCTATTAATGTCTTTAGATTTGAGGAATTTTTCTTTGCAAAAAAAAGAATCACCTGTTTCAAAGAAGAGAATAGGATTTGCTGTTAGGCTTTAAATAGGAATTGCATTTTGTACCACATAGCCAGACTGTGCAGTGAAACATCAAAAAAATTCATACAGAGAGCGCACTCTTCACTCACTGATCAACAGTTTTCTATGGAAAAATTGGGCTCAAATTTGTCTCTAGTATAATGGTTCTGAACTCTGCATTGGTGTGTTTCCACTCTCTTTCTTCTGTTTGTAATAAATATGTGTAAAAAAGAGAAGTATCTGGAAATACCAATATTATCTAGTTTTGAACAATCTAATACAAAGGTAGCTTAAAACTTTGGAGAGCAACTTAACATGTCCTCAGCAAAGAATATGAGAACTATATACTTAACATGGTAAAATTAAGATCATGAGCTGAAGCAGAAATATGTAGCTAGTTCCTGTTGAGTTGGCTGAGTGGGTCAGTTATCCTGAACTCCTTTTTTTTTGGTAATGAGAACAGACCAGGGGAAGCGTTTTAAATATGACCCTGCATACCCCTGTGTTTGGCTGAGAAGACTCCACTAACAGTGGAGCATCTGACTCGTGGGCACAGTTGGGACAGAAACAAATTGGACAGGAGTTATAAATAAAATGAAATAATAGCCAACTAATGACAACAGCAACAACAACAAAATAACCTGGTCTCAGACATGTTCACCTTAGCATTTATATATAAAACCCCCCTTTCAGTGAGGAAGAATAGGGGGAAAGGCTGCTCCAGTATTTTGTTTTCATTAATAAAAACCTAAAATCATTCTATTAAATAGTCTATTTAGATTACAGTGTACCACAAATAAAATAAAAATCAATCAATCAATCAATCAATCAATCAATAAATAAATCATAAGGAAAAATCTGGATTTTTAGAAGTGCATAGAAAGAGGAGAAAAGTGTTTTTCATAACCCAAAGAAGTCAATGGCTGTAGTGGATAAGTTCCTACCAGTTTATGTGAGCTTGCCTTGCACAGCAAACTGCCTTTCTATTTCAGGACAGCTCTACAAGCTCTACACATGGGATTTGTCTAGTCCTAGGCTGAGGGTCAGAGCACTGGACATTAATTAATGTACTCTGTCCTCTTGAGGGCTTCAAATAAGCAACAGATTAAGCCCCAGGTGTTTCAGGAACCATTACAATTTTAAATTCACTTGAGGCATGCCCATTATGTCTGTGCAGCTGTCGAGTGAAATCAGTGGCAGGAACTGTGCCAAAAAAATAAGTCAGCTGCTGGGAACTTCAGGGGCAAAGCTACCTTGCTTACCGGAAGGACAAAGAGAGAAAAAGGGCCTCCAGAGAGGTTCAGGGAGGGGTAAAAACATCTGAGAGGGGACTGCAAAGAAGTGTAGAAAGTGCAAGGCAAAGTTTTGAACGTACTGTTCCCATGCATGCGATATCTTTTATTTTCACAGTAAAAACACACCTTCCAAAGTACTGATCTTTACTGATAACTTTCAATGGCTAATTAAAAATATGTCAAACACATATTAGTCCAAAAGATATGATAATATGTCCCAAATAACACCTGGCCTTACCACCCTGGAAAAAGGTTGGAGTGTAATGAAAATTACGACTGTGTAGAATGAAAGTAATGATGAGCGTTATGTGTGGAAGAAAATATATGACCGCCAGGTGCAGCAACCTAGAGTGGCCTTGTTTTGACAATTGATCTGTTTGCTCTGGGGGACATGGCACCTCTGCTAGAGAAAGTGCCACATCTGGGAATGTGAATGTTTCTAGTTTCCATCATGCCCATTATAACACGTGGAATCTTTTTTTTGTGTTTCTGTAGAGTACAGTAGCTCCTCTATTGTCTGCTGCTGGCTTTGCACATTGTAAAATGGGCATGTATAGTAAAGAGAATTTTAAAACAAACAAACAAACAAAACGAAAAAAAAAACAAAACAAAAGTGCTTATTTCATTATCTCACAAATACCTTCCTGTTTGTGTTTTCAGACTGTCAGAAAAGATCTTTTCAGAGCATTGTGCAGCTGGAACACCTGAGAATTTTTCTTTACATGTTCCCACTAAAAGGATTAAAGATTAGACTCTAACTTTTCTTATAAATGTTACTGGTCACACAAATATCAAGGACACAATATCTGGCTGGCTCTGGATAACCATTGTCTTTCTATGCCACATACTATTAAGACATGATAAATTCATTGCTAGGATTTTGTTCCTTTTATTTGAACACGATTACTTACTGATTTTTGTAGTACCTGTATTTTAAATATGCATTTAGTTTATGGAGATGGTGAGAATTTTAGAACCTCTCTACCATCAAGATAGCTGAATTAAGACTCTATGAATGGTTTTAAAAGTACCATTCGCTTTTGGAAAAGTAATGTTGGCTCCTGACATATCTCAGATACTGCACATGGCATAAGTACCACACATAATTAATAAACGATGCGGTAAGAATTCAAAATTGTAGCAAATCTTTTTTTCTCTGTTTTTCT
>JAWWEE010000105.1:60316403-60428471 GCA_035221455.1 Xenops minutus | reverse complement strand
CCGCCCTTTTATTTCTGGGATTATCCCATATTTTCACCAATTCAAACAAAATCTGATCCAGGGCACTAGTTATCTTATAATTTCCAAAGCAAGCGGTATTCCTACCACAAAACTTAACATTTCCTATCAACAGGAAACAAATCACAATACTGTGGGAAAAAGAAAAAGTGCCACATACCTGGCTGACCTCAGAGAAAATCACCTACTGAGAGGCAAAAAATATTATTTTCTTTCAGCAAGAGTACTTTTTTTCTTTCTCTTTTTTTTTTTTTTTTTTTTTCCTTCTGACAATGAACCATGACCACATTGAATAGCACCTGTGGAACAAATAAACAAGTCTATAAATAAAAAGGCCTCTATTGATGGCAGAACTTTGCTCTTTTTTAACCTATTATCTTCAAGAAATACAGTTACAAATACTAGATGTGAACTTCTCTGTCTTTTCTGGACTGGCTTCAGAAAAACTTGACAGAGAACCCAAAATGACAAAGCAAAGGGAATTATGCATCAGAAAAGTATTAAACTACAAAAAACTCTCAAGGTTTCCTGTGCATCAACATAAGCATTTTCAATAGCTTTTGGCTATTTTCTGTTCTGTTGCTGTAAATGAAGAGAGGAGCAGCCAGCTTCTTGCTTCTTGCTATCCGGAAGCTCGTTCTACTCTAAAAGCTCACTTTTCCCAGCTGCCTTGATAAGTCCCGAAGAACTTCCTCTTCATGGGTATGTGTCTGGTGTTATTCTTCTGCAATGCCAGTTGTGAGAAGCATATCTGCTTTTCACAAACTAAAGTGTTTACACTGTGTTCTTTACTGGCTGTTTTTCTACATATTCCACAAGGATTTTAGAAATTTGTTATGAGGACAACTGCAGTACAATGCTGGCTAGCCAATGGAAATACATTATTTCAATGTTAGTCATTAAACATTTGACATTTAGCATACCCAAATTATCCCTCTTTATTGATGTAGTGGTTTTAGATTGCACTTAATATTGAAAATTTTCTGTGACGTCATATAAATTCATAAGGATCAAATTCTCTCTCAGACCATATAATCCATAATGGGAATGCAGGCAAGAGGTGACAGAAGAAGTAATCAGAGAGCGATGATTTGACTTATTGGACTTTGGGAACAGAGCAGTATTTTGGGAACAGAACACACCTCTTGTTTGTCTGCTTAGCAGTTTTAAAGTTATCTCCAATTTCCTGCTGCTTAAATGACCCATTTTACTTCCCTGTAACATTATAAGAAATATTTGTCTACAGAGCTCCTGAAACTAGCTCCAAAATTATTTTGCTATTTTTTTTTCAGGCAAAAGTTATTTTTCCAAAATGAAAACTACCCTCTCAACAAATAATTTAATGTTCTAAAAAAATATTAAAACTATTAAAGAAAAATGTAAATAATGTTTAAGATGCTATGAATTTTATGAGACAAAGAAATATAAACTGGATGTGAAAACCATTTTTTTTGAAAATTACCCATTGTTGGTCTGTTTTCATTCCAAGTTGTGGAACCTATAGCCCATGATGTTCATCGGTATAGCTCAGAAATTTGTCAATTCCTTTGATCTTTCCCATCTTTCTCAAAGACAGTAACACAATCTCTGTAGATCTTCATTTTAAAGAGTTTTATTTTCCTATGAAAAATATCCCAAAAATCAAGCTGAAAAAATCTCTTTATTGTATTCAAATGTACCATTATTTGATTTTTGTTTCATCACTGCTTCTTTCTCTAAACCAGCATCTCTTTCTCCAAAATGTTGAAATATATTTGTCAAAAACAACCTTCTAATTCTCATGCTTTGTGACCATTTTGTGATACTCTCCATTTTTTTCAATGGCTCTAATAAGTTGCATATTTTCATTTATTTTGCCTTTTAATAAGGATGTTTCCTTTTTATTTATTTATTTTCAATTTTCCAGCTCTTGTTCCAAGATTGTCTCCAAATTTGGTAGCAAAGTCAATGGGATGCTTCCTGGAAAATGTATTGCTTGCATTTTTGTTCTGTGATTGCATTCACTGAGCCCCTGCTAATATCCCAAGACCTTGAGGGGGCAATAAAAGCCTGTTTTCTGTTGCAATAATGTTTTTGTGCAATCCATTTCCTTCTGCTGAATTAAGAATGACTTTATCTGCAAAAGGTTCTCTACTATTTTTACAATTCAGGGCTGATGTAATGGTAGCAATTTAAATAGTTCTGGGCAATGTTTTTCCTTCGTGTGAGCGTATGGTCTAATCTACAAACAACATGCACTGGTGATTTATCACAAAGGCTTCTTTTCTGTTGTCTTTTATGTTTTACTAGGCTTTCATTTATCTTGGAATAAAATTAATTCTTTAGCTCATATCTGAAAGTTCTTTCAGGAAGACAACTAGTACTCTATCACTGGCTGTGATACTAGTTGATATCACCATTTCTTTGACGTGGTGACAGTCACAATATTTCCGTATTTAAAAGCCATTTGCTATATAGAGTTTCTTTCCCTCCCAGTGTGTCTAATTTATTCCACCCCTTATTTGTTCTTGCTTTACAAACTGTAACAACATCCTTCTATTGTCATAGGTCAGGCATTTCTTCTCCTCTGCTCTATGTTGGCTTTGTCATTTGACCTACAATAAGTCAAATGATTTTTCACAAACATTTTTTTTCATTGTTATTACTGAAAGTTTTATTACACTGCTCCTTTAGATATGAGATCATACCATTAAAAAGAGGATTTTTCCTTTCATATTTTCTTGCTTTTCTGTTTAATGCACTTTTACATCTGTTAACATTTTTACAATTTATTGGAACTTTTCATATCATCCTGTCACTTCTACTGAGCAATATAATGATTTGCAGTTATTAGGGAGTATTTCATTGCAGTTTTGTGTGCTGTGGGCATAAAAAAATGAGTTCTTCATCATATTAATGGAATATTTTTGAATCCAATCTGGTCCTCAGTCTTATCCAAGGAATTTAATTGACAGAAGTATCTGTTGCATCAACTTGCTTTACAAATAACTTCCTCTTCTCCTTGGGTAAATCTGGGTTTCGACATGCAGTATGCTTTTATATGCTTCAGATGTATCCATATGTTTTCAGTACATCATGGATTTGGCATTCAGCTTTGTCCTAGTCAAGTTATTCTGGTACGTAAATCCAGACATACTGCACAGAACTCACCTGTTTGGTCATATATATCTTTCATTTCAGACCAATGCCAATTACTTCAGGTAGGTCAGCACCTTTGCTCCTTCTGGATCTGTTGTGGTAGTTCAGTGTTACCTGCTTTGGCCAGCTATCCTTTCGCAACACCCCAGTAAAGGTCCTTCTGAGGGAGCAAGAGGCTCCAATGAGAAGTTTCAGCAGTAAACAGCATCTGAAAGAAACATATGCCTAATCTTAGGGTAGTGCCTACTTATTGTAAACTGGAGGCCCAGGTTTGATTAAACACACCTTTTGTGTTGCAGTGGGGTGTTACTTAGATTAGTTTTTAGACTAGTACTGGTTTTCATTTCCACTGATACAGATTTTTAGATTAAAAATACTGTTTTAGGGGGCATTTACTGTTTCTTGTGTTCATAAAGCCTGTGCCAATTATCAGGACATTCAAAAGGAAAAGTACTGGTCAAAATCTTATCCTTATTTATATCTACTTCCAACCATTTTCTGAAAGGGATGGCATGGATACAACTGCTTTTAAAAAGTAGTTCCCAGAGAAAACAACATCAGGGAAATTGGATTTTTCCTGGAATCATACTAAAGCTTTTCTGGAATCAGACTCAGTACTAAGAGTAACTCCAGATTTTAAATTCTGTTCTTGCCCAGATGGTTTTCAGCCAGACTTCATTATTTTTGGTGAGCTCATTTGAATTTTTACTTTTTTCTTCAATCTGCAGACAGCTGGAACATTAAACATAGATTTCAGCTCTTGTTTTTCTTAAAATTTTAGCAAATGTCTGTGCAGTTAGTGAACCTATTAATCTAGACTCATGTAAGGGGCGACAGATGTGTTCCTCCTCTACCTGAAATCTGACAGCAGGAACATAAGGGCTGCCCTAGGAGATCAGAATAAAATTTACAAGTTTTCCATTAATGTTCTATAACAAAGTTCTGAAAACAGTTGATGCAGATAGTTTTGTCATTTTTTTAACAATTTTTAAAGTGAGTTTTTAGTCCTAATTTAAGGTCCCATCTGCAAGCGTGACCTTGCTTTACTTATATTAAACTTCTTAACCAATTTGCTCTAAAATACCATTTGAAACAGATGCACTCTGCAGAATAGGGAAACCCTGGAGCTAGACATGAGAGTAGCTACCAGGCTTTTCACTTTTTTTTTTTTCTTTCCTAATTTGCCTGGGTTTAAGCTGTTGATCTCAGTGATGTCTAGTGTCATTGAGTTCCTCAAGTTAATCAGGATCTCTGAGAACATTTCCTTTTGTTTGACATCTGCTGCTCTTCAATTTCATCAGCACACCATCTTTCTTGTATTATGACAAAGGCTAAATATAAGAGCCCACATGCTTTCTCTATAACTTCAGATGTTTTGAAAACAGCCATCACATCTGCTCAGCATGCTTGGTCTCTTCAATGTTTCATATGAAAGATGCTGGCTCTAACAACTTCTGTCACCAGTTGCAGACTCCTTTCCACGTTTTTGTCTTCGCCAAAACTGATGAGGGACTTTGTGTGAGAAGGTATTGACAGGTCTAAAAAGAAACCATTTGCAATTTACAGGTCCTCTCCATGTGCTCTTGGCTCTGTCTTGAGCTGTTGACAGAGATGGGGGTTTCTGTGGCTGACCTCAGAGGAATTCTTCTGATCCACAGGAAGGCTGGAATGTTTGCCTGATGACTCATCCTTATACTCTTTTCCTGCCCTTGTCTCTTATATTTGAGCGATATCAGATAGCACCTATTAAAAACAAAGCCAAAAAAGGGCTCTCAAAATCTATGTCCCTTTATAACAATGGCTTTCTCTCTTTGAGTAACTCCTCACTAAGAGCTGGATCAGGACTACTCGATACTGGCTTTACTTCTGCTTCTGTGCTGTGTCCATCTCCTAAAAGTCCTTGCTGTTCTCCTATTGCAAAATCAAAGATAACTCTTACATACAGTGGTCGAACACAAAATGTTTTAAGTCTAAACATTGTAAAATCAATTATGGAAAAAAATACATGATTGTTTCACCAGAATAATAATAATAAAAAAATCAGTTATTCATATTTAGATCTTGATGTTGGCTTCTGAGAATTCCAAATGTCAAAACACAAATGCCAAGGAAAATGGAAACAGCCTTATTGGCATTTCCACCAAGTGACAATATAAGGTTACAAGTAGTACTTGTGAGTTAATGAGTGATTAACAAGTCATTCTTTTTAATTACTGTTCCAGAAGGACTTCAAAGACTTCAAATGGAATTTCAGCTTGGTTTGGCTAAGTATTGGCAAGAGCTAGTCTGCAAAATTAGTTGGGCAACGGACAGGCATTTTGGTGAGATTTCAAGTTCTTCCATCAGGTGAGTTGGAAATCTCAGAGGTTCTGCCTTGGCCTTTTTCTGGTATTTTAAATCCAGCCTAAATCCAAGGAATTGAACAGCTAATGAAAACCAAAAGGAAGGCAATTCAGAATGCTGCCGAATTTAAATTCTTAATCTTTCTAAAAAACACTTTTGCTACCCCTAAAAATATATTTTCAAAATGATCCTAGATATTAAAGAAAATACCATTGTTATTTCTGTGGCTAAGCAAAGAAATAGAGTGCATCTGAAAGCCACGAAACAGGTGGAATAGCTTCAGAAAATTTTTGTCAATAATGTAGATTCAAAAACACAGGAAAATTTTCATTTCCAAGACTG
This sequence comes from Xenops minutus, assembly GCA_035221455.1. Classification (NCBI taxonomy): domain Eukaryota; kingdom Metazoa; phylum Chordata; class Aves; order Passeriformes; family Furnariidae; genus Xenops; species Xenops minutus. The sequence continues at coordinate 60,422,630 of JAWWEE010000105.1, read as the reverse complement.
AGAGTACAAAAACAGCACCAAAACCACTACCAAAGTTGAATTTTGTCGTGGATAGTTCAATAAGCGCAAACTAACATTTATAGCTCTGACTTGCTTTTGGCAGTCAGCAGTTTGAATCCATGCACACTATTACTGATGAAGGTAGACTGAGTAGACCACTGACTATGTTCTCAATTTTGAAGTGTGGATTAGGTTATGTAGAAAACAAAAGTATTAAATGTAGTGTGCCTGATAAACACTGACTCTCTGGCAGGCTTTAAATCTACAGTCCTAAATAAAACATGCAGTTTCTTAGTGACATTTGACTTTCTTAGTGACACTTGATCTATGAAGTCAACTCCAATAATGTTATAATACATCGAAACAAGAACAAAAAAACCAAATGTTCCCTGGTGCCAAATGATTACAACAGGTTTTGATTAATTTTCTTCATTTTACCTCCCTTTGCTATTTGTCACGTAGCCCTCAAAGTCTGTTTCATATGTTATGAATGCTGTTTTGGTTTTTTTCCCTGTAAGTTCAGAAAATATTAGGTATAAACATGCACAGCAGTTAAATAATTACAGCAAGAAAGATCTGATTAATGAAACATTTCCCAAAAGCATGGAAAGATATAATACAACACTATTACAGCAGTACATTTACATAATGTAATCCTTTACATGTTTTTTGGTTAAGATAATGGTTATAAATTTATTCAACTCATATAAACATGAAACATCCATAATCTGATTATGTATAACCCTCCAGCATCCCATAATCTCCCCCAGCATACTGCGATCAATGTTTAGTAGTCACATTTACAAAGCTCTTTTGTTTTTAATCATCCTCAAAGACATGAGCTAAAACTGAACACAAAATTAGCCATTCCAGCTTAGCTGGAACATCGTACATACAATTCTAAACTCTATTTTTCAAACTCCATCTTGGAAAAGGTACTGCTGAACCTAATGAGGCTGTCTGAGAAATGGGAGAAAAGTCTAACTTTCTTGTAGATTGATGCAGTTTTGCATTTCCATGTTTTACAAGCGTCTTCCTTGCAGTTCTATAGATTGGCAAAAAAAATAGGATTAATGAGCTATGTCCTTGGTCTTGATTTTCTATGTCCAGGTTCATGGTTATTTTGAGAAAAGTAGCACAAAGTATTCCTTAGCTTATACCTTGACTAAACCTGATCTTCTGAAATGGTGCAATAGGGGTAGAGACAGGTTGAAAATTTGGCTTCCAGATTCCACTGTGTTACACTGTGATGAATCTGTTATGGTGAGAAATGTGTTGTGTGCCCACAAAATACTGCAACCTTCCCTTGGAGATGAGCTGTAGAGTACACTACCCCACTGATTTCCCATGTGACCACAAAGCTTTGCTCAGGACCACAAGGCTGGTATAATCTGTCTGAAGGAAGCCATTATCTATTATGTCCAGTTATGTGATTTTAATCAAAGAAATCTTCTGTCATGTGTTGTTTTACACAAGATTTCCAAATTCTGGGAAGTTCCTGTTTTTACTGTTGGCTAGATGTCAAAATGGAAATGATAAAGTAAAAAGTAATTTATAAAAAGAGTGTATTATAAGCAAAAAATCAGTTGGGGCTCCAATTTAGTCTTTGAATGTACTTTAGAATTTTTACAATTGAATGGCACTAAAGCATCTCTTGGTAGATGCAATTAAAAGCGAAAAGTCTTGCTGCAAAGTAATGGTTAACATTGGTAACAAAAACACCTGAATGGAAAATACTTTGCAAAAGAAAGAAATTGGTTGTATGAAGCAAAATAAATTAGTCCTTCATTCAACAGTTCCATTATTAAGTATTAAGAACCAGAACTAATGTTTCAGATTAAATATAAATTGATGGGATATAAATTAAATGTATAATAAGCAGAGCAGTAGATGAACTGCAAAAAAGTGTAATCAGTACAGTGACTGACTTGATACATGAAATATAAATTGAATCTGTGTTAAGAAGAAAATACAAGTCTAAAACCATCAAGCTCATTTCACTTTTTTGAATTGTCCAGGTCTAAATTAATGATAACAATAGCTAGAATTATATCATATTTTTATTGTTATCTAATTAATTTAAGCTTTCAAAGTGGAAAAAAATAGTGTCTATGCCAAACTTTAGCCTGCTGTGAATTAAAGTGTCTGGGTTCTAAATTAGCTGCAAAAAGAAGGTTTTTAACAGGAATAGCAAATGACCCTTGGCAGTCACAGTGTTAAGAATTACTGCTGTAAGATTAAGTTACACCTCTGTTCCCTGGGCACAGTTGTACAAGTTATATAACAACAACCATTGCAGGATTACTCAATCCCTTACCTAATCCTAACTGCATGCCGAAGTTGTGGCTCCTGTAGTAGTTCTGCATTGACATGTTCAAAGAAGATGTCAGTGACACCACCAAACCCAGATCCTGCTGCCTGCACAGACCAATAATGTTCTGCTTACTCCTACCACCCACCCTAGGGGACATTATTTTGTTTTTCCTTCTTTCCTAACTGGCAACCAATTCCTGCCCAAAATGACCTACTGCCAGAAAAAATCTAGACACATTATAGATGCATAAGATACAGGTACAGTACATGCTGAAATTCATTTCTTGGTACTTGTATGAGACAACTACCCAGCTGAAGAAGGAAAGAATAAGACTTATTAAAATGTGTGATACAAGAGTATTTTTTTTGTAATTTTTTAAAATTTTTTGGCTTGGTTTTCCTGGAAATCATCTGCACAATAGCAGCAGCTCTTTCTGCATATGACATAATCTTTAATACGCAGAACTTGACAATATCCAGAACAACGTTTTCAAACTTGTCTACCTGTAGTTAGGCTAGTGAAGATATCTTTTAAATTGTGTCAGTACTGTGATTTTTCAGAGAGCAAATCATCTGCTAGATCCCTATTAACATCTGCTTGGCACCACCTTTAGAATACATCTTAACCTCCTTTCGAAGATACAGGGCAGCTGTACCTCATTGTTTCCATAGTCAGGAGAGATCTGACTCAGGGTCCTCTTTCACCAGCCTGATGGGCAAGCAAGTATCAAGAGTATCTTCTGAAGAAAAATAATTGTTTCTATACAGAGAAGCCTGGCTCACGCCTTCTAACTCTTCCAGCTCATCTTGTAAAACTTTTCCCCGAGGGCAAAAAGACACCTGCAACCAGACTGCTCAGTGGGAAGTCAGATCACCAATGGTGCAAAGACAAGATTTCAAGGAGGAACAGACTCTCTGGCTTTCTATGCACCCATGTTCATCTAAAAGAACTGCGTTCACTGGAAATGTGCCTGCAGGAGAAATCCATCCCACATAGTTTCACATCTTGTCTACAGAGTCATCTCACTTGCAAGTCAGACAGGATAAGGGATTTAGCTACTTCATGGCATTCAGTATGTTGTACAACAGATGGAGATTTCTCAGAAATCTCTCTGGCATGGTTTCAGCATGCAAAACATCTGCGTGAAAGGCAATGGATACGCTCTGAAGTTAAAAGATCTCCTAAGCATGCACTCTAACAGATTTGGTTGCTAACGAGGCAAAAGACAGAAAAGGATGTGGCATACTGAGAGCATACTGTTACCTCTCCTGACTCGAAAAGTCAGCTTGACTCAGATGTTCCTCCTAACCTGCAGAGGGATCCCAGCAGAAAGAAAATTTCATTATGGAGATAGGCAAAGCAGGATAAAACAGTGTTTGCTCAGTGTTCAAAAGCTTGTTTCCCAAAAGCATTTTGCTTGAAAACACACTTCCTTTCCCTCTCTTCTCAATTGTCCTCCATCTTAATGTTACCCCTAATTTTGCTACTTCATTCTACCTATATTTGGCCACCTTTATTGTTTTCTTCCTCTCTCTTACCATCTTCTGTATAACCTACTGTACAAGTGGCAAGACCCCGAAGGAGCAGCTGGATATATATTCCCTGGTGTTTAACTTGTGAGGCATTTGACTAATTTCATTTTTTCTCTGGTTCTTCTTGTAACAAAGGGTTCTTGTTTCTATATACTCAGAACAACAAACAAAATGTCTGCATAGCACTGTGGTGATAGCTGTGCACTTCTACACTAATAAGGTGACAAATGAAACATAGAAAGGAGTAGATTTTAGGAAGGTAAGGTTGATTTAGGAAGGTAAGGTTGATTTAGGAAGGTAAGGGAGCAATGTGGTAATTGGGAAAAACTGGATCAAAAAAGTATCCTCTGCTTTTTATTCCTAATATCAGCATTAGTCATTCTAATGAATGATTACACATTTCATCAATATTTTAAAAAACAAAATGTCATAATGCAGAGCTACATAATCTTCATAGGTGCAGTTGTATCAATAACCTTCCAGCTTCCTCTCAACAGTTTCACTGTCTTTGTGGGATCACTGACATGGGGTGCAAATATTGTAGTTGGCTGTGACCTGTGGATTTGCATCAGTAAGCATATAAAAGGGACAGCCTGTATTTGGAGCAAGAGGGTCTATGTTGCCTCTGCCTTTACAGTCTGTGGGTTGCACAAAGTATTATGCTTGCCTCAGTAGGAAGCTGGAACCAGAAGAACACACCCTGTTCTTGTTAAAGTCTAGTAGTGATTTGGTGGTATAATTGTATAATATTTGTCTAAAAAAGTATAACAGTAGTATGATTGTCTAATGACTAAGTTAGACAATTATAACTGGCTGAAAGCATAGTACTGTCCATTTCCTGTGTCTCTAATAATTTTCTGCAGTGGCTGAGCAAATTACTGATCTACTTGTTGCTAACACTATTGTCTGCTCACAAGTTGCCTAAGGCAGGCTTCCATTTCATCAGCTAGCCTATTATTTAAATTACAAGACACATTCATAAGTTACACAATATATTTCCTTGAAATACATTACTTTTAGTGTTTGCTATTCATAAATCTCCTCCTGCCTAGCTGAATTGTGTGATACTATTTCAGTTGCTGCACTCAGTAACTTACTTTTAGTAACAGGATGGAACTGGACTAAGTCAAACAGCTTTAATTTTTTCACAAACTCTAACACAAGCCTTTACATGGAAATTTAGATGTACCTTAGTTACAAGGGTTTCGTTCCTTATAAAAAGTTACAGTATACCTTCAGTGGAGTGGTGATAGTTTTCATCAGACAAAGGGCTATATCAGTTGAACTACTTCAACACAAAGCAAAGGTACTAAGTTATTCAGTCAGTCACTGAAAAAAATACACTAAGTGGAAACATGGATAGTAATCCCAAATTAATCTGTGCAGTATAAAGACTAGGGCCACATGCCTTGCTGCATCACAGCAGGGCCTGGACCCCAGCTGAGACCTCAAGGAGCTATGAAAATACATGCAAAACTGAGAAAATACAGAGAAATCTGGCTTGGTACAAATGAGTGATGATGAAGAAGCAGTGACATCTGCCTGAGGACTGCTGATGAAGTTTGATGCTGCAAAAATCACCACACCTGCCGCCAGAGCAACATGTGTTTGCTCTGCCACTGTTCGGAGGATGTCTTTACGATACAGAGCTTAGCGTGTTAACAAGAGCAGGGGCTAATGGGAAAAGCAGTTGAGTTGGAAGGGGAGAGGGGGATTGAACCTAAGCTGCCATCACTGACATTACAGTCACGCACAGGTGTCAGTGGTGACAGCCCTCGGATAAGTACAGCAAGTTACTCAGATTCTTTGTTCTCATTCAGACAAACTTCTTCTGGCTCCAAAGCAAGTTTGAGTGGAAACTGGATAAGGTGCCTGGTATTTTGCTTAAAGCTATTAGAGCTGGAAACAGCTTATCAGCACGTTAGGGAACACCATAACATGTCTATGAAGGTCTTATCAAAACTACACAGAAGCAAAGGAGCTACAAGAAGATACTTATCCTTCATAAAAGATTAATCGTAACCAAATCTTCCAGAACTTGCTCCTACTGTTGATCTCATGTCTGCTGTCTCTGCCTGTGCTGCAAAAGGATTAGTAAACTCCCGTGAGACAGTACCAATCTCCATGTCTATATGCTTCTTCTCAGCAGCATTACTTCATAGCCTAGTTATCTGCTGTCGACCAGAAGTGTCAGCCAGCCCATGAAACAAACACAGTAGTCATCAATAGCTGATTGCAGACATCTGCCGTGCTCAGGAGCAGTGTTCAGCTCCAGTGTTTGTATTAAAAAGCTTTTGTGGCTAGACAGCAGGACTGACTTGCTCAGAGCTTGGTTATGGTAACAGTTCCCCAAGGCAATGACGCATGGCTCGAGAGAGGAAACAGGTTCTCTGATTTACAAACCATACTCCCCCTTTTCTCTGCCAAACAACTAGAGTGTCTAATTGCACCTTAAAAATGGTAAGAAAAACCAAACTTACTTAAGTGGTGATTGTAGCTTATAGGGCTCTGTAGGGTTTTTTTTACTGTCCTACTTGCACTTTTAGCCACTGTCTCAGGCAGGGAACTGGGTCTACCACCCTAGGACTGGTCCTAAAGGGTGCTGGGATTCATGGAGACAGTGGCATCCTTAGTCCTTCTCTGAACAAGTATAGTGTCATGTTGGCAGGATCCTTAAGCAGGTAGCACTGTCTCCTCCTTGGCCTTTGAAGGGGCTGGTCTTTTGAAAGCAGGGATTTCCCTAGAACTACCTTCTTTCCTAAATGGCAGCAATATCATACAAGGCTTCCTCAATACTCCAACAACTGATCAATGAAGCAGTCCAAATTTCTGATACAAGTCTAATTCATGGAACTATGAATATTTTCACCACTGGTTTATTTTGCTTTTGAGGTGCTATAAAGGAACTTTACATCTGGTCCCTGTCTTCCCATGGTGGTGCAATTAAAGCTGACAAGCTGTGGCTCAGCACTTTCCCCTTGGTGCTTCTCTAAGGATTTGATATGGTAATATCGGAGAATGCCATTTATACAGGGTAAAACTGGCAGAGATAATCAGTTTTCAAAATATGAGTTTACTTTGAAAACCCAAAATAAAGCAAAGAATGCGGTTCTGCAAAGTGATCTAAAAAGCTCATGAAACTGTGGTTTGGTGACAGTCACCCTTTAAAATTCTATCATCAGTAACACTTCACACACTCAGTCTGAGAAGCACTAAAAAGGGTCTTATTGAATTCTTGAAAATGGAAAAAAAATAAGAATAATTATCTGACATATTTAAACTTTTTGACCAAAAATTAATTGTATCAAGCTTGATTTCTGCATACCAAATGCTGGTGGTCTTGCTTGTATTATTCGGATTTTCATGAACACTGATTTTGCTTGTTCAGCATTCATCATTCAGGGCTGTAATCTGTTCTCTGCATTTTGGTCTCTGACTGGACTGCAGACATTTTCTAAACAAATTAATTATTTATGCTTAAGAACCCTTTTTCAGTTATAGACTCAAATGAAGGACTGACATTTTTTAAATAGTGACATAAAAAAAAAGATTCTCTGTGTGAATATGGTCAAGGGAGAGAATTACAGACAAATTGAATGCTGGAATGTGAACAAATATTCTCCAAGTCTGTATTTGCAGCAATCAGGCATCTCTCACTACAAGAAGGGCAGTCATTCTAGCATGTAGTAAAAGGCTCTCAGGTTTAATTTTTCAGTATTTCTGTGCCAAAGAGGTTCACATAGTTTGGACAACTTTTGAGTAAGCATCAGTCTTTTGAATACTTAGACAAATTTCAGAAAATTTTCAACTGCCTCTATTGGACCTAATTAATCCTCTGAGCTAAAGCCAGTGCAGCTGGGTTTGTACAACTTTCCAAGGAAGGGAATTATTACATTAAAAAAAAAAAAAAGTTTTATCAATACCTTTTGAAGAAAAAATATATTATACCTTATTTAATAGAATAAGTCCCTGGTTTTGAAGCTATGGTCATTATATTGTATGGAGTTAAGTATTAGACTAGCAGATAACTGTCCATAAAGGAGCCTGTCCTTTCTGAAATCAGCAGTGTATGCCTCAACTCTCACTGCACCTTATCTAAAATTATACATCACAGGCAAAATTAATGGTTTTCTGTTTTTTCTTAGAGCCTTTTCTCAGAATAAATCTCACCTTTCTCACTGTCTAAAGACCCAGAGGCAAACATATCACCTTTTTGAGAATGTCAGTGCTACATTTACTTTTTTCTCCTGGTGCTAATTGATGGTGAAGGTTTTTACCTGAGTGTCCCTGACTCTACATTTACTTCTACATTCAGTGCAGCTCCTTTCCTGCAGCTTTTTTTTTTTTTTTTGTCAGAGCAACCTACCTAACTAAAAAAGTGCTAGAGAAGTAATTTACTGAGTGCAAGAATGAAATTCAGAGCTTAGATGAAGGTGTTTGTGTGGACTGGAGTACTTCCTCCAAAGAATAAATGTGTTTTTGTGACAGCTTCCCCTGGTTTTCGTTGCTTGTAAAGCAAAGTGGGAGAGGTAAGGCATAAGCAAGTCAAAACCATGCAGAGCTGTTCAGAAGATACCATGTCTTATTATATAGCAGAAACTGCTTTTCATTCTGCAGTAAAAAGATAGCAAAATCTTCCCCAAATTTCTGATAAAACTGAGTTGTTCTAGTCTCTGATTTTCTTTGAATTGGACCTCAGTTTAATTTTTCATCCTAATCGCTTTCAAGTCAGGCAAAGAATGGACTTTAACCCCAACATATCAGGCCAAAGCATTTTTTTCACCAGGCTATGTTTTTCTTCATTGGTCTTGTTTCCATGAAACATACTGATCTAATCATGTGACTGCATCATTCTATTCTTAGTTGGTGATTATTGTATCTACACTTGCTTGTGACATAAAGACAGACTTCCAAATCTTGTGGCTCAGATATATTTACATAAATGCATGTTCATGCCATTACCTTCCTCCTTAAAAAAAAAAAAAAAAAAAACCAAACAAAAAAAAACAAACCCAAGTCTGGAAAAATGAATAATTTAGAAAAGAAAGTCTCAACTTTGTGACTTCTTCCCTTCTGTTTTATGCCCTTTTCTTATCTGTCATCATGAGGTACATAATTGTCTATCACATTTTATTTTCCTCAGGAGAAATACCTGCAGTGTTTTTAATTCAATGTGATTCAGGCAAACTGAATTTTTTAATTTTTTTTTTTTTTCTTGTTCTGGGCAAGTGAAGACCCACCTTGATGAAAAGATTTCTTTAAAGTCTCAAAGTTGGTCAGGGTCAGAACAGAGCTCAGGACTGAGTCTCAAGTATGGATACACAGTTCCTGTTGGGTGAGAGAGAGGGTGTCACCAGGCAGAGGGCACCTACTCACTTGACATCCTTGAGCAGCAATATATCTGCCTTTTTCTCATATAGGTGGCCTAGGTACTTCCCAGTGACCTCAGGGTGAAGAACTGCAAGGGGGTGGTGGTGTGTCACTCAAACTCACTCAGCTGGGACCTCACCTCTCACAATGTCCGTGTTCTCCCTTACCAGGCTCTGCTGCCTTCCACAGGCCAGCTCTTGTGCAATTCCAGACCATTATCTCCTTCCCAGTATTTTTCCAATGATTAAAATCAGAGATGAGATGTGTTTGTTTTTTTTTTAAAAAAAAAAACCACAAACAAACAGAACAAAAATCATAGTCTTTGGGACTCTTCTGGAAAATGAACATTCCAATGTTGCCTTGAGATTAGAAGTGCTTGGTCGTTAGTCTCTATTAGTAAAGTTGTGGTGGATGGTTTGTTTGTTAGGGGAGGCAGTTGGGTTTTTTTGTTTTGTTTGCTCAAGTGCAAAGGACTGTATTCAAAGCTGGATCTGAATTTCAAAACAAAAAAGTTCATGGATGTTTCATCTGGAGTACAAGGACATCTCTAATCCAGAACTATTAACATATCTCCACCTATCGTGCACTGGTTATATATGGGATTTTTACCACAAGACTGCTGAAGACTTCAAGTAGGCAAATAGTTTGATACACTCTGAAAAGAACCTAAACTTCTGTAAGTTTATCTTATCTTAGTTTCAAACTTCCTCCTGGTTTGTTTCCAGTGCTGCAGTGAGTATCTATCTTCCGGATGTATTATCAAAAAGGGAAGGCAGGTCACAAGAGTCAATTACAATTCTGGTTTTAGCAAAGACCTATGATCACAGGCATTGGCAACATAGAAAGAGATTAATGAAAGTTACCCTTTCCTTGGATTCACCCCTTTGAAACCAATGATTTATGCAACGTCCCATATACCCTACATCTTTGCTATGAACTAATACAACATTCACATGACAGCAAAGCTCAAATTTAGCCCTTAGAAAGCTGCTTGCTGAGGTCTGAGATGACGTGGGGGGAGTAAAACCTCTCTAATGCTTAAATCCTCCTGCTGCTTCAGAACAGTCAGCACCTCATTAGCCTTAGCTCTTTCTTTGATAGGAAATGTCAGCTCACCACAGGAAATCTTCTACACTCAATGGCAGGAGCATCTGTCTCCATCTAGTGTTCATCCCTCTGCATTTGTAACTCAGCTGCCCCGCAGTGGAAATTGCAAACTGAGAAGGGGAAACTTGGTCACTAAAACATCATCCTCTTGCCCATGAGAAGTCAGAGTTATATGCTTGGTGAAGATGGATGTAGCAGATGGCACATAAACCAGCATGTGAGCTTCAGGGGCATTCAGCACTCACCTCTGCCTTGCACTAAAAGAGTGGAAAGTGACAAAAAATGGTTGGGAAATCTTGTCTTTTTAACAGTGTTCCTCTGCCCATGACGAAAGTCACATTCAGGCCCTTTCAACTGATTATTGCTGAGGAAATGTCTTATATGAGAAGTGAAATGTTTATTTAAGGAAAAATATCTTAGAAACTTTTATAGGAATGCTGTCCACTGTCATTCCTAAAGTACTGGATAAGAGTTACTCAATGTGCCTCACAACTGTGACTGTGAAGAAGAGAAATGTCACACCCTCTTTGGGTTGTGAAACCAAGATAATTTTCTCCCTAAACCTTCTGGGTAGTTTGAGGGCATTTGAAGGGAAACCAAGGACAGACTACTACCAAGGCAACCCTTGGCTCCAGAGGCCAAGCTTTTAGATATACATCTTGCCCAATCATTTATAAGATGAGAAACCTGTGTAAAAAGTGCAGGATAACCATTTTGTGCTGGTAGAAGTAGAACTTGAAGGGAGCAGTGGGCCACAGAGGCACTTTTGGGAAGCAAGTGAGTTCCTTCCATTAAAAGTCCCAGAGGGTCTTTCAGGCTGCCTACCTGGAATGGGACCCAGCCTGGTGCCACCACTGAAGAGGTACTGCTGAGGCTAAGCTGAACTGTCAGCCACAGAGACAACACCCTGAGAAACCCAGGATGGATACAAACACAAACTCTTAAGCTTAAAATGAGAGGTAAGAGATAGATCCCACAAGCTCGATATGTAGCAGAATATATTAAGAGCCTATTTTGGGAGCCATGGTCTTTATCAGTATTTGTGAGGTCATTTTTAGTCCTATAATCTTTAGCTGAAGGTAATTAAGCCCTAACCTTATTTCTTAATGCTTCTAAATTTCAATAAGTGGAACCAATTTCAAAATCTCAGACAATAATCTGAGTATCAGTGGGGCTAACCCAAATGGTTCTGGTGAAAGCCAAGAGAGGCAAGCAAGGAAGCTATGGAGCTCCAGCATGCAGTTAGTACTGGTATCACCTTCCAAGTGTTTAGTATTGTCTCTAGGCAAAACAGATTTGCAGCAAGTGTTAGCTTGTTCACACATTTCAGTTTTTCTATCTCATATCAGAAGGTCTTCCCAAAACATATTAACCCACTGACAGTCAAAAGAGGCTGAGAGGTGTAAAAGTGTGAAGGACCCACTGCTTTTCACGGACCAGAGAACGAAGCCCAGAGACCTCAGCAGAAGAAGAAATTTAAAATGAGTAGATTGCATGGTCTATGGGAACCTATTAGACCTTAGGGGAGTTCCTGCAGTGCCACGGTATAGGAAAGTGGCACACAGGATGCTCCTGGAAGAGGTGTAGGAGTACAAAAAACTCCAGCTGCAGCTTAGAAGCAGCAACAATGCAAGACTCCAGGAAAGAACACTATTTCACATTCCTGCTTTTATTTGAGAACTTGGTCTCTTTTGTTCATATTGTCTTCTCTATTGCTTGTTTCTCTCTTATTCTGAGGACTCATCTCAATTATAATCTCCAACACTGAGTTCTTGCTGACCTCCAGCTAATAAGAACAAGACAAAGACCACCCAGGATATGACTCATGAAAATACTGCAACTGCTGCTGATGTTGGAAATGTCAGTAAGTGAAAATAGGTTAAAGCTGTCAGTAGAAAGAGTCACCAGCATAGCAATATTCAGCATTTCGTGTAAATTTTATTTTAATATTCAGCTTCTCCCATCTGCCTACCTTGCCATTCCTTGTGCTAAAATAAGGGCTTTGTGTTTAGATTTTGAAACAGACTGCTGGACTAGTTAGCATTATGTATGTCAGGAGGTATAGTTTCTCCTGGGTGTTAGGGGTAAAGAAAAACATGATCATGAATTTTACAAAGTAAGAGGGCTGAGTTTGAACTTTATAATAAAACCAGATGAGTTTTTTCATACTTCTGAATTTCACAATGACAATTTCACATGGTATCAATCATAAACAGGCATACTGCAAATGAAGTTGTTTTGGTTAAGCATCCAAAAGCTTGGATGCATTTACAAGCATTCCTGGTTTGGAAATAGGCAGATATTTTCAACAGATCTGAATTTCCTAAACATATTCCAGGGCTTTTCTATTTCATCCAGCTCAGAAATGATACAAAAAGTGTCACTGGAGTGTCTCAATATTCATGTAACTGATTGGCAACAGGCAGATGCGACATATGATGCATTATATTCTTATCCAATACTAATATTTAAAATACTAATCATTAGTATTACTACAACTGGTATTAGTTGTGTGTTTATACGTATCTTCCACATTTCAAAATATTTGAGCTCTGGTTGTTTTTTTGTTTGTTTGGATTTTTTTCCCTGAGCTATGTTGCACCTTTGTAAGCAATGACAATAATTCTGTTGAGTAGATAAATATATACTTGTGGGTATATGTATAATTTAAAGTGAATGTAGTACTAAGGAATAGGCATTAAGTGCTTCATTTTATTCTCAGGTTAGTAAAAACACTTGTAGTGACAATGCTTTCTCATACTACCAACATATTCAGTCTTTTCTTGTGGAAACGTTCTTGGCTATGAGAGGGCAGTCCAGTTTCTGTGGCAATTTAACTCTCAGCTTCTTTGCTGAAGCTGCCAAGAAAGTTTTTCCAGAGTAAGAGATGCCTTATGTGGTTTTGAATGTGAACAATTGAACAATGATAATAGTAAAAATGGTAACAATAGTAGAAGTTAGTTTTGAGCAGTTTGGGTATATCACATTGCCTCTTCCTTCACTTGTGTTCAGTGTACTAATTTGACATTGTGCCAATTTATGCAGACAGTCTTCAAACAGCTTTCATTTTGAATAAAATTAAGTTCCCATTGCTTGAGTAGCAGGGATACCATATAACTGCCATGAGTTAACTAGGATCTTAGGACATTAGTGGGAAAATACCAAATTGCAAACCTCTCCACAAATCCAGAACTTCTCTTAATCAGCATTGATGCCACAAATCACTAATCTGTTTAGTACTTAAGAATGTCACATGTGGCTTTCACTACTTTCATGGAAACTCTTCTGCCCTGTAATGGTAGGCACAAGCCTCTGAATAAGCTTATGTGTGATATATGAAGGCAAACTGACTCAAGAGCAACTCGTAAAATAATGACTGGAAAAAAAACAATGATCTGTGGGAATTCTGCCCAGATCTATGAGAACTGCTAGGACTGCTTTTCCCAGACTAATGAGCCTTGGGCAGCAATAGCTTGAAATGTTGAAACCAAGAGCATTTTTGAGGGAGGACATTTTAGAAGAATGTCTTGAAACGGCATTTTGTAACTGTGGAGAATAAAGTGGAGATTTTGCGGGTGGGTTGAGACTGTTGGAATTAGGATGCATCTCACCTAGCTTCAGATGTCCTCAAGGAACTTATTTAGTCTAAAATGGTCTTTTATATTTCCTCTGTCAGCAGTGGAGAGAGACAAGTCTATGTTTAGTCTGTATGAAAGACTTCTTGATAACACCTTTTTTAAGATATGATGCATCATCCATGTGTCAATCATTCCCCACTCAACAGCACCTAGATAACTAGATTAGACAGAATAATCATCCTTTAAGCTTCTCAACTAAAATTAGGAAAGACAAATTCTTCTTTTTTACCTTTCAGGAGAGGATACTAACTTGTAAATGCTGTGGGGCTGAAGGTTGTAATATAGCAGTACAGACTGCTTCTTGCTGGTATTTGGCTCTTGCCCTGGGATGGGCTGCGAAAGTGAGCTGGTAAACAGGTAGGCTGTATCTAATAAAGTGATGCTGTGATCTCTTCTAGTCCGAAGAGATGTTGCCTGCCTCCTTCTCATGAGAGACCACAGGTCTTTAGTTACCCGCACAATATCCCCATGGAACAAACCTCACAAAATATCTGTGCTTATCAAGGCTGAGCCTCCCCATAATTGACAGTAGTTAATTATGTACAGATATTATTTTGCACAATTTCATTGTCACTGTGTAACTCCCAAAGACCCATGTCTTCTTCCATACCTTAAGTGCATATCTTCCTATCAATTACAATTACTTGTGTTAACTGGCCAGGCCATACAAAGGTTTAACCAAAGCATCTGAATAACTGGGACAAAGAAGTTGAGTCCTACAGTCTAGGCAGGCATGATTCTGGCCACAGCAGACACATTATTTTGATCATAAGAGGGGTAACAGCAAGGAATATATTTAGAATGGTGTTTTCTGTCTTCACTAGACAAATGTTTTGAGAGACTTGTATCCTCATTCTTCAGATGAACAGGCCAATCAGTCATGACACCAATACTCTTTGACACTAACCCAAACCACCACCTTTTGAAAACTCTGGTATAGTTTCAGACAGGGAGCAGACTACCTCAGCCAGCTTTGGAAGGTGATGAACTAAAATAGATCTTTCTTCAAAGTCTCCCTTCTTTTAAGTATAAAAGAATTGTCTGAGCCCAGAAAACAAAAGGGATTCATCTCAGTTGTTTTGTAGTCAGTAGAGAGAAACAGCCAAGCCCTAGAATCTTATCCTAGAAGTGTATCTGGCACAAGAAAGATGACTCAACTTTGGAGGTGTTGGTTTGTTCCAGGGTGATGAGCTGAACTGGGATGAAATAATTTATATGAGAGAATGTGCCCAGACTAGCCAAACCCTGACCAGGTGGTGATATCACAAAGCCACCCTTTTTGATGAATTAGTATTTGGCTTTAGAAGAGTTGTTGCTATCATCCATATCTAATTAGCTGTGTTTGTTTTTGCAGTGAAGGCACTAAGCAGATTGTCTGATTTATTATTTTCAATATGTCATGCATAGTTGATTTTTCAGTCCATTGAAATTAAATATAAACAAAACCAATATTTTAAGTAAAAAAAACTGACAAGTATCAATGTCAAATATTTGACAAAAAAAAGGGTAAATGAAGGTCATCTTAAGTCAGTATTTCAAATGTTTTGTTATGAAAAAACCCTGCTCCATATTTAAGCATTTGGATGCTTCTAAGCCTTGTTTAGCTTCTTATTGAATTTATTTTTTTTTTAAAAGAAACTTTTTTAGAACACCTAGCAGAAACAAATTGGCAAAAGAAATGTAACTTTGCAAAATGGAACTGTGGCACCAAATCAACAATTTTTTCAAAGAAAAATCAATCAAGTCTAGCATATTTGAGCTGGAAAAACTGAAAAATGGCTGTCCCTAAAATGTGAAATTAGAAATGAACGTGCCTGTTTATTACAATATTCAAACTCATATTCAGGTGAACCCTGTAGCTCAGTGATGATCACTTGATGCAGTGAAAAAAAAAAAACTTGCCATAAAATAAACACTGGATTCACCACATGCTGTGGCAGGGAATCTCCCAGGCAAGTCTGCAACAGACGTGTCAACAATTTATTCAGTCTACAGCAGGCAGCTTAGACAAAAAGGGAGGAGAAAGCCTACAAATGTGGTAAAATGCCTCAAAGACAGGACCAAAGGCAACAAATTTCATTTATATTTTTCACTTCAGAATGGTTCCTTTTTAGTGGCAAGAACCCACGAAAAACGATAGGACTTACCTGGAGTTGTGCCTAAGTCCCTGGGACACCACTGTGCTCCTGCAGCAACAAGATGTCACTGTTGTCATTCCTTCCCTTTGTCACCATGAGGATCAGATCATAGATGCCCTCTTTGCCATTTTGTGAAAGTAGTACAAAAGCCTACCCCCAAAGGCTCAGTATCTTTCAACCACTGGTATTAAATCTTCATAAGGTGAGTGTTATGATCGCTTCCAAACTTTGTCCTGATTCTTGGGCCAGGCTCCACCTGTGAGCTGTAAAATGGTAGCTCCAAGGGTGACCAAGGTTGCCATGTAACAATTCTGGATCCACCTTATGACAACATACTTGGAAAACAAGAAACATCCGTGTAGTTGCCAATTTTCCAGTAAAGTTTTTTTTGCCTTTGAAATAAATTCAGTATCTTTGGGACGATGACAGCAAGCGTAAGTATGATCATCTTTCCAGAAAAGTGCAAAGAGCATATGGGTGAGTGTTTTGACAGGGCATTACTTACAAACTGAAAAAGAAGATTGCATATAATTATCTGGATGTCATCATCCTTAGGAAAACTTCTGGCATCTTTTTGCTCAAAATGTTTGCTTCAAACCAGTCTCCATCAATGATTAGAAAACATTTTGTGATGCCAACAGATTGTTTGTGGGAAGTTTGTAAAGCAAAATATAATTGATGTAAAAAGGGAAAAAAAATCCCTTCTAATCAGTTCCTCATGCCAAAGATTAGCAGTGATGTTGACGTGTGCAACATAATCAGTCATAATCAAATCCTAGCTGGAATAGTACCTCAGATGTTGTTAATTGTATTCCTATTAGCCTAAATTTGGTTTACCCATGAAGTGCTGATGGAGGAAGCAGAAATCTGTTCAAAATATTGTATATTTACCACTAGCAACCTAATCAAATGGGTGGAAATACATAGCAATGGAACACACACAGTGGCAGCTTGGAAATACCCACAGGGGTTGATTTTCTTACTGCATTGTCTGTCACAGAGAGTTTGCCTGATCCTCCCTGCTTCTGAGCTTAAAGACTTCAGAATGTAGGTGAAAATAATATTTTCTCTACCAGATATTCGAAGTATCCTTCCAGGGTTTAATTTTAAATTATGGAAAACCCTACATCATTCTTGTAGTACTTCATTAAATTCTGAAGGCTTTTCCCTGAAAAGGTACTCTGATATTTCTCTTGGCTTTTCCTTTGCCCTGGGATTTAGGTAGTCTGCTAGCATGTGCAGTTCAGCATTGTTTCAACCTATAGGATTTAACATCTCTTTTGAAGTGAAAATATGTCTTCCCTGCAATCTTCATCAAACATGCAAGGCTCTCAGCCCTCTCTGAGACCTCCCACTGTGTGTAGGAAATATTTGTGCTGAAGTTCTCGGATAATGCTTACTCTCCTCACCTCAGTTCACAACACTTCTTTCCCCATTTTGTTCTGTACTTCTCTTTCTGCTCCTTCCTCATTTTTACCTTCTCTGCAATGTTCTATCAGTGCTACTTGCCCATGACTGATGAAATAATATGTAGGATTCAAACTTCTCTAAAAGAGCTAGATACTCTTTTTTTGAGAAGGAAGATAAATTGGCAAAACTCTTTTGAAAAGGTAGTGTCGGCAGCAGAGTTGCAATCACTTCAAATGCACATTTCAACATTTGAGGCTTACACACTTTTAATGCAGTGTAAGTTCATAATCATACAACTGTTCACAATATACAATTGCTGCACCTGGCTTCACATTTGCATTTGTCCCTCCTTTTGTTCCAGATAGTCTGTATTTCCTCTCCAGTTGTTTACTCTTCTACCAGCCAATCTATGGGAGACCTACCATAGCCAGTGTCAGCCGTAGGTCAGTTACTGATCCATAGAGCAGTAGGCAGTGTGACTGTATACACAGGTACAAGTAGAAATAGAAAACAAACAAAAGAATCCCACCATTTTGCTATGTGTACACATAACTTTAAGAAAAGTCAGTACATGTTGTTTTGTTCATGATGGAAGGCAGGAGTCAGTTCTTGAGTCATCTACCAAGGAAACAAGATATCCTAATTATCTTAGTTACTTCTTTTTCTTCTGCTACCATATACTACACTATCTACCTCCTCTCCCAGTTTCACAGACTCACTCTGTGGATAGCAGCTGCTGTTCAATATGTTAAGAAAGGCTTGCTGTGTGTACTTTGTAGCTTTATTTTTGTCTCTTGATATTCATATGGGACAAAGAATTTTACAGACTTCATTTCTAAAATGAATGTGACAAATGGATTTCCTGTCAGTATACCAGAAGTGGCTTTTATGATGTATCTGACACAAATGTGAAATGTTTGACATTAGGATAGATTGTTTCTTTATTCAGGAACACAAATAGAAGAGGGAAAACTAAGAGAAAAATTAACAATAAATCCTTTAAAAATGTTTCTGTGGAAAATCAATGAAACTTAGACTGAAGGAAAATCCCTTAAAAATGTTTCTTTGGAAGATCACTGAAACTTAGACTGAAGGAAATAGAAATTTCAATTGTCCCTTGATGAACTAAAATCAGATTTTCAGAAATTCTGGGGAAATTGAGCTCAGAAGCTCATCCTCTTTATTCAGTTGCTGGAATGAGACAGATGAATTTGCAGGTATTTAGAGGACCCACACAGACTGCTTTCAGTGCTCCTCCTATTCCCTGTTAAGAAAGTCAGTCTGCTTCCAGAGAGTGTCTACGTCTTCTGAAAGAAAATGGCAGGTTGCTTTTGACCACCCGCCATCCAGTTGTCCAGCTATGTCTGCTTCAAGGCACTGGAACAGGGTCCTGCCTTCTATGCACTCAATCTCAATTCAGTGGTTCCCAGAAGGCAACCAACAGAGATTTCAAACATAATAAACCAGGTTGAGTGCTTAAGTATTTCTGACAACCCAAGGAAAAGTTCGGTTACACAACACCTTCTGAAGTCTAGCCACTGGTGTGCCAATGCTGGTGGTGGTGGAATGCAATGTTGGATAAGATTTTTCTAGCAGACCTTCAAGATCAGACACTTCCTATACTTTGTCAAGTCTGGCTTTTAGGCATTCCTAAAATGCAGGGGGATCATGCAAAAATCTGTGCAATGAGGAACTTGCCATGTGGTGAAAGGAACTCAAACTAGGTCCCTCCCTGAACAAAAACAGATGGAAAAACACAGACAGACCACATCAGTACTCCATGACCTGCATCAAACCTCCCTCAAAACATCTCCTAAACCAGTCAAGAACCACATCAGAATAAACTTCCTATTGCTGAGATCTGTCAGACCAACAGCTTACAAGCATTGGGGCTTGACCCAAAAGTGGGTCACCAGAGGACACCCACTGGGTTTCATCCCACCAATTGAAAGGGCAGTAAATCCCTGTGGTTGCTAAAACCAAGCTGGAATTTTAAGCCAGTGAGAAGGAGCAATTCTTTCCCTCACCCACACCTTCCCTTCCTGCTGTAGCTGCCCTTGCCCTGGATTCCATTTTATCCTGCCCGCAGCAGAGTAGATGACCTACTCTTCAGTTGCCATCTCAGCTTCCCATTGTTGCTGTTCAGGACTGACAAAATGCCCATGTAATGCCACAGTATGGTGTCAAAGTAATGTTGGCCAGGTGCTGAGGAGCACAGAAATAGCCCTATTGCATCCCTATGGTTTGTCAGGCAAGCAGCCTCCAGGGCTCAACACCTTGCAAAATCAGGCATAGCAGTTCCAAGAGTCTCAGCTCATGCTTAAGACTACCAAGCCCACTCAGTCACATGATTATGTTTCCCCACATTAGTGGTGAATTGCTCATAAAGTAGGACAATGTTTATACGTGATATGACATTTATAATGCTTCTATTTTTGTTAAATAGGAGGAGGATGATAGCAAGTGCAGTCACACATATGAAGTAAGAGCTTTCCAGACATTCCTAAGAGCATATGAATAAGCAATTTAATGGAAAAACTAAGAGAGTTGCTAGGCCACCGATCAAACCAAGAAGTACAGTATCAGAGGAGCCTTTTAGGTTTTACCAATTAGAGCTGACATTTCTCTAATTGATAATGGACTATCAGTCGTTACATAGGGGCCATCTCCATGGAACAGATGGGAGATTTTTCTTCCATACTATTTTGTATAGTCAGAATGCAGCCATTTCTACTTTATAATGGTTGCTTTAATAAGTGCTAACAAGAAAAATGAAAAAGAATAAAAACAGTAAGAATGTTTACTTGCTTGGAGCACTGCGTCCCTGTGGTAAGTGCAATGCAAATAGAGAGTTAAAAGAGTGTTCCTGTTCTTGTTTATATTCTAAGGGAATGGACAGATAGTAGCACACGAGGAAACAAGGCATCAATAGTTGAAGTGGGGATTTCAACACACCAACTGTTATTATGCTTTTTCCTGAATATTGTGTTAGAAATTCCAAAGTAAATCCTACTGTATTACAACTGTTGGCACCCTACTAGATTCCAGTAGGGCAGGAATGGTTAATGGTGTATTTGTGTTAGAAGCACGGAAAGCACTGTTAGTTCCCTAAAGTGAGAATTATACCTATGTTGCATTAATATTGCTCTTTTCTCTACTAAAAAGCTTTAGAATCTAGTCTCAAGCATTTCATAGGTTTTATGGTTTTAACTTACTGTGACATCCCTCAGCAGCTGAAGCACAGATAACACTATCTTACAGATAATAAGCATGCATGTGGGTAATCCATTTAAGTTCTTTCCTAAATTATCTCTCAGAAGTAAATGTGCTTAAAAATTTATCACTCTTTCTGTTGTGTTTTGCTCAAAAAATTCCTATTTTTCTTATGAGGAGTCGATAAAAGCTTTTCCAAACATTAAGAAGAAATAAATATGTCAGGGGAAGATTTAAAACCTTGCCTTGAAGAAATTTGTAAGTATATACTTTGCATGACTAAGGTTCTCTGTTTCACTACTGAGCTCTGGATGTCTACATTGACACCATATAACTGTGGCTCAAAACCACCCTGCCCCTTGTGTGACATCTCTCCTGCTGTGTACACATGCTTGATGTGGTTCTTATGGTGTTCACAAGATATTAATGGGTCTTTATGTGTTTTCTTGAATCAGTGATACAGTTTGTCCAAGATTTATATGTTTTAATTTGATTTTTTTTTTCAGGAATCTGTTTCAGGGATCTGTTTTTAGTTCCTGTCAGTTGAATGTGAATATATTCATCATTGCTGGGAACAGCTTATGATTTCCTGAGATACTGAGAAAAGCAAGAAGAGCAAATACAAGTTTTGAAAATGTTCTGTCTTTACAGAATAACAATCATTTGATATTTAGACTATTTTATCTGAAAGGCAATTGCTTTTTCAGAAGACCTCTGGAGCCATGCACAAGCATAGTGACACATGAAACTCAGTGCAATAAAGATCTGTATGGTACTGACTCATCTAAGACACAGCTGCCTTGGTAATTTGCCAGGTGCACCAACTATCTTCCTGTTATGGGATACAGCAACAAAGCAAAACAAATTTAGTGGACACCATTTTCTCATTCTTTGGTAAACTGATTTTAGATCTCATATTTTAAGAAATCCTGCTTTTTTGGGTGGTGGTAAAAGTAAAACCTATGTTCCTAACCTTCTAACTCCCTAAAACAAGTAACAGGGGAAAAATCACATTCTTATAAATGTCTTCACTTTTTCATTAGGTACTAGAGAATATTCCTGCATTGCCTTTTAGCTGCCTGATTAGACACTTTTCATCTGCTCAGTGTAGCCACTGCAGATTAATTGGAGCTGATTTAAATTAAAACTACTGTTGCATTATGCTCAGTTCATCAGATCTTTACTGAACTATATTGTTGCTGTTAATTTATCTTCAATATCCAGCTCTGGTTATATTTGACATGAAGTATCCAGGAAGTAGAGTTTAACCTGTAAAAGATTTACTGTCGTGAATTTAAACCCTGTGGGTTGGCAAAACTCTATATTGCACTGACCAGGCCATGCCATGTTGTGTCATACCATACTATCCTTATTTCTTCCACTCCCCAGGACAGTCATTGTGCTCAGTAGTATCTCTGAGTTTGGATAAAATTGAGAGGTCCATTGTACCTCTTAGAAACTCTGTATTGATTAACCACAGACACTGTTCTGTTTATGCATGGGATCTGCCTCACCTTTTGATCTCAGTGTCAGTTTTCTTCTTCCACCTCCCCTTGAACTTGTGCAGAATAACACGGAAGGAAGAACCATAGCCAGACACATAAGTATGATATATAATGTACTTTCAAAAATCTTTGGTGCAAAGCCAGCATGGAGCTGTTGAAAAGCATGATAGAAGGCTGTTACTTACTTTATTCCAGCTGCTGTCATAAAAAAAGCAAACATACTGCTTTAAGTAAATGCTAGTAAAATATCACATTCCTTCCTTCAGTAATAAATTAAACAGTTTGTGAAAATATTACAAAATTAAATATATTTGGGAGGATCTGTTTTTTCATAAAGCAGCTGGACCTACAAGTTTTGCAATTTACAGCACCATCTTCACATCTTTTGAAGTAGAGCATAGTTCTTAATACCCAGTTGGCTGTTTTTATCCTTGCCCACTTCTCACTGTAGAAGCCTACTGGATGGATAATCTCAAAAAGGAGATAAATAAAAAGTATAGATATAATATAGTTGATAGAAGTAGAAATTAATAGCTAGGAGATCAGTGATCTAATGCATATTCATAGAAAGAGACTCCCTCCTTATATTTCAGATATCTGCACTAGTTTCTGTGCTGATCCAGTGCTGGGGTATTAGTTATCCCAAATGCATGAAATCCTGTTTCCTTCTCTCTTTGAAGTTCTGATATGACTTCAAGGGGAAAAGGAAAGGCTGGTAGAGCTTTTGTAAGGCTTACTGCAGGATCTGTAAAATTAGTAATTATTAATATTGATTAATAATTACAGATGCAAGTACAAAAACATTAAAAAAGGACTGGAGTCTATTGCAGAAGAAATGCTCACTAGAATATTAGGTTAGGTACAGCACTAGTCTTCTACTATAGTTGTGGAGGTTAGGATAGAAAACAGATTAAGCAACAATCTATTAATTCAGAGTCTACCTCCCTGAAAAAACAAGAGAACAGGCCAAACTGAAATTGATGCCCAGTGACTTCAATAATTAGATCATAGGCTCATGATACGAGGCACATCACATAGCGAACTGAGCCTGGGCCAAGAATAATAAACAGAGATCTCATTAACTGAGATTCTGCTAGTTCTAAATTTTACTAAATCGTCTTAATGTCACCTCTCACCACTAAGTGGCAAAAATAATACAGTGAAGGCACTCTATGTTTGCAGTACCAGACATGCCTAGCATACTCCCTATGAGTCCACAGAGCTTATAAAAATACAAGCAAATATTTGTTAATCAGACCCAATTAATTTATTCTTACTCCTTTCCAAGATTTATTCCATAATAATACTGATGCTTTCCCTGAAAAATTTTTATCACACAGAGAATATATTTATACAGCTATGGGAATGTACATGCAAACATACTTTGCAAATGTGTAGAAAGTATGGGCGAGGTCATAATTGAACAGGGAATAAATGGAGCCAATTCCAACACTGCAGAATATTTCTTAGACCAGGAATAAGATCACACTAATTTCCTGCAGAATGTCACTTTGTTTTAAGCATGTTGTTCACTCTTACACAGACTTTTTGTTTGGGAGGCAAACAATATGACGTCCTCTATGGCAAAGGATAAAGT
Source organism: Xenops minutus (assembly GCA_035221455.1). Taxonomy (NCBI): domain Eukaryota; kingdom Metazoa; phylum Chordata; class Aves; order Passeriformes; family Furnariidae; genus Xenops; species Xenops minutus. The sequence goes on along the minus strand of JAWWEE010000105.1, from coordinate 60,398,806 downwards.
GGAGTTCAATCATTGGTTCCTTCCTCTTAGGTGATAAAGGCCTGTGAAGCTAAATTTAAGCATTTCCTTCTTTATTTCCAGACAATTGATCTTGAACTAAAAGGAAGGTAGAAATCTATCTGGAGAAAACAGTGAATTTTATTTTTGTCAGAATTTTCTTCCTAATGAACAGTATACTGAACCACTGACTAATATGGAACACCTACAGAAGTCAGGAATACTTTTCAGCTCTTCTCCTTGAAGCTGACATCGCCTCAATGACTTCAGGAGGAGAGATGAATTCTCCTCAGGGGTGACTGATGGAGGACAATATTTTGTGTTCAGTGTTTCAGGTGGTAAATGACCTGTGGTGATCCAGGGAGCTTATTCCAGACCCCTCCTAACACTGTCACCCTCTGTAAAACTTCTGGTGGAGCCTGTGACCACAGTCATATTCCACAAACACTTTGAGCAACTCCAGACCAGCTCTGCCAGCAAATTTATGATGTGCCTTATAGGAAATAAATCTGTTTATGTTTGGAGCAGTCTACCTCAGTTGTCAAAATCAGAAGAGTCTGGAAATCAAAAAGAACAGCAGAACCACAAACAATTATCTTTGCTCTTTCATTAATTGAAACTGCTGAGTTAAGTAACAATTAGGGCGTTGTCCTCTGTAGTAAAATGAGTAGATTGTCTGGTTTCCTGTGAAATGTGTGCTCTTTTTTGAAATCACACTCATGAGATGGGTAGCACTTTTTTTAACTGGTATGTTACAGGCTGCATGACCCACCACTTGTACTGCATGTGAGGCACAGAAGACAGACACACACTGACCAGCCAGGGCCATAAGTCAACAACAAATGCCTCCCTGGTGCACTGAGACCAGTATCCAGTTAAGGAGATTATCAGTGGAAGGTACAAAGGTACCTGAGATGTTTAGCTCCTTATGAAGTCACTCGGGTTCAGAGAAGAGCAAGATACCTGCGGACAAATACACTCTCAATCTTTATCTCATCATGTGTCAAACTAGAATCTAGTTTTCACCTGCTCATTCCAAATGCAGTGACTGCAATCAACAAGGAAAGGCCACTTATCTATTTACAGCACATCAGGCTCACATGCCAGGCCTGGCAGAAAAATTTCACCACAAAATGTCAGCACTATCAGCGTGACAGCACACATTAAACAAAAGATTTTTTGTATTTTTAAATTGTCTTTTTTTTTTAATTTGTAATTAACTGACCTTTGTGCATGTAAATTATGTATATAATAATAGAAACTCAAGTACAATTATAAATTTCAAGTTCAGTCCCTTGAAATTATTACAGCCTCTGATTCTAGCCAAATAAAGAAAAATGTTCCTTCACTTGTGAGGAAAAAAAAAGAAAAAGCAAACAAACAAAGAACAAACAACAGAACAAATGCATGTACTTTACATTTACATGAGATTTTACATTTGAACATTCTCACAACCCAGAAAAGTGGCAGTTTTAATAATGCTACAGATAATTGCAGCATATTCACAGTAAAGATGCTACTTGGAAACAATTCAATTTTTTTACAACAGCATATGGCAACTATGATCTCATTAATCGTAAATTGATGTCAAGGCTTTGATTCAGTATTGAAAGAGCAGTATATCCAAATATATTTCTTACACATCCAGTGATAATCAACATGGACATTCACAGTAATAACATGAAGATTTAAGTGCAACAAATGTCATAAAAAATCTAGATGCTTACCCTATCTCTGTAACAAAACCATCTGAACTTGATGCATTTACAAAGCTGGTCTGGAAATACCACAGGAACCAATACTTCATTAAAAGAAACAGATTGTGTTTTTTATAAAATGTTTCCTGCAAGGGATCTTTCTCTTACTGCTCAGTTTCTGGACTATGTGCCAATGTTAAACTATCCTGTCTTTAATCAATCTGTTCATTATTTTTAACTAGAGTCACATAAAAATTAAAAGCAACCAATAAGAACAACAGAACAAATAAATCACCATAGCTATTACTCTTCTATTTAACATTTTTCTTCTGTATAAAATTATGCTACATTTTAATTAAAACCTGTTTCCATGATGTTGGAAACATATGACATTGCCTCATATTAAGTTTTGTACATATGTGTACTAGGTTCACCCTGGCTGGACAGCAGGTACCCACCAGAGCAACTGGAGAGAGAAGAGAAATTATAAGGAGAGAAATTCACAAGGACCAGGAGAGATCACTCACTGGTCATCAACACAGGCAAAAGGCACTTGAAGTGGGGATAATTATTAAATTTATTACTAGCAAAATCAGAGCAAGAAAATGAGAAGTAAAATAAATCTTAGAAATACCTTTGCCCCATCCCTCCATCCTTCCCAGTGGCACATGGAAATGGGTAATGTGGGTTATGGTCTGTTCATCAGAAGTTGTTTCTGCTTCTGCTCAGAGACCAGTTCTTTCCCTGCTCCAGCATGGGGTCCTTCCCATGGGAGCCAGTTGTTCATGAACGTCTCCAATGTGAGTCTGTCACCTGGCCAACAGTTCACCACAAACTGTTGCATCGTGGGTCACTTTTCCACAGGGTACCATCCTTCAGGCACAGGCTGTTCCAGCATGGGTCCCCCACAAGGCCACAGGGCCACAAACCCTAACAGGAAAACTTGCTCCAGTGTGGGATCCTATTTTCACAGGTCAGCATGTTCCTGCCGGGATCCTGCTCCAGCATGGGTCTCCACCACTGGCAGCAGGTGGGTCTCTGCATCCATGTGGACCTCCATGGGCTGCAGGGGGACAACCTAATTCACTATGGTCTTCACCATGGGCTGTGCGGGATTCTCTATCCTGGAGCCTGGAGCATCTCCCCCTCCCTGTCCACTGACCTTGGTGTCTGCAGAACTGTTTGCACATTCTCACTCTAGTCTTCTCTGCCTGCAATTTCATCTGTGCAGTAACTCTTTCTCCTTCTTAAATATGTTATCACAGAGGTGTTACTATCATTCTCGATTGGCTTGACCTTGGCCAGCAGTGGGTCCATCCTGGAGCCAGCTAGCCTTGGCTCTACTAGACATGGGAGAAGCTTCTAGCAGCTTCTCACAGAAGCCATCCCCGTAGTCCCCCTGCTACCAAAACCTGGCCACAAAATCCAATACAATATGCTTATTTTGCAAGTTGCTTCTGAGCTCCATTTTTTTTTTCTTTCAGTTTGAAAGAAGAGCTAAATTTATACCAACAAAAAGGAACATTGCCAGGTGATTTACAGGTGTACCTGGAATTTTCTAATGACAACTGTCAAATGAGGAGTTTAAAAAAATCCATAAAATAACAGTAAATATGATACTGTAAACATTACTGAATAAATATTACTGATGCCACCAAATCACAAAATTGATTAAAGAATATAAGGATCTAGATTTTTTTTTTTAAAATCCTTAGGAATTTTAAGTATTGCATTGGGAGAACTTTCAGTACTTTGCCTGTGTTTTTACCCCCTGTAAGTCCTCAGCTAACATGACAGCTTCCCCCCAGCATACTCCTTGCCAAGCCATGTGCCTTCACCTGCCCCCAAGAAAGCCAATCAGCTTCCAGCCCCCACTTCTCAAGTCAGAACTGCCAGTTATTTGTTGCTAACCAAACACACGTTTTCTTTATTACAACAGTTGCTCTAACAAACCTCAAAAGAGTTCAGATTTTTCTCAGGCCGAAATTTGGATAGGACTGACGGAAAATTCCCCAAGGGCTTTAATTTTCAAGGTAAAATATTCGTGTAGATGTACAATCAGAGAACAACTTGACAGGATGCATGTGAATTGTATCTGCAAGCATCCCATCAAATTTTATGACCCTGACATCAGTATGTGTTGGGAACTTGACTCCATGTACAAACAGTGCAGCTGACTGTGAGACAGAGGATCATAAGCAAACTCACAAGTACCTGTTATTCTTAGTCATCTTCAATAACACCAGGTATTTTGCAATAATGCTGTGCACCAAGTTCAAATTGTGCCAAATAAAAGTTCCTGCAGGTGAAACAACCGTGGTCTGGGAGATTCAGGCTTGCCAGTAAATTACTATATGACACACCTTTCTTGTAGAAACAATTTTCACATGCACACAAAAAAATGGGCCCAAATACTGGCCAGGTTTGATTTGAAAGGTCAGCTGGTCATCATTTGGTCAACAGGTCAGGAACTCTTCACAACAGTTTGTTCTGTTTCTCCTTTGTTGAGCAGGTTGCCTGCAGTGGGACATTGATGTTCATGGGTTATTTTACCATGAACGGAATCTCCTATCAAATTCCAGCCTTTGGTCCACACAGTGAGTATGCCAGTTCAGTTACATCTCAGTGTGTTTTCCATGATAAAGGTGGTATTTAACTTGAGTCCACACTGAGGATCCTAACGGGACATAATTAGAAGGGTTATGTCTTGCCCAGGGTCTCACCACCCAGGAACTGTGGGCAGGCTGCAGCCTTCCTCAGGGTAGAGTTTCCAGGAATCTCTTTGATGTGATTTACACTCACAGAGGCACACAGTATAAGTGAAGAGGGTTTAGACCATCTGCAATGTTTGTGTAAGTGGGCACAAGGATAAAACGTCTCTTTGTTGCCTGCCCTCCTCTGCTCCCGCACTCTGCTTTCAAATGTGGGTGCTGGGCTCTGATTACACTTTTCAGCACCTACAATGATGTGACTGATGCACTTTAGGATCAAACTGTTTGCCTGTTTGCCAGACTGAGATACTTTGTGTAGAGCCTCATGTTTAAAAATTCATCAGATGTTAAAAGTTCAAAGTGGTTTCAAATGATCAGCATCTCAAGAAGGAGTGTGCAAGTAAGCACATTAGAGTTTCATTTCTTTCTAGGCCCCATCATTGAAAGGTTCTTATTTAAGCTTCCTTAGCAAGAAAAAGGCAACAACAACTTGATCATTCACTGTCTCAAATGTGAGATGCACAGCATCATGGCACTGAATAGTCTGAAGCCATTAATTATTAGGATGCTATATTACATTCCAACATTTCTCTTTGCTGCCTCGCGTACCAATCTTCACCCAAAGCTTAGAACTTTTAGGGTTTTTTATCTCAGTATTAGTAGCCTAGAATGAGTGGTACTTGGTTTTTCTTTCACAGTAAGGTCAGAATGCATAGCTGCTACATCAGGTTAAGAATTAATAGCTAAGACATTTGATGCTCAAAGGTAACAGTATATTCATGTAAAAATCAAAAAGTTCATTGTCTTCATCCTCCAGCTTCCAAATATTTACTCTTAATAATGTCTTCATCCCCATATTTTCAGAATTTAGATTCTTAACACTGTCTCAAAGACATGACTGAAGGCAAAAAGATTGAGACTGATTGTTCCCTTCCAGCCTCACCTGGAAACTCACTTTTGTAGTAAAGCTCTTACTCAATGGGTCTTTCTCTAAATATCAAGTCTTAATTGGCTTTAAATTAACTAAATAAACTATTATTTTTCTCTCAACATGTAGGGAGGGAGAATTTACACATCTTTAGCTGTACCTTTGTGGTTCATTACTAAACACACTTCCTCTTTGCCTCTCAGTGATAATAACTAGATACCACACAGCAGGGTTCCTGCTGCTAAATATTATTTTCTGTCCCTGTCTCGTGCTTCTCTTTCACTAATAATAAAGTTGTTTTACTTGTTCTCATGTAATCGTAGTATTGTTCTTCTGTCTTTTCCATGCATATGCAAAAAACTCCCATCTACATTGGAAAGAGATGCTGCAGGGAGAAAAAGACAGCAGGAGGGTCCTGAGAAGACATATGTGAATTCGCCCAAACACATATGCCTAGAGAAAGGGTAGATCAGCCCTCATAACTTTCCTACACCTAAAGAAGCATGTATAACACCTCTGTTAGAGGGTGCTGACTTAGAAAATGCAGTTCAGAAGTTCTGCGTAGCCTCACATTGTAGTAGCAAGCTCTGGAGCATGGGCAGGACTTTTGCATTGCACAGCCTGACATTTGTAAATCTGTGAGGTGTCCAGAGGCCATTGGTTTTGCATTGTGGGGCTGTCCTCCTTCTAGAAGCAAGTTTTAACATATTTTTTAACACATTTAGCAGAAATTCTGTCACTTCAAAGACTGATGCTGACCACACCAAAAGATCAGTGATTACTGTCAGGCTGCAGAATAATAACAATAAAAATGCTAATTTAACTCATTTGCAAGGTGAACAGGGGTCATGTAACACTTATGAGAAGGTCACCTTCTAAGGTGACTGAGAATGAGGAATTCTGACCTTTACGATTAAATGCATTTGGTTTTGCTAACTCTGAATACAACATAAACTCCTAATAAATGGGCACTGGCTAAGGAAACAAAGAGATCCCAGGAATGAGACTGCTGCCTTTCTCCCAAAGAGCCTCCTGTTATCAAGAGAAGTGAGTTGTCTGGAAGAAAATTTGTTGATGTCTGCCTTCCCCAAAGGTACTTCAAACAGTAAATGAACACACAAAATCCCATGTTTATTTTCTTTTAAATATATTTTTGAAAATATTGTGTGATCCAAAATATGTGTTTTTCAATTTTTCATGGCCGGGACATGAGTGATGTATTTTATCCATATTCATAACAGTGTACAAACTTTCTATTCATAGCTCTCTCCACAGCATGAATTTGGGTGGGCATGCTGGAATTTCCTTTTGTGGCATATGGTAATCCTTTACCTGAGGGCTTGCTCCAAATAAATGTTTACATTCCTCTGACAGCTCACTTGAAATGTAAAGGAACAGGGTATGTGAGTCTTCTATTAAATAACTGACTGCATTTACACGCTCAGGGGAGGAAGGCACATAGCGTTCCTACACTGGACTGGCTGCAGGAATGTCCAACCTTGTTTCCTCTCATAAATATTTCATAATAGAAAGGACCTTAAAAATATGCCAACCCAAACTTCAGATTGACCCTTCCAGCTCCAGGTACCATAGCTAGGAGGGACTGAAATAAACACCACAAGTAAGCAGTGCCTGCAGCGGGCAGTCATCTGTGGAAACCACAGCCTCCTCTTTGGTCTTGGGGACCATCGTTTCATTCGGAGGCTATTCCAGGGAGGGCTGGCTCAAAGGGAAGGTGGTGGGTGGCAAGGGTCACACATCAAAGGAATAATGAAAGGTGGAAATGATTTGGAGAAAAACTTCCTAGTCTGGGATCGGGTTTTATTTTATTTCACACCACTCAAGCAAATAATGTTTTTACTGATGTTGATGAAAGAATGTCTCAGCAGTTAGGGATAAGCACAGTGATGCTGTAATTAGCAGAAATGTCTATACATGATATATATATCCAATTACTGAAGTAAACGTGCCAGTGTTTGCATATTAGAGTACCAGGTCTGCTTGAGCTTCTGTGATTCCAGCTAGTCACATGGGTTTTCTTTAACCTTTTAATCATTATTCCCATCATCAGGGCTATTTGCTTGGCCACCCTCCTTCAAGATACTACCAGACTGGGGTTGGCAGGTTACCCAAACATCCCCAAGAGAAAGAGCAGCACAGGAAGTCAGGAGTTTGTTATTTCACAGCAATCCAAACCCACAGCTTTCTTTGGTCACTTCTGTCTACCTTCCTTGACAATTTAGCTCTAATAAGATGTCCTTCAGCTGTCTTTGATATGTTTTACTGAGGGGACATGCTGTTTATCCCTCGGAAGAAGGTAAAACACAGGGGCTCTTTCTCCTCTGTTACTCACATTCCTGTACAGTGAAATACATCACTTTTCCCAGTTACAACTCCCGTGTTTCCTGGAAGTGCTCATTGAGGGGCCCATATTTTTTGCTATTCCTCCTAATAGCCATCAAGACCACTGGCAGGCCTCTCTAAATGGGCACGAGGAGCTTGTGCAAACTAAGCAGAAATAAAACTACTTCTGGAGGCCCACAATATCCCTCAAAAGCTGAGAAGTGCCTAAGTGACATCTATCCAGAACATTTTGCAGCTGATACATACCAAACAACTTTGCCTTAAATGAAGCAAAACTTCATGGATGTTACATGATTTATGCTGGCATAAAGCAAATGGACTCTAGTAGGTACAGTATATGATAATTGCCACAATTATAATATAATTGCAATAAACTCCAGTCTCTGAGGAACAATATTTCCTCTGCAACTTTTATTTAAGCTCAGATCTGAGATTTTTGTGGGCTAATTTCCTGCACAGTTCCCAAATTACAGTGCGGATACCAGTGCTCATATATGTAAAGTAACTTGCCCAAGTGTGACAGAAGTCAAAGATAAAGCTAGGAGTGGAAACAAACCAGACTATAATACAAATGTGCATAATTCACACTGGAATCTGAAAGCACATTTATTGAAGCCTAGAGTTTACTTTTAATTAATAGTCCTGTACCTTAAATACAAAACTATCCCTTTTCTACCAGTAATTTCAAAATCTACCCATTATTGGGAAGATGGATGTATTCATTAGGAAATGAACACAGCTGTATTGAGTGATTTGGAACACTTTTTTGATTAATTACTTATATATATATATATGTCCTCTACCAACATGTTTCATAGAAGTGAAGGACAAAACACTTTGTGGAGAGAGTTTCATTCAGATAATTCTTACTTAAAGTCACAGCTATTACCAAGCACTTATCATTTCTAGGACAGTTAAAATTAGATTTTTGTAAAGCAGATTAACAATAATACAACATACTCCTTGAAAAATCCAGTTGTGATGCTATTTTAGGTCATACCTGTGTTTAAACAATCCTCAACAATCCTCTTATGGATTATCAGACAGTATGACTATTTTAGTTTCTAGGACCTACATAAATCAAAGGTATGGAAGCCAATGTAAAAATATTTTACATTTCTTACTACAAAAGTCACCTTGCTGTGTGACACTCAACAGAGTCAAGAAAAGTTCCTAGAAATATTAAGCCTTTTCAACACAACAGACTTGGGGTTCATTTGAAAGATGAAACAGATGACCAAACTGAAATGTCCCTTCTGTAAACAACCCAATCCTCTCCTTCCAGAACTTAAAACCAAACAATGTTAGCAAAAGCAGTTCAGAAAATAGGGTGCTACATAGTGGAAATTATGAGTTATGATGTTTTTTGGGGCCCAAATGACACAGGGGCTTATAAACTGACTTGACATTACATACAGCTTCCAGCTTAGGTAACAGCCTGTTGAGAAACCAGATAGGGTTTCAAAGATGCTAGTACACTGTTCATATACATTTAGACAAACACCTCAGAGGTTGCCAATACAGCCAAGACACTCTGTAGAATTGTAAACTGGTATATAATCTTATAAAAAAAAAAAATGGCAAAAAAAAGCAGCTAACAGCATCAACCTGTACTGGTACTCTCGCATAGCAGCTAATGCATATCAGTCCAACCTTTAGATCAAAGGCCCCTAGACTACCCTTTAAGCATATCCCCAGAGCTGGCAGTCTGAGATTAAATTTTTTATTTTCCAATGATGGAGATACAAATACTGACATCTCAAGTTTTCAATTGAGTTTTTCAGTGGGATTCCCTAGTATTTGGAGAAGTTCCACTGTATTTAGCTGGTGAACTATAAAATCTATTCACAGACCTTCACAAAACAATTTCAGAAAATCATTGCAAAGGGGAAGAACAGCTCTTCAAGTTGGTCTTTTATGTATCACTATATCTTGGTTTCATATCCTCAGTGAGGATGTTGAGACACATCTAAATTACCAGGACATTTCAGGACATGTTCCTGTAGGTTTCACCATACTTCTCACTACACAATCATTTTCATGCAGTTGGATCTGCAGAAGTGGAATTTGGAGTACTGTCATTTTAAACCACTCCTCTAGTATGTGGATAATCTTGTATATCTCCAGCATGCCTGGATCACCTTTAAGTCCCATTAGAACTGCACTTCAGGCTTCTGTGTAAAGGAATTCACAGGTTTCTCATGTGGCAGAAACCAAGTGAAGGGGCTACCATTTCTTGCACTCAGGAAAAAATCTACACCAGGGACTCTGCATTTAGATGAAAAATTGTCACAACACAGTAACACATACATTTGGTCACAAAGTCTCCATTCTTAAAAGTGAGCTGAGTTGTCCCCCCAGACACAAAAGGAAAGTAAGCAGTACTGTAGTGCAAACAGTGACAAAATTGAATCACACATTACAAATAGCAAAGCAGCAAGTCAGATAGTCTCAGTGAGATTAAAGGTGGGCAAAATAACAACTTTAGACCATCTATGTGAGCTTTAAAATCTTTTGCAAAGTGCCATGTTCCTCCAAAGCAGCAGTTTGCATCCAAGTATTTGATAAAAGCTCTTTGCATCCAAGTATTTGACATGAGTTGGGGAACAAATGTTTAAAGTCTCTGAAAAAAAGGAATTTTCTTTTTATTCTTCATTACCAGAGTGGAATGTCAGTTCACAACTTTTAGAATATTTGCAAATTCATCCTTGTTTGGAAAAAGAGCCTACCCAAAAGAGTATGTGAGACATATAAGACTTCAAAGTCCTAGAGGCTTGTCTATTTTCAAATTAAGAAAACAAAACATTTGATGATTAGCAGAAAGAGGGTAACGTGCTTTTGTGCTGGTTACATCTAATACAGTTTGCCATTGTCTGAAGAATAATTTTCTGTCAAGAAATCATTTTGACTGAGCTTTGGGTAGTAATGTTCTGTTTATTACCATCAACTCAGTTGCAGATTGTGAACCATTTGCATTTGGTAAATCTACAAGGATTTATAGCTTCCTGTTAAGCCAACAAACTCTCTCATTTTGTATCTCACAAAACCACAACAACACCTGCAAATCAAAAAGCAATTGCTAGAGTAAATATTCTAGAAACATGACTGGTGTGGTATATTTCAGCTTTTATTGTATACTATTGTGCATAGGCTGAAGTCTGTGCAGTATCATGTTTTCTGTATTAGAGTTGTTTGCCCTTATCAATATCGCTCCATTATCACTTCTGCTTTGTTCCTGAGCTCCTCAGTCAGATGCAGAGAAAACACATTGCACTTTTTTATGCACTTTAATGTTTTAAAATCTGCACAAGATACAGCTGTTTAGCTGATAAGCAAAATTTAAAAACCATCCAGCTATAAAAAGCATTGTTCATTAAGAATGAGATTTTGAGTGGCATTTTGAACTCTGAATGGAAGACACATCCACAGAAGCAAAGCTGTACACTGAGGTAAGTATAGCTTGTGAGATTTCAGTCAATGGGATCTTAAAACATTCATTTCTTCAGTGATGTGGATGGTATGTGTTATGCTCATGATTATATGTGTCACATTAGTATCAGAAGTCAAAGAATTGCAGAAACAACCGAAGAATATGGTTTGTAAGAATATCCAATTAGCTATTACTGCTGTACACTTTATTTTATAGAAGGAGTGTAAGGTAAATAAAGTTTTAAATAACCCATGTGTGTAGAGAGTGACATCTTGCAACTGAATCTATTGAAGAACTTGATTCCTGTCTAGATTACAGCTAACCTTCACCAGCCTGTTAAGGGTTGATAAATACAGAACTAGGAAGACTGAGTTCAGAAAACACCATTTTACTGTCCATTGTTTTATTTGTCCTTCTGGAGCGTTGTGCCAAAACACTGTGCACTGTGTCAATAGTGCCGGCATCAGCTTCCAGGGCATCACTGTATCTGCTCGGGGAAGTCAAAGCCTGTGTGCTAACTGACCAGCAAATAAAGAAGAGTAACAAAGGAAACAGCAACAGAAACTAATCTGTATTGGAGTCTGCTTCAAACAATTTCTCATTATGCCTAGTCCTGCTGCTTGTAGACCCTCTTCATGTCTGCTGGACAAAGGAAACAACAGGTCCTCACTCTGCTAGGTGGCTTCCTTGAAGACACACTCACAGAAACACAGAATATGCTGAAATGGAAGGGACCCACAAGCATCATCAAGTCCAACCTCTAGCCATGCACAGGACCATCTTCAAGAGTCATACCATGTGCCTCAGAGAATAGTCCAAATGCTTCTTGAACTCTGTCAGGCTTGGTGCTGTAACCACTTCCCTGGGGGATCCTGTTCCAGTGCCCAACCACTCTTTAGATGAAGTACCTTGTTCTAATATTCGACATAAACCTCCCCTGACACAACTTCAGGCCACTCCCTTGGATCCTGTCACTGGTCACCACAGAGCAGAAATCAGTGTCTGCCCCTCCTCTTCCCCTCACAAGGAAGTTGTAACTGCAATGAGGTCTTCTCTCAGTCTCCTCTTCTCCAGGCTGAACAGACCAAGTGACCTCAGGCGCTCCTCATACAACTTCCCTCAAGGCCCTTCACCATCTTTGTTGCCCTCCTTTGGACACTCTCTAAGAGCTTAATACCTTTCCTATATTTTGGTGTCCAAAACTGCACATGATATTCAAGCTGAGGCTACCCCAGTGCGGAGCAGAGCGGTACAATCCTCTCCCTCTGTGGGCTGGCAGCAGCAAAGGTCTTGTCAGTTATTCCTAAATACATTCATCCTTCTTTGAGCTGGAAGACTGAGGTCAGGGTAATTAAAATATCATCATATTTCCCATTTTGCACTCTACTTTGTAGAAGCTTGTTGTCTGCGATGCTCTGCTCTCTGACATCAGCAACTGAAAGAATAATTCATCCTTTTTCTCCTCTATTATTTTTTAGGTCACAAGGATGCAGACATCCTTCTCTGAAGACAGTGGGTTGTCTGAAGAATCATGCCCACAAACTCCAGTAGACCACTTCCAAGAGCCATCCTCTAGAGATTCAGCTAGTTCTCTTGTTTCACAATCTGAATTGCCTCTTTCAGACACTCACAGGGAGAAGAGTTAAATATCAGCCTTGAATGCTGCTTTTCAAAGACAGCCACATCATTACTCATTTTCAAGTAAACAACTTTTTCACTGTAGAGTAGAATGACCTTGGTGTTTCTTGTGCTATCTATAAATTGGTGGATTTGTCTGTGTTCCCTGGTTTCTTTATTTCCTATGGATAAAGGTCAGTAAAATATGAAAAACCTTATTTACTGGTGTATAGCTTTGTGGCAAAACCAGTTTCAGACATTTAAATCATATAATGACCTTATCAGTCCCCTTTGTTTCAGCAGTATTTGGACATGGTCAAGCCTCTTCTGAAGACATGACAAGATATAATCTGACCACAAACATGTTCCACTGGACTTACCTTTATACACCTACCATTTTCTTCCTCTTCCCTCATATTTCTATTTTGGTTTTCCCATTTTAGTTTCTTCTTTTTCTACTGCAGGTTCTGTCCTTGTCTCCCTCTTCAATGTTTTTTTCAAAATTCTGCTTTCATGCACTTTTCCTCAACCAAGATAGTTCAGCAGAGTAATCTTTTATCAAGAAACCAAGAAATGACAGGAAAGGCACATCTCTAATAGCCAATTTAAACAGTGAGGAACTTAAATGGATCATAGATCCTTTTCATAGTTCATGCAGACCCGTTCCATGAGCTGGCAAAAAGAGGAGCTTCTGGAGACATCATTACTGGTGGTATTAATGATCTCATCTCCTCTGACGTAGGAGACACAACAGCTGGTGGTCAAGGTGGCTGGGAGTAAGGAATGTACTGTATTTTTTAAACAGAAGACGACCAAATGACCACACAGCTGCTAGTTTAGAGGGGGAAAAAAAGAAAAATGCACTTTTTCTAGTGTTTCTTCACCATCTTAGGAAAAGTACTACTAGTATATATGTTATTTTTAAGAGATCCAAAACGTCCTTCTGCTTTGTGACACTTTTCAGTGTGAATTCAGAATGATAGGAACTATATAGCAATGGTTCATGGCCTGAAATATTTGTTTTATTCTAAGACAGCCACTCTGTTTGAGATGTTGCTATTCAGCAAAGTGTTAGAAGGGCCATCAGAGCACATACCCTGACTGACTTTTTCACATAGACCTATACTTTTACCAGGACAAAACAGTGGTGTGTTTGATTCATGTCATGTGAAAGAGTGTAAGTGAGACCAAATTTAAACATACTATTATACTGAGTTATCATAATAATCTCTCAGGTCTCTGAATTTTAAGAAGCAATGCATGTTAGATCTGGATCATGGAAAAAACCCACAATGCTGATATAAGATAGAGGAAAAGCAATCCTCCAGGCCCTGTTTTGTTTTCATGCAGAGATTCATTTTGTGATGGTAAAGGAGTGTTTCAGCTCATCAATTGACTGGTTGTTGCAGTATTTGTCGTTGTGGCGCTTCCTTGTTTTGCTAAAGGAAATGCTTTAGCAGGGAGCGCACACACAGTCTGGCACAAACTGGAGTGTGCCCACATTCCTGACAATGATGGTTTACTTAGCTGTGCGGGGGAAGACTGTTTTCAGCTGGCTGGTTAGACTGCCCACTCTTTCATGAAAAAGGAGAAACATAATACCATGAAGAATCAGGGGACTGAGTTGCCTGATTTCACCACCAGATCTAAATTCTTCCAAAACAAAATACCTCAAAACTTCCAGCGGGCAACAAGGTGTGTATTTATGCACTGCTGTGGTAGGCCGTGGAGTGGTTTTTCATGGTGACTTTCAGCTATCACAGTGTACAAACCAGGCACAGTAGCCTTAGGTATCAATTTGTCTCCTGGCTGTTACTGTGGAATACCTTTTTTCTCCAAAAACTCTGCTTTATACTATGCAAGAGTTTTGTACTTCGTGCATTAAACCCCTAAGGGACTGAGTGAGTATATTTTCAGGTCATTTTAGGGGAGGGGATGACCATGACGTGTAGCAGGCTGGGACAACTCATCTAGGGGGATAGCAATAGTATGGGTACAGTTTGTACAATGAGGAAAGAAGTGGAGAAGATGAAGAAGAGGGTGTTTACCCAAATTCTCCACCAGTAGAACAGGACTCAATTTAAAACAGGTAAAACTCACATTACAGAGCAGGCAAATACACTTCTGAATCATGCTGCCATAGGAGTCATGGTGAGGAGTCAGCCAAAATCTCCGGGTTCAAAACAGGATTAGACAAAATAAAGCAAATTAGGCCCAAAAATCAGATCATGGGAATGTGAAGGGAGAATGTTCCCTGGGGCATCCCCAGTCTAATAGATATTTTCATGCATTTGTTAATGTAGAAAAGTTAGTCTGCTTAGGATGCCTTCTTCTGCGGAGCAAGTCATGGAGGATTCTGTTTCTCCCCTGTGGCTCTTTGGCAAGCTGAAGGAAGCTGATGCCTTTAGGCTAAGTTAGCTTCACTATAAACATCTGCCCAGATAAAAAGAAAATTTAACTTAATGAGTCCATGATGAAACTAAAAAAGTCATATGGTAGAAAAAATAAACCAACACTATGAGCTATTTTTAGAGCAAAATAAATGCTCAAACCCCAAAAGACTCAGTGGGATATTTTTCTCCCACCTTGTCAACCATTCAATGACATGAAGGCAAAGTTCAGTGACAGTGGCTCAGCTACATCTTTGTCCCCTTGTGGGATGGGATTTGAGAAAATTGCAAGACATAGGCAAAAATGGCCAGTATCATGAGCCAGGTGTTGTGTACTTTTTACTGCTGAGAAACAGCAATGCTAGCCTTGCTTCAGCTGGAGAACAAAAACTAAGTGGATCGTATTTTTACATCAGTTGCAGGAATGAGATTATAGCCTTTGACTTCAAAATTACTTCCAATATTCATTTTGATCCATTTCTTTGAATATATCAGGACTAACCGCTTCATCAGTCAGTCATTGTTTTCCCCGCTAAACCCATGCCATAAATTACTTTTGTATATTGCCTTTATCTTTGTTCACAGTAACCGCAAATTCCTTGGTGAATGGCAATCCATGTGTAAGCTGTCTGAAAGATAATCTCTTACTGGAAACTGTACTATACATAATTATGACTCAGTCTGAACACCAACAAAACCACCTTCAATGTTTTGATTTCTCAGCTCTACTGTGTAATGTTAACCCAATTTGATAATCCAGGGCAATAACACAGACTGCCTCACTTCAAGTTTTCTTTGCACTATTCTTTGCACCAGAACTGCCAAATTGATTTGCATTCCTCTGCTTCTACACTGCCTTTTGAGTCTTAGCTGACCTGTAATTAGCATAGTTAACATCTAGAGGAATTATTTTTCTAGGTTGAGGTTATTCCTGGCTGCAAAGTGTATATATATAAAAACATACATACCCATGATACAATATATTCATATATAATAATAAGTATCCATAATAAAATACTGTATTACAGTGATCTATGACACTAACCTCCCTTTTCCACCCCTTATCCACGCTGAATGGTTGTGGACTTCCCTCTGTTGATGGATACTATTAGGTGGAAAAGAATGATAGGAAACCGCTTTACTCATGGGGTAATCTCCTGTCTGCTGGTCCCATGAGAGATCAAATCTTCACCCTCCCACTCTGCAGAACCTGGTGTTTGAGCCTCCCCTCCTTTCTAGGAGAGATATTTCATGTGCAAGGATGCTTTTCATATTTCTTTTAGTCTTATTCTTACTGAGTTGTGGTGTTCAAAGTAGTCTGTTGACTTGTGAATACCAAATTAGCATGAGTTGCTTGCTAGTGCTGGGATTTATTGATACAACAAATTTCACCAAGTTTACAATTCCAAGAAGTCTGTCTCACATGCTAACAGGGATTGAAGGAAGAAACTGTGCATAAAATGAAAAACATTCTCTTGAATACTGTAGGTATAAACTGAATTTTCATTGAAACTCGTCATAAAAAGTCATCCACAAAGGAACCAGAAGTAAAATTAGTCATTGGCCTGGTAAAGCTGTCTGCTAAGTCTTCTTTTTATTTTCCAACAATGTACACAGTTTAAAATAATAGTTACCAGAAACCAAGAGAAATATGACTGATGCTGACTTAGTATAAGTGCAAACAAAACAGCACAAACATTTAAAAATACCTCAAGGATAAACATGTCTGTTTGTCTGGTAGCCACCTCTTGCTTTACAGCAACCCTTTTTTTTTTTTTCCGTTCCTGTTTTGTTCAACTTCATCATCCCAAATAGAATCCTGGTTTTCTTTAATTTAATTTAATTTGATTTTATTTAATATAAACCATTTATTTAATGGCTTTCTTTTACTTAATTTTTAGAAATCTAAATGGAACGGTACTAGCATACTCATCAGTCTTCATTTATTTTGCCTCCAGGAATTCCTTTGACCATATAGACAGTTTTGTTTCAGACAGTTTATTCCCAGAACATAGGGTTTCTTGCCAACAGTGGACTCAATTAGCAATTACACATAGGCTATGGACATGCACCCTCTTGGGCTGAAGCAGCTGAACAGATGACTGAAGCAAATCCTCATCCGCATGTGCCCATCATCTTCTCTCAGTGGTCCCTATCCAAAATCCATCAAAAAGACAATTTTAAGAGTTTAAAGAAGACACCACTGTTACAACAGCTTATTTTGACTTAAACACATTATGGGAAGTCACATGAAGACTCTGGCAAGCAGATCAGAGGGGATGGTAACTTCCAGGAGCAGAGTGCGGAGGAGGCTGGGGCACTCATCTTTTTTTTGGCCCAGATGCAGATGGAAAAGAACATGCATCTATATACTTGCACAAACACCAGCTGCAAGAGAGGAGATGAGAGAGCCAGAAGAAATGCCATATGGGCATGTCAGTGTGCATGCAGTTTGTAGCAAAACATCTTGGGCTTGCAGTGAACTTACTCCACTCACAGGCAACAGGAGCTTTGCCATTTACGTCTGTGTCAGAAATAATTCTTGAGTTCTGAGGACAACTAGAACTGTATTAAGTGAAAGTACAGTTTATCACACATCATAAGATGAGTGTCAACTTGCTGAACCACATAATTAGATCGTGTGTCAGAGCCTTGAGTTCTTACTTATGCACCTAAAGAAATAGATTGAATTTCATAAGCACTGGGAATCCAGGCATCTCCTGTTGACTTGGTCATTCCAAAGGCAAGTGTAAGGTACCCAAATTTTGGGAAAATAAAACCATTTATATGGCCAAGGAACCTAATTTTAAATAAATTTGTGTTAATCTTTCAGTCTGTGCAACTGAATGTAAGGAAATAGAGCCCATTTGGAAAGACAAATTTTAAATATTGCCTGACATTTAAAAATGCTACAAAAGCTATAAGAATACTCAAATAGACTAGATCTTAGAGCAGCACAATTACAGTGTTTTGGATGACAGTTGGTAAGATCTTAGCTTAGTATAGTAATGGTTAAATTTCTTCTAGGTACATAATTTCTTTTCTACAGAACAGAAACATATTATTCCCATAAATTCAGAACAGTCTTTAATTTTCTAATCTAAGAGTTGTGTCAGTAACTTCAGCAGCTGTTATCTTTCAGCTACATATAGGTAGATCTCACAGCTTTTATGTTTAGTCATTAAAAAAAATACTTAAATAGTCAAAAGCAGTCTCTGAATAATGCAATGACATTTTGCTTCTCCATTAATTTTACTGCATCTTTCCCAGTATCTTTTAGAGGTGAAACTGCCCCACTGTAAGGGATGGAAAGTTTTACGGTGGTTTTGTTCTCTACACTCAGAAGTTTCATGAGAGTGAGACAGAGAAATTGCTCTCACAACTTGACAGTTTCTAGATTTGAACATGCTTAGTAGTGGAGACCCAGCTGTGTTTAGCCATATCAGTCACCTTGTCCACATTCAAAGTGCAACTGGTGTGGCAGCTGTAAAACATTGTGGAGCACCGTGTAGTGAATATGGTGCTACTAGAATGTTTCAGTGTAGGGGCGGGTCTTGATTTGGAAGGAACAAACAGGAAAAGAGACAAGAAATGGGAAGGGTGAAGCTCTGAATAATAGAAAAAATATTAAAAAAAAAAAAAGGTAAACTCTGTGTGTGCTGCATGTACTTAGTCTTTTTCATTACATCAGAACTATGTACAATATACCATAGCACATTCATTTTTACGGGCCAAGTTCTAAATATTACAGTGCCTCATTTTCCAATCCTCCTTTTCTAATCTGTTTCCAATATGTTAGGGAAGCCAGTGGTAAAGAAACAGATCTGCTATGCACAAAGTTCATATATCAGACACCTGAGCATAATAGGTGGGAAAGGAAGTTGTGAACTGCTTTTATCGTTTCCCCAGACCCAGACGAGACAGTGTCTCAAAGTGTCTGCAGAGATGAGGAAGCAGTAACTTGTCTTTCCTTCTTTATGCTGCCTGCAGAGGCCTTGTGAGGCTGAAATCTGGAAGGAACTAAAACGTTGTGTGCCTTGTCCAGACAGATAGTGTCCTGACATTTGTCAGGTCCTCCTGGCCCCTATGCCCAAACCTGTGCTTCTCTCTCCACTTACCATAATGATGTCATCAGGCAGTCAAGTCTCACCTGAAAGAGTATTCAAGCAAATATACCTTTATTCAGTCCAAAATTTAACCTAATAATTTCTTTGAAATGTGCATTTCTTTGGATCCTCCTCCACCAAGTTTTCGGACGTGTACACACACATATATATTATGTGTGTGTATACATATATACAGGTGTATTGTGTGTATATATGTATTTACCTATACATACCTTCATGCACACACATATAAATGTAACAATCCATCAACCAAAGCAATATGTTATCAAACACCTGTCATCTCAGGGACTGATTGCCACTAGAAATATATGAAAGCAGCATGATGTTCTTGCCAGCCTTCCCCTCACCTCTTCCTCATACTTTCACTCACCATTGCTGTCCCCTATTTCTACATACTAATGTTGTGCTGGAATACTGCATAGGTCCATGCAGACCATGTTTCAAGCGGACACTTTCATAGTAGAATTAAATGAGTTCTTCCTAGCTGAGGAATCAGACAGTGCATTTGATAGTGTTCTCCCTTGATAGAAAAGGAGATGTTGTTACGTGAACAGGAGGACAGTGGCCTTTCCACCTGCCAGTGTCCATGTTTGAAAATCAAACACCCAGACTGTGCTGAATCCATGAAGTTCAGATGAATAGTGAAAAGCTGGAATGAAAAGTCTTCCCACTTTTGTTTCCTTTTATAAGCAAACTGGCTCAAATCAATTCAGCATTAGTGAATCAGACAATTAAGTCCTGAATGGAAAGTCAGTCATGAATAAATTTTAAACAAAATATATTATAGCTTTACTCTATGCTGAAAATATTTACGTACATGTTTGAAATGAAAGTTACCTGTTTCAAGCAACTGGTAGGGTTAGCATCAATTGAGTTAAACACGTGTATTAGTACTTGCTAGGCTGAAGTCTAAGACCTTGATTCAGTAAGTGATCTCCTCAGATGAGACAGAATCATTGGTCATGATAGGTCCCAACCTAATGCACCAAAAAGATGCTATCTGAAGGATGAGACAAAACACCTAATTTTATGTCATATTTGCATAAGAATACTAGGCTCTTATATCTGGTTACTGACTTTTTCAGTTGATTCTTGGCATCTTCTTAAAAAGTTATCATTCATTTTCTGACTCAGTGAGCATTTAGGCTGAGTTCAGGGGTGCAACAGATCACAGCAGGTCACAGCAAGTTGCAGCACACAACTTCAGCCTAAATACTTTGAAAGTGTCTAATTTCCAAGTGCAATCCCTCTTGGCACTTACATGCTTGCTTTCAGGCCTTGCAAGTGCTTCCATTCTGTCAGATTTCTAAACCCTTATGCAACATATCTCAGTCTAGTACTGGTCTGCTTCTCTCATCTGATCTGGTAGGTGTTCTTAGAGCACTTCCACTAAAGAAGCATCACTGCAGTAAAAGTGCTTCCAGCTTTTTGTCTCAGATAATATTCAGCTCCATCCTTCTCTCTGAAGTGCATGAAAAGCTCTGAACTGCAAAGTGAGAGGATCCGTTTCAATTCCATCCTCTTCTGAAAGGCTTTCTTTTGTCCCTAGTATTTAGAGGTTGAACATCATAAACCCCAGGCAACAGACTGCTCTGAGTCCCTCTTTAATGATTTGAATAATAAACAACCATGAATAACCATGTGTTCATTAGATCAGAGAGAGAGAATGAACAATTATACAGACTCTTTGGTTGGGTGTTCCTATGGCTGGGGAAGCACCTCACCTGCTGTAGTTCTTGACTGCTTAACTATGTTGCATGGAGGTTTTACCTCTAGGAAAAGTATACTGCCCTGGAAAATACTGCTTTTTGCCATAGACTGTCTTGAAACATCTAACATGTGTGTGGTTTAATGGCAAGAAATACTGCATCCAGTTCTTAAAGGCAAAGGAAAGGAATTAAATTTCACATACTTCTCCCCTCTGGTTTTGTTTCTGCTACCCCCCCCCCCTCCATATTATTGAGTAAAGTTCTCAATGGCCATAATCTGTGTGAATTTAGTACAGCACAGGGAGGAAGGAGTGTAAGAGAGTCCCGGGTGGTGAATTCTGATTAACAAACCTACAATTGCCTGTAGTTTGAAGATCGGGAATAAGTAGAACTTCAGATAATAATTCCTCTGATTGGTTTATTTATGCCCACACTGCCCTTTTGGGATCCAGCTGGTAAGGATTTAGGTCTCTCTGCATATTGTGAAAGGAGGGTAGGTTTTTTACCTTTCAGGCAGTGTCATTCATTAAGACATTTAAAAGAGTAAAGCTGCAGTATAGCACTAAAAATCCCATCCTGAGGAAGCACACTTCTAAGAGCTAAGTTCCCATTGATTCACATCAGTCCAGGTGCTTTTTAAAGGTTTAACTCTGTAGCCTTAGGTCACAGTCTCTCCAGGGCAGTGACCATCTATTTCATCTGGCCGCAGAGCAATATTTGTTCCTAGAGTTCACAGTAATAGTGAATGCAGTGGCAATCAGCAACTTACTATCAATTTAAATATATGAAGTATACCACCTGGCCTGGAAGCATTTGTTTCTTCTGTTTTTTTCCCTCTGTATGTACTGTTATACTTCCTCTGAAAGCAAAAGATTCATCACTATCTCCCTCCAATGGTAAATTTTGGTAATGTCTTTTGCAGAAAGAATATGATATTCAAACATAATACCCACTATTTTATAGAGCTGTTTTCCAGTCTGATGAGTAGAGGGAGAGATTGACAATTTTAAAAGTCAACTATGCATTACAATATGCAGTCATTTCTGAAGAACAATTCTCATTTATTATGTAATTATTTATTTATATATAATAGACTCACAGGGTTGACCCAGAGGATGGGTGGGAAGCTGAGGGGATCTCTGTTCCAACCTCCTGCTCACTGCAGGGCCAGCTGTATGCTCAGACCTGGATACTCAGACCACACTCAGGTGTGGCAAATGCCTGCAGGATCTCATTGTTCTCGGCATGAAAAAGCTTTTCCTTAAACCCAGCCCGAACCTCTCATTTAAATTCATGCCCCTTGTCCTTGAGCCTCCCACTGTGCAGCGTAATGAAGACTCTGGCTCTTTCTTCTCAACCATCTGCTCACAGGTGCTGATCCCTTCCCCAGACTGAAACAGCCCTGTCTCTCCACCTCCCTGCACAGGAGCAATGTTCTCTTTCCAACAACTCAGAGGCTCCCACTGACCTTGTTCCAGTCTGTCCATGTCTTTCCCACAGGGGTCTCAGCAGCACCTACATGTGGTCTGACAAGCACTGAGCTCAAATACCATGTACTCTCTTGTGTTGCGCTCCTATTAATGTAACAAAATATCGACCCTGAGAAAGATCTATTGTCTTTCTTCCATGCTCACACGAGTGGCTTAATGTCTCTCTTTCCAACTTTTTCAGCAGTTAGCTGATGGCCACAGGGGAAAGTTGCCTTCCCCAGCTCTGCCACTGGGGAGAAGAACTGATATGGCAGTCTTGACCCTTTACAGGACTATTTCTTACAGGGTGTGAAGAGTGCATGGGCCAGTGCAGAAACATTCACTCAAACCATGTGTCTTTTTCTGAAAACATGGAAAATATGAATGCAGCTTAGCTGAGAACACAGATCACACAAGTCAAGGTCAGGTCTTGCTGTGGTTTCACTCTTTCCCGGTAGAAGTTGCAAGAATTTCCATGCTTTTCTGATCTGAATTTCATTTGGAAAGTATGTAAATGGCTATTTTCATTGCTTGTACTGGCTTAGTCAGAAACTCATGCTGAGGAAGACTGGCATTTTCCAGAATTTTCACAAATAATAAAACTATCATAGTTCACTCAAGAAATGCTGAAAGAGAGGTTTGACAGCATAGCTGTGGAACAGCTTAGCATGGCATAGCTACTGGTTGTGGCAATTCAGCATGCAGCACTGGCAAGCCTGCATGAGGTAGCAAAATCTGTGCTATTGAACTCCAAAACATCCTTGTTACTAGCCATGAATTTTGTTTTATCTTTTGTTTTGGTACCCTAATCTTCTTACAACTTGCTGCAATGCAGTCAGCAATGTGGTAACCCAGATAATAGTAAACCATGAGGAATAAAATTTCAAATGGTAAAATACTTGCTAAAAAAATAGAAAAATACTAAGTGTTCAAGAGTATGCAGTTTTCACAAATAAATTCAAAGACTATGCTCATGTAGAGTTTGCAATGCATTTCAGAGATTAAAATGATGTGTTTAGCATATGTGTATGTATGTATAGTGATACGTGGAATAAAATTTGAGGGATAATTTATTCGCTAACCTAATTTGACAAAATAAATTTTCAGAAGCAACTCTGAGAATTGCAAGTCTTAATCATTGTCACTGTTGATGAGATTGCAGTGTTACTCCAGCTAGTTACTTTAGCAAAAAGTCATCATGTATGAGATACTCTAATATCATCACATCTCAAAATTTAAATGTGCAGAAGCAGAGAGAAAAGAGAAAAAACCACTGCAAATAGAGCCTAAACAAGTAATTTTCGTGCCCATGGTGAAATATAAATTAGTTTTTCCTCCTTCCCTAACCCTTAGAAGGCAGCAAGCAGCACACTCAAGGCATACTCAACACAACTGAAGAATTGGGTGATTTTGGAGAGGGGATGTGAAACACATGGGGAATCAAACTTTTCAGCTTTCTATTTGTCAGAAAATGGCTGAAAAGTTCATTCCCTATTCCTTAGTACTTTTAATTTGTGTAGGTTAGGACCCTGGTGAGGGCTGTCAGTGAACGAGCCACACCTAGAGAAAATCACTGGAGGTGGGACAGTATTTTGTCTTTCACCGATACTCAACACAAGGGATACTCTATGGTAATAAGCAAGCCTGGGAGATGGTGCCTCTCCTTTTACCTTCCTAGAATGTTTCTTTCCTTATGGCAAAGGAACAGATATGTCTTCTGATTGCTCCATACTGTGATTCTCTATCAGGTGACTGAAGATGATGCCTCTGGGGAAGCAACATTCCAGTGTTCTCAAAACAGGCCAATAAATAACAGGTAAGACAGGGCCCTGCAACCATTTCTTACAGGTCCGTGGCTCTGGGCTAAATATTAAGCATTTAGTGAACTAGTTGCTGGATTTCATGAAGTCTTTTTAATGTCTTCAGTCTGATGATGTTATTGTCTGTCACTTTTCCTCCCATTTCTTTCTGTGATAGGTCAAAGTTCTAGAAAGAGAAATAAGTCAAATCTAAAGGACAAGATATTGAAAATTCTTATGATATGAAGATCTATCTCCCAGTGTTTCACTGTAGAGACATACTGTTCAAAAGCCTCAGCATACCAGAATTACATTATTTTGCAGATAGAGATACATAGACTGAATTCAGGGACAAACCAGTATATTAGAACAAACGAACAAACAAAAAGATGGGTGAAACCTTAATTAAGCAACAAACCCTCATGCATTGTTCACCCTTAAAAAAGGTTTATTTTTACTGCTATTGCTTACCATTACAAATGATAATTTTTAAATTTTAAACAAACAATAGAACAAAACAAAAGAAACAAAAAGAAACAAAAGAAACCCTATTTTTTTGTCAACAGTCTGAAAAATTGTGGGAAAAAATGTTTATTCTAGGTAGAAAACTTTTTCTAGGATGCTTTCATACATTGCAGAAAGAAAAGGTATAGCTCTCTGAAGGGCAAAGGGGAAAATGACATGTTCAGGGGGGAGGTACATACAAAATTTAAGCTGGGACCAATATTTCTATACATTTTCTATGATCTGAATTTCTTCTTAATAACTTCCCCTGTGAAAATTTCATACTAAATAACTTGAATTTGATAAAAGTAAAAATATATTATACAAATATATTATACAAAGAGTTCCTGGCAAGAACACTTGCTCTCTAACTTATAAATGATACTAGTGAACATGTCTGGTCATTTGATATGAGGTAGTATAGGGACATCTAATTCTCTGATATCCTTTGATGACACACACTAGGGACTACATATGTAATCAAACAACACTAATGATACCTTTTCTTAATGATGTAAAACTTGCTAAATGGGCAGGTGCTCAGTAGACGTGGTACATTCCTGTCTATATTCCAATCTCTTTTTTCTCCATCACTTCAGTTCCTAGATACTGATGAATGTTATTGGTTCTGGGCTGAGATCCTGTCTGATGTGTCTGAGTACGTTTCAGCACAATAGTTTCCGACCTTTCAAAGAAATACATTATACTTTATTCAATATACAATTTATTGTTTATATAATAGATAATATGTTAAAAGAAATACATTCTAAAGGGATTTTTTTCCAAAGAAGCAGAGAAAATGGGAAGAGAGTCTGAAGAAAATCCCACTCTAAGCAAGCTGTGAAAGGTCTGTCCAAGTCCTGCCATGGGCGGCTCTGAAACACATTATAGCACATAATGTTCTCTGTGACAGGATCCCACAGACATACAAGAGTGCAAATATTTATTTCACAAATTTGGACTCTGTGGTGGAACATAAACATTTTGTATGTTGCCTGCAGCTTATTATCACAGATCCAATGTTACATTTCTCAGAAATCAATCACCTAGAGTGCACTTTG
Organism: Xenops minutus; assembly: GCA_035221455.1. Classification (NCBI taxonomy): domain Eukaryota; kingdom Metazoa; phylum Chordata; class Aves; order Passeriformes; family Furnariidae; genus Xenops; species Xenops minutus. The sequence continues at coordinate 60,373,003 of JAWWEE010000105.1, read as the reverse complement.
TACTGAGATCCAGGGTAGGCAAGGAATAATAAGGCTTTGTATTTCAACGATAATCCAGAGACAAGTATAGGTGTATCCCCTGGGAGCCTGGTAGAGAGCCTGGAGTACCTTGATAGTGGGCCAAGCCCATTGGTATTGTACTGTTTATGGTCTGTTCCTTACATTCACAGCCAGCCCTGGAGTCTGCTCTGCCTGGACAGACCAAGAGAGCTGGGTGTTCTTGGCCAAGGAACGAGTGTTTTTCCACAGCTGGGACAGGAAGGACTCAAATGGGTACTCATGAACGGAGGAGAATTGGACAGGTTTCTGCTGCTGGGAGGAGGTAACTCCTGGTCAGTGGTAAGCTGTCAGCAGAGGAAGAGACACACATGTGCTTTTCATGGAAGAAAAGACAGAAACCTTGGTATGGACTGCACTCATTTCTCCTCACAAAGGTCTGATATTTGAGATGCCACCTGGAGGTCTCAACTGGCAGACATGAGGGATTTGTTGTCTTTCTTGTTTCCGGAGATATTTCTGCACTGGAGGAGAATGTCAAATGCAATCTCTAATAACATTTGAGATTCACTGGAGTGGATCACATCTAATGCCATATTAGCACTAATTATTTTACTCATTTTTTTCCCCCAGTAATTAGAAGCGATGCTTCTCCACCCACAGGACATACTTTGAAACATCCCTTTGTAGTATCAGGTAACTGAAAAATGTTCACTGTGTGACCACAAGAAATACCTATTTTATAAGCTGAAACAAAATACCCTTCAGTATTAGAAAAATCTTACCCAATCCAATTTAAACCCAAGTGTGTGTTGGACTCTTTAAAAATGTATGGTATGAATTGCATAAACTGATTGAAAACAAAATTGACAATTTTTTTTTCTTAAACTATTGCACAGGAATAGCTACAAATCGCTCCTTGAGTTGTGATACAACATAACAGAGGAACTGTTTGTGATTTTTTTTTCCACAGATCAAGTTCCCCTCACCTCTTCTGAACCAGCCATGAACAAATTTTGCAGTTTTTTATGGTCTGCTGTAGCTCGCCAGATCACTGTCTCAGTCCTGTTTGTTAGATATTCTAATTCTTGGCTACAGGGGTGGTACCTGCAGCACAAATTAGGGCAAATTTACGAGCTGCTCTAATCTGCAGTCTCCCATCTATGATACTAAACATTTCTATTACCTAGAATTGGCCAGGAACAGCCCACCTTTGCTCACTTGCATGCTGTGAACCTCAGCAGAGGTAAAGTAAGGCACTAATAGACCAACTGTGCTAACTTTATAATGCATGTGGGAATTGTCCAGAGGGAATATGTGGGGAAAACTGAAGAGTGTTGGTGTTTATGCAGGCATGCTAAGAGGTATTGACTTCACTGAGGACAAGAACCTGGCTGTCTATTTCCCTTGATTGTACTGAAAGTCCAAAGGATTTAATGAAACTCCTATCCATTGCTTATGCCCTTAGGACCCTGTGGATTAACAGCAAAAAATATCCTGTGTTGTACCTTGATGAGAGAAATGGCATGATGAGATGAAATCTTCTATGAGACATCAGTACTAAAACTCAGGTTAATACCCATTAATATATGGTTGAGTCAGGAACTGGCTCCTTAGGGTTCCCACTGATAAAGGGAAGTAGTAAGCTCACAAGAGCATCCAGTATTATCTGAGATATGAGTAACATTTTGGATGCCCTCTTCCTATGGAGTATTGACTATAGTGGCAACCTGATGGGCTTCTGCAGCTCTTCAGTGTTTTTTTCTCATCTTTACCACCTTAAATAACTTACTATCAGCAAATTTTGGTACTTCACTTCCCAGACACTTTCAGAACTTCTGTGGAGATACTAAGAACAGATGCTTGCAGAACACCATGGATGATATCTTCTGTTGTGAAATGTTGGCACAGATCTCTGAGTATTATAATCCTTTTTGACCTGTGGAGATACTGAAGCTAAGTACACAGCTGTAGCTCATACCAGCAGTTATACCATTCTACCATGAAATAATAATTTATAATATCTTAAAAATGTATGTCCCTCTTCATGCCCCTAGATATGCAGAGTGAGAGAATGATAGAGGTTTACAAAGCCATGAAAAGTGTAATAAATATGAGTAAGAAATTGTATTTAGAGTTTGTAGGATGCTTTTTAAAATCTGCATGTGTCAGTAGCCATCATGAAGCTGAATCAGGATTGTTGTTTCTGAATATATATGCAGGTATGAAAATTTTTTCTCAAACTATTATTGTTTCTCCTTGCCAGTGCTTTTGAGCACCCAGTCTGGGACAAGTGACGTAAGCCTGTCAGAAGTTCAGGGCATAAAAATTTTCTTCAAGGAAATTAAATGAATAGGTGATCAGTTACTGGTTTCATTAGCAAATCAAAGGAAGTTCACTTGGAACTCTATAATGGAACTTCAGGAAGCCAAGATCTTAAGATAATTTTCTTGCTGGTTTTAATCATTGTTTTTATTGTTGTTAATTGTAAATGCAGCAGATTCTCTGTCTTGAAGAGGATCAGAATTTACCTTTTAAATACACTCCTCAGACATAGTATAAGATACTATAAATATTTCTTGTATTTTTTTGAGATTGTTCTTTTCAAAACTTCTTTGACTTCTACATATGTGGTCATAAATTAATTTCAGTAAGGTTAAATGAAGTGCATTTTCATATGTTTTAAAGAAATAGTTCTGCAACACTTGTGATTAAAAGATAAACTTACTGAGATGAAGAGTATGGCTCTAATTTTACACAGGTTTAAACCAATTTGAACATCACAGACCATCTTGATAAGTTCAGATGCAGAGAAAACAGCTTGACTCAGTCTGCATCCAGGTGCACAAATGCAACTTCAAGAATGTAATGGGTGATTCAGGCTGACTGCTAATCAGAGGCCATCAGATATCCAGCTCTCTCATTTCTCCATCTCTCAGCTTCCAGCCCAGAGCCTTAGTCATTCAGTACAACGTTGTGATATGTGGTGAGAGAAACAGCATCCTGCATTTAATGAAGGTTATTGGTTCCTCAACAACATGTATGTATGTGTGTGTACATAGAGAAAAATATAGTGTAGGTGATATAAAAAGAAAAAGAGAAACAGAGAGGAAAGATATCATTGGCTATTGATGAATATTTACTATAAGGACTCCTCCTGCACAGAGAAAATATTTTCCCCATCAGTCTGCTTTGGCTTTTTTTCTTTTTTTTTTTCCTTTCCAAATTGCAGCCTGAAGAAAACAGGAATTAAAAAACTTTCTGTTTTTCCGGATACCGTGCCAGGATGTCAGTCTTTTCCTTGGTCATCATATCAATCTTGCTGATTGTTCAGCCCACTGTGATCTACGTAAGTTGTTTTAGCAGTTGTGTACCAACAGCAAACATTCGCATGTTACCTTCCTGTGTCACTGAGCTTCTCTCTTTGCCCAGGAAGTCCTGGCCAGCTGCCACAGACAGTAGACTCACCATCTTGACTCGGTCATATTTATTAACTCAGTCTAGATAAACACAGCTAATCAGCAGCAGCCAATGTACCTTACTCAGCTATTTTTCCTGACAAAATCCATAGTCATGAGGTACACTGTGTTATTGACTTGGAGGGTGACTATCTCCACAGAGCTCTGGAAAAGGATGCAGTGTCAAAAATGTGAAGTGTTAAAACACAAGACTTCAAAACAAGCCCTATGAGACTCCACAAGTCCTAGGAAACAACCTTTTCCAGTCTGACTGAAGAAACCATGAATTAACAGACACAAGCTTAATTAATTCAGTTGTTCCAATGGAAAATGACATTTCTTGGCTCACACAAAGAAAGGAAAGAATGTGAGTTTAAAGAAGGGAAAATATTGCAGCCAAAAGGGCATAATTATCTTCAGGGAGTGTGATTAATTGCCCAAGAACTACATGGACTGAAAATTGATGCAGAAATATTTAGTAAGCACCTAAAATCACTTCACAAAAAATTCCCTTGAACATAACTTTTGCCACACTTGTCAGTTTTGCTTTAGTCTTAAAGATGTAAGAATATCTTTCATTGAGGCCACAGTTACAAAAAGGTTGAGTGCCAGTGACCAGTGTGGGTATCTGTGACAACTACTGCAGGTAATAGAGTGTCCTGGCAGCCCCTTACTGCTCTAATGGTGCTTCTCATCTGCAGTGACTCTGGGATGGGAAGATCTACATTAAGCTCACATTTCCCAAAAGAAACAAGTAAGAATCAGCCAAAACAGTGAGCAAAATGATTACCTGCTTTGTCTGGTCTGTCTGCTGTCTAACCCTCTGCCACTGCACTGAATAACTTGTCTTGCATTTTCTGGTTTACATTTTTCTTTCTAATGATACAACTGCCTAGATGCTTTCCAAAATTTCCTGAGCAAGACTGTTAAGGCTCTGCTAAATGAGTCCTGGAAGAAGAGAGTTAGTTTGATGGGTGCTGATTGGTGAGCTCCAGATACTACCAGAGATCTGTTGTGGGAGGAAAGAGAAAGGAGTCTTTTCAGTACTGACAGCTGCAGCATAAATCTTTATTAGTTTTATTGTATTTGGTTAAAATAGCTCTCAGCTGGACTCTGTGTGGAAGTCAAGGCTACACATTGCCCCTGTTTTTCACCCTGAATAGGGATTTTGTTCCTATGATTCTCTGATGTCATGAGCTTGATTTTACTCCTGATGCAATGCCTACTTGCTTTTTCCCTGACAGCCAGCAGTACAGAAACAGGCACATGAGGATGAGGGAGACTATGTGTCCAGTCACCTACCTACCAGGCTACAGAGTTGAAAACAGAAAAGGGACAGAAAGCAGTCCAAAACCCAGTCTGAAAGGGCTGAATAAAACTACAAAACTGGATAAAAGGGTCCCTCTTACCTTTGGACCTGCTGTCTCAGCTCTGAAGGCAATAACAAGCTGGCTTTGTTTTTGTGATCCAGCCTCTGGTTTGTGGGAGAAGGCTGGCAGCCAGAGGCCCTTGCCCCATGCTGGCAGGGGAGCTGGGGAATGCTCAGTCCAGAACAGTCACTGGGAAGATGGATTTAGGCATATTGTACCCACCTCAATAAGTCTTCTTTTTCCACTATTTTGTTATTTGGGCAAGCATGAACCTTTCCAAGAAAGGGATGACACAGTAGAAACAATATGCAGTATTTTCCAAGTAAATGTTCCCTAACATACTATTTTAAAGAAGAAGTTGATAATCTATTGTTGGCATTTGCCCTGTTCTACAAAAAACTTACTTGACAATAGGGTAGAAAAGAAAGGGAGGCAAACTGTGACTGCTAGTGATATGTCATTTCCCAGGTGATTCATATTTCAGTCTGCTTTTTCGTCAAACCAGCTTTTTGGTCAAAACTAGCACAGGATATTCTGACCATAAAACTCACAACTGATTTTGAATTAACATATGTGGCACAGTTTGAATAAGCCTGTAAGAAACTCATGAAAAATACTAAATTTCAAGTCTTTAGTAGTTCTCACTTCTAATAATCACAATTCAGAAAAATCTTGGCAGTTCTTCCACATGTGATAACAATGTTGAAGAACAGTATAATAGTAAGTGGTAATATTTTCTATTAGCTTCTGAAATTTTAATTTATTTGTCTCAGCTACTGCCATATATCTTCATAGGAGATGAGTTAAAAGACAGGTAAAAATCAACATTGACAAAAAATTGTGCAAGAGAATAAAAAATATCTATGTTGAATTATTCATCTTTTTCAGTAGGATTATTTTAAAACTGCTTAACAGAATCAGTTACTAAGGTTTCTCCATCATTTCCCATTTCCAGATCTTATTTTCTGTTGTGTATAATGTTTCTGAATGCTTCATTTGGACAACATTTTCCTTGTCTAGTGTCTGCTTCAGGCTGTTTTGTTTGTGGAAAAATTCAGCCAAAATGATTCATTGGTTTCCAAGTAAGAGGTTAGTTAAAAATACATTGTTTTCCGCACAGTAAAAATGTTCTGGTCCCTTTTCCCTGAAGGCACTGAAGTATCCTTCTCATTTGAAACCTGGAATTGGACTTGGCACAAAGAGAGAGGGGTGTTTGAGCAGTATAGATGGGCTTAGAGAACAGTCTCATGTATAGGTAGTAAATCAGCAAGTCCAGTAGTCTCTCTTCACTGAGATCCTGCCACCAGATGTCCAACAAATCTGTCACTGGGTCATTCATCTTTTTCCTCTCTTTCGTATCTACCACTCCTGTGCAAATGCTGTGCAGCTGTCTGCAAGAACCAGGGAGCTTTGGGCTGTACTCTGGCAATACCGCTTGGCTGAGCAAAAATTACAATGCTTTTCTCTCCTGGTCTAGGAGAAACTGAATTGTGGGCATTTGGCTCTTGATTTGCTGACACCTGGGAAGAGCAGTCAGCATTTCCATGGGCAGCATCTAGTGGCTCCTCTCTGATTTTTTTGTCTTGTTATTTATAAAGAAAAAATTGCAGAAAAAGAGCCCACTATTTTTGAAGGACATCTCCCAGGTTGCAGTTAGGCCTTTTCATCATGTGCTGCAGTTTGCACAAGATCTCTGTCTCATCAGTTGTAGAGAATAAACAGGGAAATAGTGAATAGTGCTAAGAACTAGCCAGCAGCTTTTAAGCAATACAGCATCTGCCGCTTCAGCATAGGAAAAGGCACATTTTTATGTGTCTCAGGTCTTTGCACAGGGCGAGTAGTGTGGTGCTGGTGGGGGAGCCCTAATAATCCATCAAAGAAATGGGGCAGTGTTAGGAGAGTGCTGGTCTGTGTGTTTGTCTGGTCATGCCCTGTACTGCATCAGCACATCCTGCCCTTGCTGCTCATTCATCTCCTTTCCTAATTATTTTCTTCTGCACTGTCCTATGTAGGGGGGTCTAAGCTTCAGCAGCTGGAGTGGGACCATGGGTCACAAGGCCACGTGTCCAGGTACCAGCATCTAGAGCAGGAGAGAGTGTGGGTGTCAGTGTGCAACCATCAGCCAGTATCACACTGCTCTAGCTGGTGAGCAGGACAAGGGGCCTGCTTGGGAGTTGAGGGGAGTGTCTGAGTGTGTGTGTGTGTGTGTTTATTTGGACACCAGCAAATGGAGCAGGGCAATGGGGCTTGGGGGCTTGTAAATCCAGGGGACAGCTATCAGAGAGATTCACATTATGTATATTCATATATTTCCCTCTGATGGACCTTCATCATGAATTGCTTAAGATGGGAATGGGGTTAGACTGTTCATGCTGTCTGCCTATGCTGGTGTTGATTTGTGAGGTCAGCCACATATATATATGTATATTTGCATATATGTATTCATCATGTTTGCGCACATGTGCCTGTTGGAGACACACGCTCACTCTTGCCTCTAGCTAGACCTGAAGCAACAGCTTCACCTCTTTTGGGATGCCAGATCCAGCCAACCCAAATAGTTGTGGCATTTCTAAACGTAGAGTAAGCACCTTGTGTGCTAATGGAAAGCTGAAATGGACAAATAAAACAAGAAGACAAAACTGATAAAAATATTGTAAAACTTCCCATTATGTAAGAACTGAACTGTTACAGTATTTTAACCCCTGCGTCTCTCCTGCCGATTGCTTTTTAAAAATCGATGGGTGTTTAGGGCAGCATCGGTTGCAGGGAAGCAAGACCAGGACAGCTGCATCACTCAAGTTATTCTTCCTTGGTACCACAAGATGGCAGGACCTTAATTTGAAATCTTTCATATGTCTGGTTTTTTTAATTCTGCCTTTTTTTTTTTTTATTATTTTCCTTTCATTTGTGGGGTGCCTGACACTCTCAGATACTGCTATTTATGTTGTTAACCTTAGAAAATTAATATAAATTATGTTTTTTTAATTATGAGGTTTTGTCTGCCTCACAGTTTTGCCTTAGCTCTGGAGTGGATTAAACACTTTAGAAAATATCACTTTATAACTGCTTTACCAGTATAACTTGGTGTAGATAAGTGCACCTTTCTGGTTCTGTTTTGGTACCATTTGTTTCCTTTTTCTTCTTGGAGCAGGCCAGCCAGTGCAAATATCTTTATTCAGGTATAAATTGCAGACTTAATAGTTTTCACATAAAATGCCCCAGCTTTTGTCCCTGGACAAAACCTTAGTAAAATTACTTATTTGAAGAAGGTAGATGTTTAGGTGCTGTTGGGAGTTTTTTTGCTGTTGTGAAGGTATTTTTTGAAGTGCACTGATATTGCCTGATTTCAGCTCTTCTCCTCTAACCTCTTTCACGTGCACATGATGCTACATCAGTAGGCAATAAACCAAATGGGGATTGAGAATGGGGTTTTAATGCATGAATGTACATTCAGGCCTCCCACCTTCCTTTCTTTCATTACCAGGGAGCTCTCCCGCTTGCCTGGGAGGGCAAACAGCAGGGTTTAGGGCCAGCAAAAAAGACTGTTTAACACTATCCTCTCTAGTTCCTTGTCAGAAGGCAGAATTTCTTCCATGCTAGGAAGTGTCCCTTTTATCGAAAAGCTTAGAGCTGATCTCACATGCAAATCTCTCAGAGGGCAGCAGAGAGTGCTATTCAATAAGCAGTTATTTTTTTCCAGTCTGGTTCTATTTTTTTCAAATTTTAAAGCAAAATCAAAAAGAAAACCACAAAAGGGTGGAAAAGAAGCATTTTAGTCCTTCTGCTCATAGGAAAGAGCCTTCCATCCTCTGCATGTTAAATGGTGTACCAAATGCAAGCTGGTGTGGGACCAAAAAAAAAAAAAGTCATGAAGAGCCACCTCACTGTGAATTTGGCAAATCCATTTCTCCTGCCCTGATATCATAGCTGTACATTGCTTCCAGGCTAGTGGATGGGCAGATGAGGAGTAGTTCCATAGCACAGAGTGAGGAAGGTGGCAATTATCTGCCACCAGTTGCAGAATTCAACACTTTAAAATTTCTCCTCTGCTGTTGCCCCACTCTGCATGTAGAAGCAGCACCCTCGTTTCAGTATTCATCAGAGTCAAACAAGCAAAATAACTATCTCTTTATGCCAGCCAGAGTAAAGTATGTGGCTTTTTTTCTTAAGAGACAAAAGAAAAGTGAAAACCTTGGTAGTAAAACCATGATTAGCAGAGACCTTGTGTTACATGGGATAAGGTAGCAGAGTAATCAGAAAATTCTAGCTAGGGCTGGAATAGGAATAAAGAGAGGGAAGCCAGAGAAAGGAAATTATAGTAGTAAATCAGCTAGGAACTAAACGCAAATAAACGAAGATAACCCCTATTTAAGCAAGTACTGATGGAAAGAGAACAGCCCTACTGTTCCTGTTAGTGAAGTATTTGCAAACAGAAAGTTTTCAGTGAAAATTAAACTCTGAAGAGGACAATATTTTATTGTCTCTGTTGGTACTGAGGCTGACTTGTGAACTTAATATGTGTATTTTCCTAAAATGGAATCTTTTCCTCAGTTTACAATTTCCAAAATTTCTAACCTGTTGCAATATCACACAAGCACTTAAAAAAATAATAAAGAGATACACACTCTAAAAGCCCCATGGGACGGGTTTTTAAAAATCCAGTCAACCAAACTAACACAAACCCCAGAAAAAAAACATTTCTGAGAAATAATTTTGTCAAACATATATTAGACCTTTAACACAATTAGATGGTTTAGGGGGGAGGGCGTGGATAGGAAAAAAAAAAAAGAGGTGCTTGGAAAAGGCATATTTTATCTTTTCATTTCTTTCTATATACAAGGGAAGTTTCTCATCTGGTTACAAGACAACCTTCTGCCAATACAGCAATATGCTTTAAAGTGGACAGATTTTGCCAAACATAAGATTACCTGTCCCAGACAATAAATTGCCAGGACTTGAAATAGAAGATGAACAAGAAGTTCGGCAGATTTCAGAATCACAAAGTCTGGGCTAATTTTCTTTTCCTGCCTTCCATAATTTTAGTTTTTCTAACTGTAAAAAAAAAAAAAAAAAAAAAAATCCCTTTAATAATTTCTTCCCCTTTTCTGCACCAATACATTCTCTGTACCTTTCTGGCAGTCCTCTGGCTCTCTGTGGTATCCATTTCCCACAGCATTATCCACCATCATCCTGTCTGGAGTAGTTTGGAGTGTGTATTTGTTTGACTGGAGACATGCTTCTGGTGATGGCATGGATAGACTACTGAAATTTGGACCCCTAAGCTCAGTTCAGTTCATTAGGTATGAAGCCAACTGTTCCTTACATCATGCTTTTCAAAAATACCTACAGATTTCATATTCAGAGATCATCTTTCTTCATTTGATAACTCAGTTCTTCCACACTCTAGCTAAAAAGCACTAACCTTTGGTGATATGTTCAGTTGGACACATTTAACTTTGACTTTTTCCCTTCTGTCTGGTTCCTGAGATGCTTTTCTTAACTTTCTGACCTGCTTTTCTATATCTTGCCAGCCTTGAAGACCAACTCCTCTCCTGCTGAAAGATGAGGTAGATTCATATAGCTCTATAATGGATTTGTGTCACCTTACATCAACAGTAAATCCAACCTGTCAAGTCTAAAAATGTGTCCAGGTTCAGCATTTCACTTAGAGTCTCCCCAGAGAGGTACAATCTGGGAGTAGCTTCTCCCAGATTTATTAAATGATACTGCAAATAATGGCCAACACTTGAGGAGCTTTTGTGGTTTTCACAGTGTAGTGCAGACTTGTAACTTGATGTCTAAAAGACATAGCTATATATAGAAATTTACTGTATTCCCCAGAAATGCTTTGGAAAGCTTTGTAAGGTTATAAAGAAGTATTCAAACCTTACCCCCTTAAATACTTTAAGATATCGTCTGATGACAAACTAGTAATGCAATCTTAAGAAAATCAGTGAAAAAGAAAAATATACTGCGCAACATCCTCTTTTAGAACTAAGAGCACAAATTCTCCACGAAACCAACAGCAGACCCACAGAAATGCTATTTGTCTTAAAAAAGTAGGTATTTTAAAAAATATTTTCCCTTGTACTGATAATGTGTGCTTAAAGGCATTTGAGATTGCCACCTTATTTTTATTCCTTCATAAGGCAGAACCCTTCACAGTATTGTGTCAAGCTGTAAGAACCCTTTTTTCTCTAGTCTACATGTTAGAGCAGGGGAAGGAATGGACAGATCAGATTTTGCCAGGTTTCCTTTCAAGACATTAGAAATTTCTAGTGAAAGAATACTGTTATGTGTCTTAAAAATCACTGCAACAGGGAAGTCAAAATAATGATTAAATAATGGCAATGTTCAGAGGAAACAGTTGCCCAAGCCTACAAAACTAAAAGACAGAGTAATTTTTTTCTTTGCTTTGCCACTATTCTGTAACAGAAATGTAAACCACGAATAGTCTGGTGGTTAATTACTGAGAGGACCACATTCAGCTCCAAGTTGTTTTCTTGCTTACTAGGATAGAAGCTGGAAGCATTTACAGGGTGATGTATATGTAACCCATGGGAGGCATCCACAGAAAAGGAGAGAACAGACTCACAAAAGGCAATTTACTTTGCCAATAACTCTCTGAGTCTCCAGATGTATTTACAAAATCTGTTTGTTTTTTACAATAAGAGCTTTCTGTCTCTCAGAGCTCACCTCAACACCACAGGGCTAGTTGTCATTGGTAATGAAATTGCAGTAAGTTGTCCTAGATCAGATGTGAAGCTCCAGATTCTTTGTTACAAGAATCTGTTGCATTCAGAGTAGCAAGACTAAAAAGACATTCACTTTAGGTAAAGATTTTGTTAGTATGATCTTGTGCAAAGCATTCCTTCATGCTTTATGAGAAAAAGAGAGTTGTTCCTCCATGAAACCCTGTGTTTTACACTGTCCTCCTAGGTACAGGAAATAACACTTGGTGTCCTTTAAGGAGCTCTGGCATACACCAGGTAATATCAACAGTATGTAGGAATGTGCGGCAACTAGGAAAAAAGGGCTGCCTTTTGTACGATAAATAAAAAAAAAATAATAAACCCCACAACCCACAAATACTTTTAACATCTGGAGCTTAAAATACAAGGGAAAGTTATAAGGTGCATGAAAAATATGCTCTACTGCATATTCTGCATCTTTTTAATGGTTACAGTGTTGGGACATTTCAAGGCAGTCAGTCAACCCTTCCCCCCAAAGCATGTTCTGCAAGCCAAGAACTGCTGCAATATACATCTATTTCGGTAAGTATCTATATGCTGTCTACAACATAATAAAAGTTTATTCTTGCAGTATGATGTGGGCAGTCTTAATAATTAAAAACACAATAGAAAGTGTTTAACTCAAATAAAATTACATAGAAGTATTTTAATCTAATTAAAGTCCTGGAGGTGAAAGTTTTTACCTGTCCTAGCTAACACAAACCTTGCCCTGTCCATCCAGGCCTCTTCCAGTCAAGGGGGCAAGCAAAGAATCGCATAATGATTTTATTCTGAGCAAGTGGTGATAAGGGTGGGGCTACACCTGAGCCTGTATCACTTGCACGCTTCAATTTGTGAAGTCATTCACTTGCACCTTTAGGGTTTGTTTGCATTTAACTATAAAGGTGGGTATTTCATTCAAAATACCTTAAAAATCTTAAAATATAGTTTAAACTTCAGTAATTTTAAAAGGTATTTAACAAGTATTTAATCAACCCTAATCAACTTTCTTAACTGTGCATGATGGTTATATAACAAAAATTTTGCTTCTAAGGCAGGTAATCAGAGTAGGGAACATTTTCCCTCTATATCAGAGTAACTATCCTCCTTTACACTGTTCAGATGTTTCACTTTCTTTATACCTTTACATTTGGTAGCCATGCCTATTTAAAGTCCTTGTAGCATATATATGTATAATCCAACTATGTGGTTTCTTCAGTTTAGAGTTCCCATTACATATTGAAATCCAGTTTTACCCAACTTTGTGAGCATATTTTAAGAACAGGAAAACATATTTCACTTACTCCTTACCAGTTTCACTTAGACCCAAGGCAATTTGCAGGGCAGCCATGACAAAGCCAGTGGCCAGAGTCTATTCCAGCCCTGCTCAACACAGCCAAGGGGCAAAGAGCAGCAGAGTGTCATGAGCAGCCAGCACTGAAGTCACTGCTGAAGTCATAAATGACAGGTAACCAACAGTACTACAAGGACAGGAAAGGCAGGACAGAGAGCAAAAAAATGTTGCCAGAGTCAACGGCTCACTCAACAAAGTTGTCTGGGAAAAGCTTCCTGTTCTTTGCATATTTTTACAGGTGTGGTACAGATAGCCTTGAAAGTTTTATGGTCATCTTGAAGGAAGCTAGGTTTAGTGTAGGTACTGGAGGCAGGAGTTATTATTCTCCTTTGTCTTCTGCAGTTACATAAACCAGGACCAAGTAGATTTTTAGAGCAAATATGTCAATGACAACATTTAAAAGTCATTTTGCACCATTTAATGCTGGCACTTAGACACTACACAGAAGACAAAGGTCCTCTAAGAGCCTTACCTCATACAGGTAGTAGTCATTTCTTACCTTGAAAAAGAGCATTATGAGCAGGAGAAACAATCACAAATTTAGAAGAAAAACATGTTTATACCTGTAAAAAATTCACAGTGTAACTATTTCTTTTGAAAATGCTTTTCAACATTGAAGCCTGTGGATGCAATGCAAACCAAGTGGGTAATAGGAAGAGCTATGTCTGATTATGTAGGATTGATCAAGAAATTGAACTCAATTTTAGCATGTTTTCTTGTGAGCAAGACGCAATAAGTCACCTTAAAATGGTCAGCTTTCAGAAGCAGATTATAAGTCACATTTTTAGCCATCTTAAATTTTCTTATGTTTGCCTGGTATCTTACAGTTTTCCTGCAAGCTAGAGTCATCCCAAAAATAAAAATTCAGTCTAAGACAATAGTCTACTTTGCTAATTTTGATGCCCAAACATAAATTACTTTCCTACCTTTTTCCTAGATGAGTACACCAAGCATCAGGCTTCAGGTTTGGGTACACAGGGCAACTGCACCTGCATCACAAGCTCTTTACAAGGGCTGAAGTAGGGAAACTTCATGGCTGCCCTTACCCCTTTGTTCACCTGTGCCAGACCCAGTGCACCTGCAGGACACTGGTACAGTGATGGCAAGTACTTCTGGCAAAACCTATGACTTAGGGAAACCTCTGTGGGGAAGGAAGAAGCAGTGCTAAAACGTTGTCTGCGTCACAGCTGTCATTTTCTTCTCCCAGCTTTTCCCATTACTAAAAGGTTCGGGATGAATTTGCTCTCTCTCTTTCTCTCTCACATGCAAGGCAGAGATGTACCAAAAATCAGAAATAAGATGCAGAGAGCAGAAGGAATGAAAATTCTTAAACATTGCAGTAGGAATAATTTGTCTAAAAAATAGTAACTTTCAGCATTACAGGAGGAAAGAAGAGAACAAGACTAGTGTTTCAGCATCTGGAATAACATAGCTACACAGGCCCCTTTTGAATGAGCTTGTCCTTTTACCAAGTCAGACCTCCTCACTGAAATGGATTAAGCCCAGCATAGTTGCACTCCCACTGCCTGTAGCTCTACCTCTCACCCTTGCACTGGTCCACACTTGCACCCAGCCTCGATGTCACTGTGACACAGCCACAGATGGGCTGACATGGGGTTGTATGATGGGTCTTGTGGATGGGGTATGCAATTAGAGAATGGCACCTTCCTCTACAGGAGCCATTCTACAAGAGATACATAAACTCCAATTCTCACTTCTCAGATTACTGTGTCCTGTTTTTATAATGTACAGGTAAAATCCTAAATAGTTGTTGATTTAAATAACAAGAATATTTGAGGACAGCCATATGTTCATTGCATGGAAGCTCTCTGTAATGAGTAAATAATAAACCCAAAAGGGATTAAATAGTATAAGTAGTATAACCATAGAAAGGCAGCAGGTGATAGACAGCTGGACCATTATCTTGGGAATTTGATTAAAGCAGAATGGGAATTTCAGCACTTATTCCAGAATACAACTCCTTATTCCACTGAAATATTTATTGTTTAGCTTCTCTCTGGAACCTCTTAATATATTTCTTCACACAGAAAAACTCTGAATGACATAATCGCTAAAATACGGTAACGTGCTCAGTCATTTTGTGTCCATCATCTCTGAGTAACAGATTTTCCACTCTATACACATCTTCTCCTTTACCATAGTTCACTTGAGAGTAGTATTTAGTATATATACTTTTAACTGTAACTATTATGAAAACTTTGTGTAGAAACACAAAACAAGAACAGATGCTTTACCAGAGCATAATAAATGAAAGAAAACCACAGCAGTCTGTGTCTCAAAGCTTTTCATGTGCAGTGTAACTTAGCTATCTGTTTGCTGCATACATTTTTATTTCAGTGACATGGAGTTAACTCATGACATTTCTCACTTTTATTCTTGTTTGAATTTTCAGCTGTTTCAGACTGGTCTTTTTATTTGTTTTCTTATTTTAAGGCTCTTTAATAATGTTCTCACATCTGTTTTGGATCCTTTTATTTGGAAGTATCACAAAACTATCACCAGTCCCTCTTTTAATTAACCTGTGAATCAAAATTTTCCTTTCCATTCCTCCAGAAGTAACAAAACAGCTGTGGGTAAAACAAAAATGAATGTTTAATGTATATGACAGGTCTTCCTGATATACTGCCAGCTATCTCTCACAGACATCCTTTTTGAGCTGGCTTTGCTTTACATCATCTTGTGGCATACTCGATGGCAAAAACAAACACTCATCTGTTCACATGTTCTTAGGATGGGTGCCCACAGAAAGGAAATCCCCATAGATAAGAAACCACACCACATCAGAGAACAGTCAGAATGGCAAATAACCCTAGATCTGCTTTATCTTTTTTGGAAACCAAGTCAGCCTAGGATGGATGCCAGTAGTAGCAAATGAGACACAACACTGCATGTCCAACACAAATGCTCTTTTCTCATTTCATTCCCTGTTATTTTTCCCACTGCTTCCTGACAAAAAGCTGTTCAAACATGCCCACTTTAGGGATAGGTTTAGGCATAAGAAAGGCCAAGATTCCTGCTGAGTGTTTTTACAATAAGATGCATCCTAGACTCCATGATATCTTAGCTGGAGGATGACCATAGCTTTTCACATTCACAACAGATCTGTACAATCATTCAGAAGACTTTTCTGCCTATAATTCACCATGACCATGTCTGGTTTTTGTTTTTCAGTCAGTTGCATTTCGGAACACAAAACAGAAGAACATAGTTCTTCTGCTGGCAGGAAGAAGAAACCTCAGTGGTTACATTTCTTTATTGAAACTTCATGAGTTTAACCCCAAAAAATCCATACACTTTTTGATATATGCCTTTTCCTTGCCTTATCCAGGACCAAAGGAAAAAATGGCAGAACATATCACTGTCCAGGAATATGTAGAACAAGGAGCCGCCCAACAACAGAAAAGAAATTTCCCAGCATTTGGCAGGAGTTGTTCCTACTCCAAATGCAGATACAGCATTAGAATGATATAGTAGGCCCTGTAAACCTCTACGTTCATGGTTCATTTTAAACTCTGTTTATGTGTAAGTTCTGTAATGATATTGTTATATCTCCTAGGAAATTAATCTATGCTTGATGAATTCTGTCTTCTCTACTTGAGGCATTAGCTGCTTCAGTGCCTCTCTCCTGTGTCAGTTCTCACATGCATTGTCATTTTGTCTACCCACAGTAGAGCCTTACCAGCTTTGTGATGTTTTCCTTTTCACTTCTCAAATGCAGAGAAGACATTTCTCAAACCCTCTTCTTATTTTCCTTCCTATGTGATATTTCTTTGTATCAGAACAGCCTAATTAGGAGGAGCACCTGCACAGACAGGTGGTATCAATCATGAACAGTCATTGAACAAAGTGGGCAGAAAAACAGTTTATCTCAGCTCAGTCAGGTTCTTGTTCTGCTCTGGACTCACCACACTATACAAGAGTGCTCAATGACATAAAATGTACATAACAAAAATCTGTGTGCAACTAAGTCTACAGAAAATAGTTTTAGTGCAGGGGCTGCAAAAATCAGGCAAATACTCTTAGCATCCAAACCAACTTATTTTTATAGCCAAATTCCAGTAAAGTTTATGCAACTCTGAAAAAATTGTATCTTACTGTAACTGCAGTGTGCCTACAAAAATGAAGGATTTTTTTTTTTTTTTTTTTAATGTTCAAAGTCCTTTTCTACTTCATTGCCTAATTTCATTGGTAAGCAATAAATTGGGTGTCTTCTGGGAATCTTCCCCACCCAAAACCATCTGAGTCAAAAAGTTGCCAATTTCAAAATATATTAAAAAATAAATAAAAAAAATTGTACATAAGAGACAGAAAAACAACCTCTTAATCAGCAGTCTGGCCTATTGTGATGCTCAGCATGTGCTAACAATACCTCCTGGCAGCCTCGTACTCTTGTACCCTGTGCATGCAAGAGCCTAACTATGAGATCTTTACGGTTACTGCTGTCCGGAATAAATCCAGAAAAAGAGCACCTACTTCTTGCCAAAGATTTACTCGCTGGATAACTATCTTAAGACAGAATAAAAACACTGAATTACCAGGAATCAGGAAAAAGAAATGCCGACCAAGCCAAAGAAGTTGTATGGGATTCACTATGGGGAGATTTTGGGTTCTGCTTGTGTTTTCATCCTGTTCCAGGGAGAATAGGGGTCCGAAGGGATGTGGAAGCCGAAACTGAGACACCGCAGAAAATTTAACCCTAACAGTAGTTTTATTACCAAAGGTGGCCAAGTAAACAGGAAAGAAACCCAATAGAGAGAGAGAGAAGAGAAAATAAGCCTCCAGGTGCCAACACCCAAATTCCCCAGGTGTCCCCCATGGAGTTGTCTCACCGACCCCTGGAATGCCCAAATTTCCCTAGCAGTGGCTGCATCCTCAAGGGTCAGCTGGCTCACAGGTGACAGCGGGCATCCCTGCCAAGGCAACATTGGCCTGTCATGTGAAGCAAGCGAGCCCCAAAACATGAGCCATCTGCCTTTTATCTACTTGGCCAAAATGACGTTTACCTGAGCGGCGTGGCCAGCGCCGCCCAACCAAAGGTATTTGGCACTGCCCCTCATGTTACACAACTGATACTTCTCTGCGCTTGCATGGGTCTCTCTGCACCTGCACAGTCCATTTCAGAGGGTCTTCCTTAATTGAGTCTGGGGGTTTACATCCTCCTCCTCCTCCTCTCTTTCTCCTTCAAATGCCCTTGGAAGGCCATCAGCCAATCATGAGAGACCAATTAATTTTAGTTTACACAAAAATCTCTCTCTCAAGGCTATAGATCATCTTTATCAGACTGTTTTCCCATAACTTGGCATGAGAAAACCCAGCTTCTCACAGGTGGTTGGGCCAAACACAGGCCAAAAATACCCATATAGAATTCTACCCGAATACAGTAGTACTCCATTAAATATGTTTGTGTTTTAAACAGATTTCTGCTGTAGTGTTGTAGAATGGACTTGACCTTTAATCAGAAAGATTACTACTAAAGGGTTTTCCAGACTGTTTTTCAGAGAAAGGTATTCCTCTTTGCAGATTTGAGACTTTTGTAAGAAGATGGTGCTCATTTGAAAAGTTGGTCTTTGTAGAAAGTACCTCTTCAGATCATAGAGAACCATACTGTTTTGGGGGTGCTCTCCCTTCCTGAAAAACTTGTAACTAACTGATCTTTAAGATCCCTTTTAACCCATGTCATTCCATTCTAAAACACTTCAAGTAGGCCCTCCACTTCTTTGGGACTATTCTAATGAGTGCTTGACTGAGTAGACCAGACAGTCAATTTGCAAAGAGATTAAATGTATTGGTCTTTCAGAAAAGCTCTCAGAGTCTAGCCTGGCTATCCTGAGTTCACAGCCCTTGCTGTGAATTTAGCAGGAGTTCACCATGTCCTGTTCTAGCATTGCCGGTTGCTGGGGCCATTGCCCATGTCCCCTTCTAGACACTGGGTCTTGTTCACCAGATGCCTGTGGAGTGACTGGCCAAGAGGTGTCTCTGTCCAGGCAGTGGGGTGGTTTGATGTGTGTTTTTGTGATGCTGTGTGTGAGGATCCCATCTGCATATGTATTTAATGAATCCTATGAGGTGTATTTAAGGAGTGACCTATAAAGGTCCTTTGGTTGAAGTTCCCAAGTAACATTGGCTGAAATGCCCTTTCTGTCTGCTGTGTTACTGAAATACATGGGTATGGATGTGCTTTCCTGTTCTAGGTAGGGGATTTGAAAGCCCAGGGGCTTATGATGCAATGCAGTGTTCACATTAATGAGCTCAGGCTCAGATCAGTTATTTATCTGTCCTGTTTGTCATGTCTCTTGGATCAACACCATTCAGCATTGTTGGCATGCTTTATTTTAACCTACCCAGCCTTACCTTCCCAGGAGCTCAGAACAGCTTTGCTGAAACCTCAGCTGTTGGAGGCTGAGGGAGTGAAAGAGATCCCTGGCTGTATTTCAGCTTTGGGGTAGGAGCAGACAGGTTCAGCCTCTGTAACTCAGAGGACAAGCAGAAACATCAGTCTGTTCCAGAGGTGGCAATTCAAAGATCTCTGCTGGTGCCTCTCTCATCCCATACTCAGGGCCACAGCATGTCATTCTCCAGTTAAGGCAAGGTGGAACAAGGCACTGCTGATCCCTTTGTCCCTGGAGCAAGCTGTACAGTTTTGCTTTGAGGTCCTTTCATAGTTTTTGTTATTGAGGAGACAGACCACAGTGCCTTATCTTTGCATTCATATGGGAAATTATAACTGCGTGGCAGACTCCTGGCCTTATTTAATCTTGTAACATGGATGTTAGACACAGCAGGGGATTGAGTTCTGCTTCTAGTTCCAAATCATACATGTCCTGATTAATAACAGGGAGGAATTCTCTTGATAGAATTTCTTTTCGTAGCAGTGGAGGTTTGTGGTTTGCTGTGATTTACATCAGTGTCCTGTTTCAGCTTGCTTGTCTGATGCTTTAGGTCTGTCCATTAAAACTGAAGTTGAGTCTGTAATTCAGTAGAAGTGTGGTGCCTCTATGGCATCAATGGGAAGACTTTTCTATCCCCCACCTGTAGCTTCCTGGTGGAGAAATCCTAACAGCATTAGAAGTTTTGCTATTAAGCTTGTTAGTTTGAGGTAGTTTTTTGTATTCTGGGCAATCTAATCTCAATTTTTCTGGGCTAATAGTCTTTATTTGGTAGCAACTGCCTCAGCTAGAAGAACTGAAGTACTTCAAGCATTTGTAGCAGACTCCTTGACTCTTTAAGATGACTTTTAGGACTCTTGTTAGATTTTTACATCAGGGTGAAAAACAGCACCACCATGCCCAGCACTGCCTCTACTGGTTTTTTGCTCTAAACTGAAGGTGCTGCATGCTGGGGGTCCTGCGTCTGTCTTTATTTGAAGGATGAGGCTTTTCACCGGGAGCACCTCCTTTGTTTCTATGACCAAAAAGGTCCAAAGGAGTGACTTTAAATCCGGGATAACTCTGATGGTGGTACAAAGTGTGCCATGGGTTTTTTTAGTCAGGGTTAATTCAGACAGAGCCCTGACATTACCACTCTTCCACTTAACACAAAGTTATAACACAGAGGCTTCTCAAGAGGCTGATGCCTTGGAGAGGCAAGTTCTTCAGCCTTATTCAAGTGGAGGCTAAAAAGCTTCTTCCATCTATCTTGAGAAACAGGGTATTTATTGCTTTAAATTACTTACAGTGTGAATGCACATAGAGGCCATCATTTTACAGTGGCACATTAGGTGGAGTTACTGACCTGTAACGCTTTTACTGTCTTTATTTCTTTCTGAGATGCATCAGATCAACTTGGGGAATGTTAATGGAAAATGTCAAGCCACTTTTACTTTTTTTTTGGTAGTGTGTGAATTAACTTTCACTGTATTACTTGATTTTACAAAGATGGGTCACTATTTTTTCTTCAGAATAATTTTGAAT
Source organism: Xenops minutus (assembly GCA_035221455.1). Taxonomy (NCBI): domain Eukaryota; kingdom Metazoa; phylum Chordata; class Aves; order Passeriformes; family Furnariidae; genus Xenops; species Xenops minutus. The sequence goes on along the minus strand of JAWWEE010000105.1, from coordinate 60,352,162 downwards.
ACATGAAAAGTATTATTTGTTACAAAATTCGGAACTGTCATCATTTTAGTTTAGTTGCAGGCAAGGTAAGTGTTTTGTTTCCTGTTTGCCTCAGCTTGAGCTGTAAAGCAACAGGTGAGCCATGTGGCCATCAGTATGGCCATTTTAGAGTTGCTTCTGGGCCCTGGTCTGGAACTTCTGAGTTTCCTGATGCAGGTGTGTATAAATCCTCAGCTTTGGTTGTTGTCAGTTGAATCTGCTTCACAGATCTGAAAAATCATCAGTGATTTCTGTTCTCCTTTGGCACCTCAGTCCTTTTTGACACCACAGCAGCCCGACTGTCCCGGGTCTCAGAGTGGCAGCACAGATGTAACTGCTGCAGGCTCACAGCCCCAAAGCAGTGCCTTTCTTGGGGTGTGATTAGAAAGCCCCAAGCATTCTTACCTTGTCAGGCAGCTTTATCCTTCCCTCTGGTAGTCCTAATATTGGCTCTGCTGTTGCAGCAGTGCGTGGATTAGGGAAGTTGTTACAAGGATTTATGAGTACATTTAGATACGGTATTGCTAACCAGCTTGTCTTTTCCATGACTTTTCAGAGATCCCTCCCCCTCAAACAGAAGAAAAGTCAGTTTTGAGTCTGGAAAACAATCAGTTGCTCACCAGCACAGGATTCTGACAGACTGGTGCTTAAAAAGGAAAACAGTCCCAAACCTGCCTGACTGTCAGTGTAAGGCAGGAGCTTTCTGGCTGCAAGGGGTTTAAAGTGAAATGGCAATAACCACAATTATGCTCCTGTTATGACACAGAGGTTCTGTTTTTCCTGTGTCTTGATGACCATTGGTGGATCTTCACAGAGACGTGCTACATATTCACTCTGATCCTATAAAACATTTCATTTTACAGCAGCCAGTGGTGGTCTGACAGGTTCACTGGAGCCACACTCATCCTTGGGCAGGGCTGCTTCTATGTGGAAGCTCTTCATGGTATTAAAGGATGGGGTTTATTTTGTGTTGAGCTGAGAGACCACCCTTTTGTTACTGCAGGTGTCTCTTTTCTGGAATGCAGGGCTACCTCCCTTTGGCATCCTCAATGCCAAATGTAGTTTTTAGATTCATAGCTTGACTTTGCCACTCCAATTCCAGGAGCGCCTGCCTCTGCAGGTACTCCACAGGTACTCTGTATCATGAATGAGTCCTCTTTGTGTTTTTATGGATGCACCAGTCTGTGCTTTTCCTTCAGTTGCTTCAGTGGTGTTGGATGTCTCCATGCTGGGATGGAGTCATAGAATAACAGGTTGGAAGGGACCTCAAGGATCATCCAACCTTTCTTGGCAAAAGCACATCTAGAAAAGGTAGCTGAGCACCCTGTCCAGTTCAGTGTGAGGTGTCCAATGCTGAGGAACCCCCCGCTTGGTCTCATTGTGAAAAATTTTCCTTTTGAAATAAGGGTTCCTACTGAACTTTGTGCTCAGGGGTAGGAGCCCATACAAAGCCCAGACACATCAACACGGCCTAAAACATTTCTTGCTGTAAATTCAGGGACACTGTGCAAGTAATGTTTGACAAGGCATTGTAGTGCTGTATGTTAATGAATAAGGTAATAACAGCATGTGCTTTGTGCTTGCAAGACTTTAACAGGTGGTTTCTGGAGACTGGAGGACCTGTGTGTGCCTTCCTTTCATATTTGCACTCGGGGTGAGATTGTGCTTGGCCTTCTGTCAGATGCCTGCTCACCGTAAGTGCTGTGGAGTGGACACCCTTTCTCCTGTGTCCTCTCCACCTGAAGATCATGTTAATCCTTGCCTTGCTCAGAAAGTTCTAGTTTGGGATTTTCTTCAGTTTCTAGCAGAGGATCCCTTGTCTGCTTGTCTTGTCGCAGGAGGCAGGATTCAATACAGATCCTGCATCTGGATTTAGCTGCCTCAGCTTAGATGCAGAATGGCTTTTTTTAAATATATGACTTGTGTTCTCCACTGCGCGAGATGTTCTCATTGTCAAAAGAAAATCTGTACCAGAGAGAAGCAGACTCAGTAAGGTATCGGGTGTTAAATCAGGGCCAGGATACTGAGGTAGTTACTTGGGCCTGAGGAATCTGACTTTGTCCTGTAGTTAGTCAGAAGCACATCTGTTATTTCTGTACCTCTTCTGAGGACTCGGTGGTGTTCTCCCCCTTCCAGCTCAAACGAGACTTGATCAAAGCACCTCCCTTTTCCCAGGATAAAAGGGGAATTTAAACTGGGCATTTCCATGTGTAGCAATTACTCCTGAGCCTGTGTACTGCTCCGTGGTACTCATGCTCAGCTACTTGAGCAGGTGGCCTTTCTCATTGCTTTCTGTTAACAGGTATCTTTGTGCCTTTCACATCCATCTCCCACTTCCTTTTCCTTCATCATTGCAGTGTTTAATTCCTCCCTTTTAATTACATGCTGAGAAAAACTGAGTAGAGAGGGGCTTGCTTTAGTGCATCAGCTTGCACTCCTGCTTTCATTTAGCAGTACTAGTAGCCAGTTGGAGTGCTGTCACCCAGGTTGAATAAGCACATGGATTATATATCTCCAAAGAGTCAATTTACTTCTAATTCTTTGACATTTTATTAAATAATGATCCTGTGTCTCCTTGGAGCTTGGTAGAGCTCAAACATTTCACATGTTGATAACATTCTTGCTGGTACAGGCAGCTTTGCACATGTTTAAAAATTCATTGAGGGAGGTATTCTTTTAATAGTAACTGCAATGTTATCCATAAAACTTCACGGAGATTGTACCATTATTTTAAGCTTTCCAGCTTGCATTTCTATGCAAGCCCTTAATTGAATCTTTGCAAGAGATAGTGGCACTCTGCCTTGGCCTTTCTTCAGCTCTCTGCCCCCACCAGCAGTGATCCCTTTGAAGGCTGGGCTGCAGGGCTGTCTTCTGCCAGCTCCCTGCCAGAGACTAGATCCCTTTACCCTGAAGGAAAATTCTTAATGTGTCTACATTGAAATATGCAACTGAAAATGTTGACTTTGTGTTCTTTACTGAAAGCTTGAAGAGCAGCTTGGCTGACAGTATGCTGGTAAATGGTACCATGAAGATATTGTCCTAAATGTAAGCTTTAACTTGCTTGTGTATGGTCTTCCTTGAAACAATTCCTCAAAACAATTTCATTGTTCTATATGAAACAGCAGCTTTGGCTTTTTTCTGCCTCAAAGTAAGGAGGAAAAATAGAATATGGAAGTAAAAAATTTGATGTTATTTTCCCCAGAATTTTTTTTTCTGTTTCACAAGTGACTTAAATTCAAAGCAAACTGTTCAGTAGCTGAATCCCTACAAGTGATATCTATACCACTGATAAAAAGGTTGAAGAGTCTAGAGGAAATTTGCAGTAAATAATTTAGATTCACAGGGAAAATGTTTCAACTCATAAAATTTTGAAATGAGGGGCTGTTATGATGATCTGGCTGTGCTGATCAGTAAATCTGGCTGTACAAAGTAGGTGATCTGTGTTGAAGAGCTGACTGTGTACAGTTTCTTATAAAAGTTATTTAAAAATGAAAATCCAAAAAGTTAATGTCAACTTGACAAGTGTATTTTTAATAGTTTACTGTCTCTAATGTCTTACAAAGATCATTAGTTATTCCAAAAGTTTATTTTGTGTTCTTGACTTCATTTGTGTTGTGTAAAACTCATATGGGTATTGACATGAACAGGGAGTCCAGCATTGGGAGTTCACCACTACATACCTTGGTATGGCAGTGGCTTTTGAGTTGTTCCTCAATAACTAGTGATAAATGGAAATACATGTCCCTGAGTGGGGAGAGCCCTGAGCAGCCTGGCTGAATTGCCAGCTGACCCTGCTGTGGGCAGGAGATCAGGCTGGAGCCCTTGGGAGCTCCCTGGCAGCCTGGCTTGTCCTGTGCTACTTGTGTATGTGTGTGTGGGAGTGTGCAGGCGTGTCACACTTATGTAAAATTTGTGAGGAGCATTGGGTGATTTCAGGTCTAGCTATAATAAACTTTCCCTCTGCTGGTTTTCTTTGCCCAGTCTGCCACTAAGAAACCGCGGAAGTCTCCAGCAGACAAGGGCCGATCCGAGCCTGGAGCTCGAGGAGCAAGCCGTGGGAGAGCTAATGGCCACCCTCAGCAGAATGGAGAAGGGGACCCTGTCACCTTGTTTGAGGTGGTGAAGCTGGGGAAGAGTGCTATGCAGGTAAGATACCTAATTGTGTCACCCCTGCCCACTCGGTGTGTCCTGATGGTGGGAGTTCAGTCTCAGCTGAGCTGTTGGAATCGTGTTTTCTCATGACCCAATTGCTCCAATAGACTGCATGTGTTAAAGTATGGGACAGAATGGGCTTGGATTGAGGACTGTCGTACATGCTTCTGAAGGACAAGAGACAGATCACAAAGTCATGCATTTCAAGTTCTCTGTTATTTTGTTCGTTACTTCCCAATTAAAAATACATGTTGGTATTAAGCAGTGCACTAAAGAATATCCTGGAATCAGTTTTATAGGAGGAAAAAGCATATTGCATTAGTGATGGATCCACAGCCTTTTTTGTTCCCTTGTGTTTTGAGGAATACCATCTGACACAACCAGTTTGGAGTACTTTGCACTGCAGGTGGCATTCTTCTTGCTGTCCCCACCAGAACAGCAGATGAAGGCTAAAGTAGTTGCCTGTCCTTCCTCTGTGCCTGAGGGAAAACATGGGCATGTCCTAAGGCAAAGTTTTCATCGTAGAATAAATCAGATGGTTGTAGTGAACGGCCTGTGAAAGTGTTTCTTGCTGCTTTATGTTCAGAAGTCATACAAGATCTGTGGGCCAGGTGAGTCCACCTCAAGACCCTGCAGAGATGATGGTTTTGACAGTGTTGTATGGTTTTAGTAAAGCTACTGTGCTGCAGCCATGGTTTTTGGCACTCGGAGGAGAGACAATGGGCCCAAAACACTGTTCAGCTGGTGCACTGCAAAGCCAGCAGTCCTTCCTACTGAAGGATTGTTCAAACAAGCCTCCTTTACTTTGCATTTCAACAAAACAGGGCTTAGCACCAAAACAAACTAATAATGCCCAAGATGAGAAAAGTGCAAATTTGGAAAATTAGGCACCAAGTCCCATTTTCATTATTACTTTTAGTGTAGCTAAAAGCTGGGTCTGATTAACTCCCAAAGGAATCAAGTGTTCCAAATGAGTGAAAACTGTTGAAAATTTTCTCTCAGTATCAAATCTCTGGAAGGTCTGAGATGTAATTGTAAAGAAGTAATAAACAGGAAGAAAATGAGAATTTTTTTTCTTCATGGTTTCTGTATTTACTCTGATTCAGGATTGACCTTCTTATCTAGTAGGTGAAGACAGAACAAATTTACTCCTCGCAAAGCTACAGATTCCTTGTGCCTATTTTTCCTACATCAGAGCTTCCAACTTGGTTTGCCACACTTTTTCAAATTTTGTTTTTGGCAGGATTTGAGGAAACATCTGGAGTCTATTTTCTGGTTTTACTGTGGTACAGAACACACAATATACTTTATCTAGTATGTTTGTCTTAAGAGTTATTGGTATTTGTTGAGCCAAATGAAAAGCAGTGGGTGATTGCGTTGATATTTGATGACTCAGTGTGTGTGTATGTGTGTGTGTGTGTGTGGAATTGACTTTGTTATGTTTCATCTATTTCAAAAGAGATGCCCTCAGAAGTCTTCTGCAGATGAAATTCTGGAAAAGAAATTGTCTGCATGTTTGTATTAAGAAACCTTTGCAAGTCAAATGCAAAGGAATTGATTTGAGAAATGGGGTATATGCATATGCAGATGGATGTGTCTGTATATTTGAGTGTATATACGTGTGTCACATATACCTGTGCACACACATGCTTAAACTGTGCCCAGCCTACAAGGATGAGGGAGAAGGAGACTGAACATTCTAAGCAGTAGAGAAATTATATGCAAATAGTAAAGGAGTAGGGAAGTGTATTTGTAGGCTTGGGATTCAAACAGGCATAAGTGATTTGAGCTGTCATTTCAAGAGTATGCTTCGCTTGTGCACCTTTGAAAAATTTACTGTTGGTAAAAATATTTTAAAAAAATTATAAAGAAACCCTATAGTAGGAAGGAGAATGCAGTTAAAATAAGATTTAATATTTTTAACTTACACTTCTGGACAATAATTTCATGTAAACCCAAAGTTCTATAAACCAAACTAATTAATGTCTTTATACTTAAATTTTTCTATAATGGCTTAAGAATTTTGATGTAGGATTGCTTGGCATTTTTGGTTTTCATAGTGCCATGTATTTGTATGTCAGAACCTATTGTTTCTCAATATTTAGTTATTTGCCTGTAATATAAACATTTAAGTTTTTCTTTTACTGCTCCTAAGTTTCCTTCCAGCAATGATAAGCCAGGAAAACTCAATTAATATATTCTGAGATTACATAGGAATCGTGTGCTTTCATTTCTAGTCTATCTGCTCCTGCTCCTTGCTATCAGGATTTATTTTAGTTGTTAGATTATCTTGGCTTTGTGATTCCTACTCATAGAAGTCTGTAGCTGAATTCAATTCCCACTTCTCTTAATCTTCTCCTCTCCTTTGGTTCTCATAGCAGGATTCATTTGCTACTTCTCCTCAGGACTCTTGCTGTTTCCTCCTTCCAGGGACACAAAGTCAGGTTAATATGTTGTATTTCAAGTGTACAGGACGTCAGGGCTGCTCTTTGCATAAAGTCTTTGCCTCTGTCACTGAGTGCTGGTTGTGTTGGTGCTCAGTCTTGTTTGAAATGTGTTTGATACCCACACTAAATTGGTATCGGATTGTTGTCAGTGGTTTCAGTTTGCTCTGTAACCCTTTGTACAGCTAGTTGTTGGCAGCTCTGTGTGTGTGAAGTGTGACAGGACCTGCTGCTCATGTTTTCTGCAGGTACGTTTTTCAGTTTTCCTCCGCTAAGACTGTTCATAGAACTTGTTTAGACTGGGGTTTTTATTTTCTTAAGCAAAAATGGTGCTTTCCTGCTTTTTGCCATTTGTCTCTTTCATTTACTTATTTTTCCTTCAATAATTTCATGGAGACAACTGTGTCCACTATATTTCCTCACTCACCCTCCATAGGCAGAATGGGCTGTATTAGCAAAAGCATAAACCTTCACAGGCATTTCTGCATTGGTCTCTGACCCTGGTGTTAAGATGACAATGAACTAAAGGCTTTGTGAAGATCCCAGATTTTGTTTAGGCCTCAGACTAGAGATTCCTCCTAAGTCAGTTACGACCAATTTTCTCTAATGGAGTTTGTACTTCTGTTGGTCAAACCAAGCACGGAAGGTTTCTGCTTTCTTGTGTGCTAAGGGAATTTGTTTCCCCAGAATGTCACAGAGAATGGGAGAGCAGCAATTCTAGGAGGTGCTCAACAGGAGGACATGAGCAGATCTGTGCCTTGATTCCTCTGGAAGGTGATGTGCATTGCCGTCCTCCTTGAGTGGTGTGTGCAGCTCACTGCACATCAGAGGCTGATTTGGAAAAGAAATATGCCCCCTCTGCTTGAGCTCAGCCCGTAAAGGTAATCCTGGTGTTGGTTAGCCATGGCCCACACTAAATGTGGCTCCATTAGATGCTAGCAAGCATTTTAAGATATGTCTGAACAGAGCTTTCTAGTGTTGAGATGGACATTTTCAGTGTCCCACCAGTTCTTTTTTGTCTTTCCAGAGATCAACAGTGCACGTGGTTCCTCACTGTTCTTGTCTGCACACCTTGGCATGTGGGCATTTGTGACCTTTGAGATTCCCCCTCTGTCCAAGTAAAGCTCTGTTTGGAGTGCTGCATTCCCTGCCATGCAGAGAAGTTTTCTTTGTTTCTCATGTTTCAGTTCCCCAGGCTTTTGTACCTTTGCACCTGCTGGACTCACCTGTTAGTGAGGTGTGGTTCTTGCTCACAGTGCTATATGCTGGCCAGAGAGTTTGAGAGCAGGAACATCAGGAGACTTTTTTTCCCTTCTTCAGCTGACTATCTGAAAGGGTTAAAAATAATTCAGTATTACTAATTTAAGATATTTCTGAAATGTTAACGTTATTATTTTCAATGTAGTTCTGATTTCCAGTGTTTATCCACCTGTCTGTTGCAGACTGAGGTTCTACATGCAGAAATAAAGAGGATGCATCCTTATAAATACACCTTTGATCTCTTGGAAATAACATGAAGGAAATAAAGGAAGCACTTCTCCCCTTTCATCAGGGTTTTTTTTGTTCTTTATGCACTGCATGTCAATGGTGTGGCTGCCACTCTTATCACAGTGTGTCAGGTTTGGGTGGCATTTAGTTATGAACATCTGTTTCTGAAATGATTTTCTGATTGGAATTCCTACTACCCCCAGTCTTTTCTTCATCCCGTTTGAGATTTGGTGATCTGTACAAGCAGTGCAAGATAGTCCTTCTAAAGAGCTGACCCATCTTTCTTGTCTCATTAATGTGGTATATCCATACAGCTCCAGTAGTTCTTGTATTTTCTTTCTGTTCAGGGCAGAGAGAAGTCTGGTGCCCCCTGGGAGCGAGGCTGCTCCTCCTGCGGAAGGCGTTGATGGCAGAGCAAACCCTGGTTTTTGCCCAGCTTTATCAGCCAGTTGCTGTCCATCCGGCTTGGATTAAGCTTTCCTTTCCCTACTTCTCTTAGCACTCCTGGAATTTCATCTCACAGTTATTTTAATCACATAATCGTTATGCAATATAGATAATTCTAATGTTCCTTTGTTCTTCCTTGTTATGTGCCTGCTTTAATCTTGCACAAACTGCAGCTGCTGATGAACAGATTGGTCCCCCCTTCTTCCACACCCACAGCTGATGCTTTTTACACCTTTCTCGTGTGTTTTGTAGTCACATCAAGAAATAGATTTAACTAGAAACTGACGCTGGTGGATTTTTTTTCAGCTGGATAAGCTCCTTGATTCAGCTCATCTCTGGCAGCAGCTCAGACTTACTCTTGATTAGAATGACTGTACAACCATATCCACCTTATGCAGGAGGAATTACATACATGTTTTTACATATATACTTGAGATTAAAAACATCAGAGCAGCTGTAACTGGATTGTACCAAAAATCCGATATCCTGTCCCTGACAGTGGCAGTTCAGAAGGAGAATAAGGCAGGGAATAGGAATTTGGGGAATTCTCCCACCACTGACAGCTCAGGGTAAATGTGGTGTCTCTGTTCTCACTGCCCTTAATGGCTTTCTCTTCCCTGGGTTTCTCTTCTCCCTGCTAGGAGTCTTTTCTGCTGGGTCATATCTCTGCCTCAGCTTCTGAAAGGGAAGGTCTTTGAAGATTAATGATATACAAACATGATATTAAGTATAATCCATGGGTTTTTTGTGTTAAGGGCATGTTCTCTTGTCTTTGTCCTTTGTTGTATTTTAACAGTGCTGTATTATCTGACTGGAAGGATGGATAGTAACTTAGGGTTTCCCCAGACTGTCTCACACTCCTGAGCAGTTTGAGTTTGCATTCTCTAAAGTTTACTGGTTTAAAGTTACTGGTTCTGCAGCCTAATCTTACTTTGCTTTTGGTTGTGTCCTGCTGAATTAAAAGGATACAAAATCAAATCTAGGTACACCTATCCTTGGTTGTTACACTGGGAACAATTCAGTCACCAAACCAAGCACTAATTAATTAGAAGTGTATCCCTTAATACCAGATGGATTTTTCTGCAAGGTTTATTTTCCCTTGTGATGCAGTTAGATATAAGATGATTTTGCTGCTAATGTGAGCACATGTACCAGCAGTTCAGGGTGTGAAAGCATTTGTACCTGGGAACACCCCTTATATTTAAATCTAGAGAAGGCTTTTGCTGTCTAGAGTGCTGCAGTTTTTTGAAGTGTGTGGGGTGATCTGTGAGCCCTTTACAAACTGTGCAAAGCAACACGATACATTGGTGGGTCTCTCTTGCTGGAGCACCTTGATTTGGTTTCTGCACTTCTCTAAGGATTTTTCCATTCTCCTGTTCAAGGTTGGAGTAGTTTCATTGCTTTGCAGCACTCAGAACCATTCATGGCCGTGACTGGCCCAGCTCAAACAGACACAGCCCTCTGGGAATGGTGGAACATCTCAATTGGGAAAGGCAAACACCTCCCAAAGCTCTGTACAGCAGTGTAGTTCCTGTGATGTTAATCCAGTTAGAAGAATTTTTTCGGTACCTTTTGCACACAGCAGTGTAATGCCAGTGAAATTGTGCCACTCTAACGTTCTCATAAGAGAGATAAATAATTTTGCTTTAAGTAATGTTTCTTCTCCCAAGTGGTTCAATGTAAGGTGTTACACCGATTTCCCTGTATACTGATATTCTACTGCATAGAAATATGTGTTTACACAAAATCCCAAACAGGGATAACTCTGTATGGAGGCAATAAATCCCTTAGTTTTATTGGGAATAAATACTCCTAGGATTGTATTCTTTCCCTCTCTGTGCATTAGGAAATAAAAAGTCATATAGATAGACACTGCATAAAACAGGATTTTCTCATCTTGCCTTACGATAAAAAAATCAAGAAACAGCTACTATTACCTTAAAATAATATTTTTAAAAAATAAGAATCATTTTGGCTTGTCAGAAAGTGTTTGCTAGGTGTTAGCAAAGTATGAACTCTTTCATAATTTAAAATTATCATCTTTAGAGGAAAAAGAATAAAATGCAGCTTCTCAACCTACAGTTCTTTTTCATTATCCCTACTTTAGGTTTTTCAGGGGTTGCTTTTTAGACGTGCTGCCTGGGGTCTGGAATGCAGGCACTCATCTGGCAGTGTAGTGCACAGTCTACACTGCACACAGTTTTCACATGCTAGGACCTATTTTTGCCCCAGTAACTGTGTGTGTAAGTACTCCAATCTTCACAAAATTTAATCTTAAAAGACTTTTATTCTTTAAAAAAACCCTGAACAGATTCACTTAAAAAATTTTATGCAGTGCATTTTTATGCAGTGTTTTCAGTCTTTCACTGCCTGCCTTTGTTTCCCTGGGTCCTTGTTTTCCGCATACTCTCTAAGTTCTTCTCACTATCTTTTTCCACATATTTTCTACTTTTATCTTCTATTTGGACTGGTCTTTATACAGTTAATTGAAATCTTTAATTTCACTGCCATTCCTTTTTTGTTTTAATAAGCTTCACATTCCATTTGAGTAACTTTGGGGTTTTGGCAGAAGTTGTTAGCATAAGCTTTGATTTTTGGATTTTTTCCTACCTTACTGTAAACACTGCAGACCCATTCTAGAGTCATTTTTTGTGTGTAACATTCACTGTAAATGAAGTGTGTCCATGATCAGGTGTCTGAAATGGCAAATTATTTCAATGCTCTTTATACTTGATTTGCTGTGGCTTATAGTTGGCTCAGATCTTACATTTAGCATGACTTCGTATATGCTGTAATTTGTTTTCACTTTTGTTAGTGAAACTGCTGCCAGATTGTTACCTCATTTGAATTGGGAAATAAATGTTTTTGTAATCAACTTGCGTTAATATTTAGTGGGACTGTGCTAATTTACACGAGCTGGCAAGGTATCCTCTTCAGTTCCTCAGTGCTTAATGCTCCTAAATGTGCTAATGCTCTTGCACTAAAGGAATCTGAGATGGATTCAGAGCTGCAGAGCCTCCAGGAGGTAATAAGATAACTAGCTTCATTATTTCATTCATTGCAGCAGACTTGCTTTTACTGGCAATCTGAGCTGCTCGTGCTCTTCAGGACTATAAAATGCTCTGTTTATCTTTTAGCAGCCTTTGAGATGTGAAGGTCAATATTTCTGCAATTTGATTGATTTGAAGTTGTTTACTCACACTACTGATCTAGTCTGCTACTTGCTTGACTTTCGTTAGGCTTCTTCTGTAGGGTTACTTATTTCTCACATTCTTCTAATTATGCTGGTAGTTCTTGGAACAGACTGACCAGAGAGTTAGTTTCTCTGAGACTCTTGAAACTGTTCCAGGCTTTGGAAAATCTTTGTACTGACTATGTGTTTGTAGCACACGTCATCTTGCCATTTGCAGGACACCTTGATTTTTCACTCAGTTCTCATAGGAATAGAAGCATTTTCAGACTAAAAAAATGGTTAAGAGTCTTATTTTTGTCACAAGTACTTGTCTGGCCTCGTTATGCTGACTGACCCGGAGGTGTGGTGCATCTGTGTGTGTGTGTATAGAAGTGTATGTGCATATATGTTGAGATGCTTTCTGACAGCAGGGAGTGAAAGGGGGTTGTTGGTGGTACCGGAGTAACACTGATGTTTTATCTGTGTAACTGAGCTTGTTGTCAAGGGAGCCTTTCCCCTGTGCACATGCCTTGAATTTGGTGAATCCCCAAAGCCTGGATGTCTGCCCCTGGGCAGGCTGCTGCAGCCCATGTGCTGTGGATCCTGTGCTTCAGGAATGCTGAATTTATCATCTCTTTCATGCACAGCATGTGAGCTCACATTTCCATATGGCAAATCCATGCCCTCTGCTGCATCTGAGGGCAAAAACATCTGGAGGCAGGTGGGTGCCACCAGAGCAGCTCCTGGGATCTGTTCCCCAGTGAGGGCAGCACGACTCCTGTGGGGATGGATTCTGGGGGAGGGAGCCTTTCCAGGGGGCTGCCCAGCCCTTCCCTGCACGTGTGCCTCCTGTGCTGGGGACAGGTGACACAGAGGGGCCAGGGCAGGGTGTCTCTGGGCAGGGTGGCCACAGGTAGGGTGTTGCCCCGAGTTTGCCCTTATGTGTGACATGCTCTTGAAAGCAGGGAAGACTGGCTGGAAATGGCTAACAAGATAAAATATTCTTGGATTGTCTGCTGTAACCTGGGAGCTGCTGGTTGGAGATCCTTGGTTTTAATAGGAGTCCTCTCTATGCATGTTTATGCAAAATAATTCCATTTCTGGCAAGGACTGCATGTTGCACCATTTGCTACACTGTGGCCTGTTGTTTGATTTCTCCTTTGCTCATGTTCAACCTTTTTGACTGGTATTTAGCTTGGTGCTGTTTTATCTTGGTGCAGTTGATACTTGTCCCTATTTTAGGTCCAATGTGTATAATTTTTATTTTTTCATCCTATGTTTCCAGTTTTTATAGCACTTTTCTGTTACATCGAAAGTCAACAGTTTGATTAAGTTCCAACTGTTGGAGCATATGTAGTCTGGCTTCATTATTTCCTGTTGCCTTAAACTGTAATCTCTGACAGAATTAACCAGCAAGCGTGCCAAGTGTGCACAAGGGGCTGGCTGAGTGCTGTGTGTCTGTGGTGTTTTTGGGATTAGTGGTGCAGTGTGTGTGGCTCTGTGCTGGCACTGCCAGGCCAGGTGCCTGTGTGGGACGTGCCCCCTCAGCTCCTCGGTCAGTCCCTGGGGTCTGCTCAGGGCGAGCACAAGCCCCTCACACCTCCCTCAGCACCCCCTGCGCCCCGGGCTGGGCTGGCAGCTCCGCTGTGAGCTGGCTCCACACGTGTGTGAGTGAGTGTGTGCTCACCCCTGCACGGCACCTCCAGCGTGAGGGGACGGAGGATGTCATGGTGTGCATGGCGGGTGAGGGCGCGGGAATCCCAATGCAGGGACCTGGACAGGCTGGGTGGAAGGACCAAATCCAACAGCATGGCGTTCAGCAGCCAGCCCCTGCAGCAGCACAGGCTGGGCCAGAGGGGCTGCAGAGGGGCCACAGGGCCCCGGGGCACTGCTGGGCAGCAGCTGGGCAGGAGCAGAGTGTGCCCAGGGGGCAGGAAGGCCAAGGGCATCCTGGCCTGCAGCAGCCATGGTGTGGGCAGCAGGAGCAGGGAGGGGGTTCTGCCCCTGCCCTGGGCACTGCTGAGCCCACCCCTCGAGTGCTGTGCCCAGGGCTGGCCCCTCAGGGCAGGGAGGGCTGAGGGGGAGCTGGGGCAGGTCCAGGAAGGGCAGCGAGGCTGGGAAGGCTCTGGAGCACAAGGGCTGTGAGGAGCAGCTGAGGGAGCTGGGCTTGTTGAGCCCGAGGAGGAGGAGGAGGCTCAGGAGAGACCTTCTCACCCTCTCCAAGTCCCTGACAGGAGGGTGTAGCCAGGTGGGCGTCTGTCTCTTCTCTCAGGCAACCAGCAATAGGACAAGAGGACACAGCCTCAAGCTGTGCCAAGGGAGGTTTAGGTTGGACATCAGGAAGAAATTCCTTACAGAGAGTGATCGGACATTGGAAGGGGCTGCCCAGGGAGGTGATGGAGTCAATGTCCCTGGGGGTGTTTAAGAAGAGACTGAAGGGGGCCCTGGGTGGCAAAGTGGTGTTGGGTCAAAGCTTGGACTCGATGATCTCAGAGGTCTTTTCCAACCCAGCTGATTCTGTGATTGTGATACCCAAACATTCAACTTTTAGTTAAAGCATTGTCAGTTTGAGGTCCAGACAATCTTGGCCTGTTATCCCTGCTCAGAACCTTAACTCTGATTTTTCTGCTTTTGTTATCTACTGCTGCCACTGAAGACTCTGCATTGTCCCAGGTGTGGTCCCTGAGTCTGGAGAGGAGCTGCTTGTCTTTATTTTTCTGTAAATTGCATTCTGGTTCTGGGTTCAAAATGCAAGTACCACATTAGGTAGGACAGTGCCCAAGGGCAAGTGTGTTTCACATCATCCTTTTTGTTTGAGAGACAAAAAAATAGCAGAAGAAAGAAAAGCTGCACTGGTGCTACAGTTTTAAGAGAGTGCTGCAAAAATCAATTAACTAATTATTTAAAAGAAACAGGAAACAAATTTGGAAGATACTCCTCCAGATGTCTCCCCTCCACCCCCTGCTTTTTTCAGTCTGGAGGGGTTCACGGACAATATTTAGAGCACAGTCCAGACGCAGTTGCTGTGCTGTAGCTGGAGGGGCCATGTATTGTAGCAACAAACAGGAGTTAAGACTGAGTGTGGGAAGGAGTTTCTTGGGCCAGCCTTGCTTCCACAGGGAGTGGTTTATGTGAAACCAGGCTCTGGACAGTGCACAGATGCTGGGGAACTAGTTATTAACACTCAGAAAAAGCAGCTGAGATTTCCCAGGCTCAAAGAAGAATATAGCAGATTTCAGAAACTGGTAAGAGATGTGTGACTAGAGTGGGCCAAGATAAAGATATGGAAGTATTTCTGTGCAAACCACATGATACAGAGTAGGATTATTCTGCCTGAAAAGAGGTGACCAGACAGAAGCGTGGAAAATAAAAACAGGGGCTTGGGATTTGTTTTGTCTTATTTCTTAAGAATTAAATTGCATCAAACAGATCTAACAATTGGTAAGTTTAAAACATGGTTATTCTTTTGGTTTGCAGTGAATGATTAACCCTTGCACATTGCTGCAAGATGATGTAGGTATAAAACTGTCTGGTTTAGACAGATGCATTCATGAGAGAAGAAATGCACTGCTGTCTTATGGAGAGTAACTCAGAAATACAGGTTTTTTCCTTGCCCTTTTCTTACATTTTCCCTCCGTGGATAAGCCCCCCTGGTAGCTGAACCTGTGGTCTGACCCAGCACAGCTGCTCTTTTCTTTGGTGTAAAAAATAGCTGCTGGCAGTTGCCTGCTGCTCCACTATCTACAGTAATAGAGCTGTTCAAACAAATCTTGGAAATTGGTAGCACACCAACAGCCTCGTCATCAAGCTCTGTCAATATTTGGTTTAGTAAATAATTTTTGCATTTGGCTACATTTGGTTTTATGTGCCCTGGAGAATTGTGCTGATTGATTGAAATGATTGATACTTACAGGAACAGGCCTGAATTCATGATGAAACAGCAGTAGGGCATTCTAGATAACTGCTTTTGTGCTGCTGCTTCGTGTTTCCTCAGCTTGGGTGAAGCTTAATTAGAGACCAAGGCTTGCTTTTTGATTTCTTCTAAGTAGCAGATGGACCCCTTTGTAAGATTGCTTCTCCTACTGGGTGTGTGTGTGTGCTGGGAGACAGAACCTGCGAAAACTTCTTTTGCTGGCCAGTTGACTGTTTGGAGATGCACACTGATTGTTGAACACATGGTGATACTGGTAGGCTGCTCCTGCTCTGAAGGGGAGCACAGTGCTCCGTGTTACACACGGGCTGTCTGCTCAGCTCAGTGCTGTGTGTGTCTCTAGAACACACACAGCTGGTTTGCTGCTTCCCTTTCCTCACACACCTGCCCACGTCCCACTGCTGGGACAGCGAGTTTGCCCCTGGGTAAGCTGGAAACTGCACAGGGATTTTTCAAGATCCTGCCCTTGGAGCTCAGTCAAGAAAAAGGCACGTTTTTCTAAGAGATGAAATCGTTTGGATGTGGTCTTTGCTGTTCGTTCTCTTTCAGCATGATGGGAGCCAATTGTGTGGGCATGGGTGTGTGTATGTGTGTGTGACTTGTTTAAAATTAATTTTATAGAAATTCATCGTAAACCTGAACTGCCCAAAATGAAATAATCCATCTGCCAGGTGTGCTCAGATAGCATAATCAAGCTTTTCTTAATGAATGCTGCTGCAGGTATGGAACAGTAAAGATTGGGGTTTATTCCTCATAAAATAAGTAAAGTATAACATTTGAATATATTAAATATACGCAGTTCCTTAGCTACAGTGTTTATGTAGCTGAGGAGCTTTGAATATCAAGGATTATAAAAATATCTCCTGGCTATCCATAGTTCTGAGGGCACTTTGAAACTGGAACTCAGATTTGTGTACTGTGATTCAGCTGGTTTACCAATTCCCAAACACTCTTAGTCCAGATTCTGTGTATCATTTTATTTACCCAGTGTTCCTCATTGCATTTAGTCTTCCTGAACTAAGCATAGTGTTTCTGAGTGACTGAGACACTACTTTGGCCTTGAGAAATACTGAGATGTTCACTCTACCATGTAAAATCAGTATTTATCACAAAGTCTTTCTACTCATCAGATTTCTGGGAGTATATGTTGGCCATTCTGAATGAAGTAACAGTGTTTGGGGTTTTTTCAACAGTTTTGGAACTGAGAAAGTACTCTAAGTATCAGAGTTTTGAGGAATTACAGAAATTTCAAATTGAACTTGTGTTTATACAATTCCAATCCCAGAAAACAACACATATGGTTCTGCTCTCTAACAATATTTGTTCTGTCTCCACCCTGAGAGAAGGTACATAGGTTTCTGAATTTGTAAACATGTATAATTGTGCAAAATAAATGGTCGGTTATAAAATGATATACTGAAAAGAATAAGTCATTTGCCTTTAGTAAAACACTTTGCAATAGTCTCTGATAAGTATTCTTTTTTTCTTGACAGTCTGTGGTGGACGACTGGATTGAATCATATAAACAAGACAGGGACATAGCACTTCTGGATTTAATCAACTTCTTTATCCAGTGTTCAGGATGTCGAGGTACAGAATGTGGGAAACAAGTTGTCTAGAACAAATCTGCCAGTTTTACAATGGTGTGTCAGTGCAATGCTGGTAGAGGTGTGGGAGACGCTCACGTTGAACTCCTCCTGTGCATGGTTTATATGGAAATACTGTCTGCATTCCAGAATGACTTTATTTAAAGCTGCTTTGTCAGGGGCTACCTTTTCTCTTTCTTACTTTCCTGTCATCATTCTAAAGTGTTCAAGTCCTCACAGAGACACTCTGCTCATCAACAACAGGAGACAGAAGCTCTGGTACTCAAGGTAGGCGTAGCTTTGCTTCCCCTTTCTATTTCTTCCCCATTTGTTAAGTTACAAAAATTAGCAGGTGTAGCTATACCTTAACTTTGTTATTTTTTTTATCTTTCTAGGAAAATGTTAATTTTTTTAATCTGAAGAGGAAGGAGTCAGGCTTCAGTTGACTGGATTAACAAGACAGATCTCCTGTGGATGAAGAACCAGTCTTATTTCTTCCCCTGTGATATTTTCTGGAGTCAGCAGCAAATGCCCCACCTTTTATCCCCTATTTGAGCAGTCTCCATTACCAGGCATGCAGCATTCAGCCTCTCTGCTCTTCTGTTGCCACACTGTGCCTTCTAATGAATTTTTCATGTGTTGTCTTTTTTCAGTTAACTCAGCCTTGAAAAGAGACAAAGACAGAGCTCTTCTCTCTCTGTAGTGCCCTGAACCAAACTACTGTTTCCTGATGCTTCCTAGAGTTTGCTCTGAGTAGAGTTGAAAATAACCCACAATTTAGAACTTCTTTTTCTTCATTTTATAGCTGTTGTGGGAATATACCTTTAGGCATCAAATGGTCTGGGTAGAAGTCCCTTTTCTTCCTTCTTAGTATAAGGTGAAGTCCCAAGTATAGTTAAGAGCATCAGAGAAATGAAATAGGAGCCATCAGCAGGTTCAACAACCCTTTTTCATAGCTAAACTTACTCTGTGGATGTAGGAACGACTGGAGCTCTGGAAGCACTCTGTGAAAGGGCTGAAGGTTAGAGTTTATGTTCCCAGCTTGTCTCAGTGTCTGTGCTGTTCACACAGAACCCTGAAATACTGTTCAGCTGTGTTCAGCAGCTTATGAAAAAAAAACAGCAAACCCACAAGCTTCTTTGTAAGAATTTGGGCAGAATTAATCCAAAGGCATCCTTGGCCATATGTTTTTATTCTTCTTGATGCAAGCTTTTGGTGAGGGCATGTCATAAATATCTTCATTCCCCTGCTGCTCTCTGATTTATACTTCCCTTCTTGCTCCTCGTTAGAGAAGGCAGCGCTCTGATAAGATTCCTGGTTTTTAAAGCACTTGTTAGTGACTGATGCAGGCTGAATGCCCACTGTGAGCCTTGTGCTTCCCAGAAAAGCTTTCTGTGACTGGCTGAGGCAGCAGCACTTCGAGTGGCTGATGGCATTGACTTTCTTGGCTTTTTTTTTATTCTAATGGTGACTTTCTATCCATTTTCAGTACTCTGCTTTGTCCCCTCAGGGATATCTCTGTTGAATTTCCTCCAGTGACCTTCTGGTCCAAAGCAGCAGGGATAGGAGAGAGGAAACAAAAATGACTTATCCCCTGAATTGATAGTGTGTTTGGGAGATTTATTTGCATGTTGGAATTTTTTCAGTGGCTACAGTAACAGTTGTAGAAGAGGGTTAAAATCCTGGCAAACAGTGCAGTTCTTTCCAGTTTCCAGTAACATGCCTGTTCTGTAGAATAAATAAAAGCTTATCAGAAGAGAGTGGCTTTTATTGATAGTCCACTTAGGGTAAAGTGCATACGAAGCTGTCCTTAATGGAAATGAGGTACAGAAACACAGGGATGTTCTGTATTTTGGGAGAAAGACCAAGTTCCTTTCTCATGGGAAGATTATGTGCTCCATTATGACGTTTTTATTTCCCTTTGAAGACTTTGTTGATATTATTGCTTGTTTCTTTTTTCTGGTAGATAGCAGCCCTTTATGAATCTCAACAACTGCTTTGTCTTCCTTAATATTCCTTAATTTTCTTCTTTTCAATTCAGTCCACTAACACTATCTGATTCTTCAGCCTTCTTTCCCAAAGTTGGATCTAAGTGCTGACTGATAATACATCTAACTTTGTGCTCATTGACTTGAAGGGAGGAGCACAAGGAGCTTGGGAGGGAATGCCTCAGGAAACAGGGAAAGTGATGCTAGGTTTATAAATCTACCACTTTAACAGTGCCTAGAATTATTGAATATCTAAATATATATCAAGTACACTTAGCTGGACATGTCTGTCAGAAGTTTTAAGCAGGTGAAGAATGTGTGCCTGTTTTCTTGCTTTAATTAGAAATCATCGAGGCACCAAACTGTTTTATTTAGCAACAATATTGACCCTGACAGAAATTCCTTTCTGCTTAGAGAAATATTGATTTTTATGTATTTATCCCATTCTCTTGGGCAGCACGGATTCTTGGCATCCTCCAGCTTTGCTTAGAGATGTTCCTGAAGTGAGAAGTGATCTCTTGTCAATATGAGTGAGCAGGTGTGTTGTGTAAAGTGTTAATACTGAAAAATTGTTATTGACTTTTGCAGGTGAACTGAAGAGATCTGTGCAACTTAAAGCTGAATAAATAGCACCAAACAGTGAAGCATGTGTGTCCTTTCTTAGCTCTTCTGAGTATCTGTTTCATCAGTGCCTTTGTGTAATGCGTTCTGTTTGTGCATTGTTGTCATTAAAACAGACTCAGGAATCTTTCTGGGTTTGTAGAGAATCATTTGGCGTAAATGAGAGGTTTCTTGTATTTAACTGTCAGTGCATCTCAGTTCAATAACCAGAGTCCCTTTCCGGGCCACCTTTCCTCTGGTTTGCCTGCTCAGTCTCTAGATTTGTTGCCTTTGCTGATTTTGGTGATGAAAAAGTGAAATAGTTTCTTAAAGAATTTTTCTTTGTCTTTTTTTTTCCTCCAAGAATATGAACAAAAATCCCTGCCTTTCACAGCTCACCTGTGTTTTCTTCATGATGTTACATTGTCTGGCAGAAAAATGGTTACCAAGGACTGATATATTTACTTTTTGTTTCCAACCCTTTTAAAATGTGCTGCTGCTTCTAAAGGGAGGATCTTGTGTCAGATAGTACCTTAGAAAGATGATAAAATTAGTTTTAAAATACTTTTTCTTCCTGGAAAAACATGAAGTAAATGCTGTTTCTGGTCTTTGAAAAAAATCCAGGTGTGTCTGTTGGTAGTAGGTATTTATTTTCCACAGGATTCAGAGTCTGTAAAGCGGCTGGTGTTGTATTCACCTTCTTATTTCTAAGTCAGGAGCTTAATTTGGGGGTTTGCAGTATTAGATAAGAGGGAACTTTTTGACTTTAGCTTGTCCTAAACTGATTTTCCAATTAAGTGCTCCTGGGCTGGGGATGGAGGTGTGTCCCCGCCGCTGAGCCCTCTGTCCCGGATGTTGTGGTGGTGCAGCATTGTGGGCACAGGCATCCTCTTCCCCTGCACAAGGGCTGCAGGTCAGTGTTCAGTTTTCTGGGGGGTTTGTGAGCTCTTTTCTGTGGCTCTCTTCTTTGTAGGAACATATTTCTACTCTTTTCCCTTTTCTCTCCTCTTGTTTTGAGCACTTCTGTAAGCAGAGTGTAGAATGCCGAGGTCTCCAAGCAGCTGAAATGTCTGATCAGCAATACACGTGTGCAGGTCCCAGAAGGATCATAACTGTGTCAGTGTGATGCTGCATCTGGGCTAATTAGCTGTGCCTCTCAGCCTGAGTAATTAGCTCAGGTATCATGCTCTGCTGCCATGACAACCAGGCTGTTTCCATTCTGGAGCTCCCTGCATTCCGGGCTGCCGTGGGTATGTGCATGCCTGTCTGCTTTTGCCTTCTGTTATTGATAGTAAACAAACTGAAAACTCCCCCAGCACCCTGACCTTCCCACATTTGAGAGGCGGAGAGCCATATTTGTGGAATAAATACTGGTTTTGCCTCACCAGAAGCAAGTAGTGGTTGGAACAGCCTCTTGAGCTGTGAAGGAAAACCAGCCATCAAGTCCAAGGGCGAAAAGAAGCTTTCTTTTGCAGGAGAAAACTGTCTCTCACATGGTTGAAGAGGAAACTGCTTGACTGCTTTCAAGAGTACAGTGACATCATTCCCATTCTTTCTCTGTCATCCATCTCCTTCCCTCTCATTTATTCCCTGCTAGGTAAGCCTAAACCTGTCAATTCATAAGGAGATTTTCAGAAGTGGTTTGAGCGCCGCTGCCACTGCCTGCCTTGACTCTGTCACACAGCTCTGAGACAGTGGCTGCTGATGGGACAAACCTGGTGGAACTCCCTTCCTGCTCAGTTCCAGCAGTGCTGTGACCTTCCTGGGTTGTGCAGGGCTCTCCATGTCTGAAATGGCACACTGAAGGTGTCCTTAGGAGTAGTTGGTGAAGGAAGCAGCTGAATTCCCTCTGTACCTTGTTTCTCATGTTGTGTTTTCCCCTTCTCCGTAGGTTCTTATGAGGAATCAGTCACTGATGAGCAGTTAAACCTCCCCCTGTCAGCACCAATGGCTGGGGCTGACTTAGCTGGGCTTTTCTCCCTGTGACCAAGCAGGGATCTATGTGTGGACTCTCTGCCCGGTGCTTAAAGCAGGACACCTTTATGGAATTTTTCCTGTCAGGCAGACACTTGGGGTTCCACACACTCTTCCTGCTGGAGCCGTGAATGTCAAGTTGTTCCTCACCTGTTCTAGTGAGATCCTCTGAAAAGTTGGGATTGAATGGTGCAAATGGAGTCAATAACTGCAGGAATTATGACTGCTTGCTTGCATACAGGATGCACATGCATTTTGATCTGTATTAATGTTCTATGTGCTTAGTTAAGGGCAAGCTAATAGGCTTCTGCTTTGCCAAAGGAAATTGAAGGCTAAAACCAGGGAAAAGCACCATAAAGTGCCATTGTATGGGCTGGAAAAGCAATGAACAAGCAACTGTTTGCTTTGCTGTTGGACAGGATTCCAGAAAGCAAATTAGCCAGGAAATGGTGCTGTTTACTCTTATTAATAATATTTTACAGGGAGTATAACATTGTAAATAGAATAATGGTTTAAAAAAATCGTTTGTGCAGGGTTTTGTTTTGTGATGGGTGGAATAATTGTTTTTTGCAGAGCGACATTATTGAGCATGGAAAGAAGAATTTGATAAATATAATTTCCTAGAACTGAAAATAGTGAGAAACGTTGCTGACTTTGGCGCATGTTAAAAGGCTTTATCTCTTTAGTAGTTCATTTATTATTAAGAAGTTAGTATCATAAATATTTTGTATTATGAACAAATTAGAAAATAATGTGATTCTTTGCAGTGGAGGCAGTTTTGTTGTTAAGAGTATAAAGTCTGCTTTCTCAACAGAAACAACATTTCTTCAACAAAACCCCTTCTGAGTGTGTGAGTACAGGGGAGAACTTGCAAAGTAAAGGACTAATTAGCATTTAAAAAAATATTATTGTACAAGATTTAAGTCATAACAATGCCAAGGATTTTTAAAATATTCTGTGTGCACAGTGCAGAAATAAAAACACCCCCAAAACTATACAAGGCAGTTAAAAACATGTCTTTAACCACATTTAAAAAGGGAAGGTAAGTCTGAGAGATGGAAATTACATAATTTTAATGTGTGGTGTAGATAAACAAGATCTGAACCTTGTGCTTCTTGTTTCTGAGCCTTGAGGTCATTTTTACTGCGTGTTTATCTTGAAATGAAAGCTTATAAAATTCAAACTGCAAATAAGATGCAAATTATGAGCTGGCTTGTGTGGAAGGTAAATTGGGTTGCCAGGCATGCACTAAGTGTGTCAGTAGCTCTTTAAAGGAAGATAGGTACGGTTAGAAAGTTCATATCAGACACTTGACAGTTAATATGGTTACATCAAAATCAGGGATTTGTGAAGAAATAGAGATAATTAATATTTGCTGACATTCTTGAAACTGAAGCTTTGGTTTCATTGTGTGTATTGTTTAAACCATAAGGTTTTCACTGTTTCTTCCTATTTGCTGCTGGATTGTATTTGTATTTGTCAACTCATGTACCCTTTCTTCCTTACTGTTTCTTTTTCCTGTTCTTCTGCTCTTCAAAGAGTCTTTGACTATGGGAAGAGTATCTGCTAAATTATTTCTTTTATTCTTTTAAGCTTTGCATGTTCCTAACTCTTCTAGGGATGGGAAGCCTTGAAGAGTTAAAATAAGGGTTGTTCAGATCTGGAAGAGTAAAAAAGTGTTGAAGGATGCATCGCATTTTAGAGCCAATTGTGAACTAATGGAATCTCTTTCCCAAAAGATGTATCCTGGTACTTGCAAAAGGAGTGGGAAAAGACCAGAGGGATTTGCTTTCAGTACAGGATTTGTGAATGAAGGGCACGCTGGACTGTGGTTTGGAAACCTGAATGAAATGCTTGCTGTGCTGAGTGACTGCAGTCCAGGATTTCACTCTGAGAACTTGTGACAGGAGCGACAGTAATTTAAACCAAACATATTTTTCTTTATTGCTACCTGAATATATTGAACAAGTCATGTTTCACATATGACAGGAGACCAAAAATAAGCTGGCTTAAAATCAGCTATTAACTAATTTATGAGTATGAATTAATATAAACTTCCAAATAACTTGAAATAAATTTATTGGTTTAATTGACAGAACTTGTGGTACCAGAATATTTTAGAGCAAATGTATAACGTAAGGAAAGACAAATTACCTTTGAAATGAATTCTGCACTGCCAGTTCTGTATAATCAGTTCAAATCTCTGCTGAAAATGAAAGCACTCCTTGTAAGCCTGGAACAAAGTCTGTGTTCTGCTCCTGTGTGCTGCTGAGAAAGCTCAGAGCTTGTAAAATTATTTTTGGCACTGCTCATTGGAGATAAATTGTGCAAGGTTTTCAAATACTGCTGCTTGTTTTCCACTGTATTAATTTAATTACAGACACATCGATCTGGGAGATAGAGCTGCTCATGTGACTGCAAAGGTTGAATTGAGGAGTCCACTGTTCAATGATGCTTTAATGCTACAACTTTTTGACAGAAGAGGAATAAACACCTCTTGGTGTCAATGATTCAGAATAGTCACTGTCTTACCATCCAGATCTGTGCCATTTCCCCTTATGTAAAGTGGAAAAACCTTACCTTGGATTTATTTTGGTGGTATTGTTCTGAGACTTGTGAGGAAATGATGCCAGTACCTGAGTTTGCTACCTGTGTGTCAGATACATTACTGGATTTATTTTAGATGGCATGGATGGTGCTCTCTGTGATGACAGGAACTAATTATCAAACGCAATCAAATACCATCAGATTGTAGCACTTCCTGACTGGATTACAAATGGGAAGAGTCCTCATGACTTTGGTCTTCCCAAAGGTGCAAATTCTTCTGGAGATTGTCAGACCTTCTGCAGACCAAGGAATTAAATTGCAAAAATGGCATTTCTGTCAGCAAACACTGTCTGCCTCTTTTGCATTAGGGAAACCATAGACTTATTTGATGAAATGCAGTGCTGGTACACTGCAGTAATTACTTCAAGAGAAAAAGCGATGGGGATGATTAAAAGGATCTGTATCCTAATGAAAACCCCATATTCTCTGGCATAAAGAAAGAGGTTAAACCAAATCCAATATTTTCTTAATCTCCAAGCATTCAACAGTAGCTGGATTTAGGAAAGAAAGAGAAGCTTGGGTTTCAAAGAAGATACATCTTAATTTGGGAAAAGTGGACTCTTAAGCACGTGCTGCTCGCATTCCAGCACTGCCTGCTGCTTTCCTTCCTGTAAGTCTCACCATACTGCCTCAGTTGTCTCTGGCCTGAACCACGGCCGCCTGAGCCTTACAACTGTTCTCATCCTTTTAATGGAAGTGACAGCATTTTCTGGCGCTGCTGGGGTTAGTCCTTACAGGGAAGAAAGGCCTTTACCTTGTGTTTTCCTCACCTACCTGGAGCAGGAAGCATGGTGGGATGATTTTGGGTACCTGGAGCAGCAGAAAAGAGCATACAACAAAAGTGCTCTCAGATCTTGCAGGAGCAGCAAGGAGTTCCCTGGCCAGCAGTGTCTGTACCCTGGTTTAAACATGGCCCTGATAACCCCCAGTCGAGCTGAGCCCAGTTCTGGGGTAATTGTCACCAGCTCAGCAGTGGCGTGCAGAGCTTGGCATTTCTTCCTGTTGGCACCATTAGCTCAGCTTTCAACTTAGAACACCCAGCATTGGTGCTCTGCCCCTGTGGCATTGGGGTCTGCGTGCACAGGGATGGCAGGAGCAGTCAGGGGCAGTTGGGAGGGTAAAACACCTTTGATTAGAGCCTGTTTCCTCAGGAATAGTCCGTGGTGTTTTATAGGCACCATCTGTTGGGGGAATTGGCTTCTACAAAGTCAGAACATCATCTTTGGAAATACCTTTAGTGGAGTTTGTCACATTTACTACAGACTCCACTGTTGGGTTTGGTTATTTCATTATTATTGAAATAGGTGTTCTGGGCAACTTAGAAGTAATTGTGACTTAGGAAAAATGGCCTAGAAATACTTTTAGCAACTTAGGAGAGTGAAAATTTACTGTAGAAATATTTAACTACATAGATATGGACGTAGTGGAATTTCAATTTGTGGTGACAAAAATAATGGCAATTTTCTGCTCTGTCAGTCCAAACCATTTTTGCCCCTCTTATATTTTTGCCCCTCTTATATTCTTGAAGTCACTTTAATTAGCCATTCAAAGTGACTTTTTCTCATTGATGAAGAGGCAGCAGATGCATTTCAAGAAAAAAGCATCTTTTGAGGTTAGGAAAGAATTGGTGTTAATTCCTGTGTTCTCACAGCCTGCCTTTTAGGCTGCTGGTTTTTTTCTTATGGTGGAGAAGACTGAAAATAGAAAATGTAACACATGGAGTGGGACCAGTCAATTGCCACGGATCTCCATAAAACCAGAAGTAATTTCTTGCAATTAGAGCTGGATTTCTCAAGAGTCCCCTTTTTCCTTCCAAAGTTTGGAATCAAAAGAAATAGAGAATCTTACAAACGAGAGCATATGTGTTTCCTATGGAGTTGCTCCTGTAGGAAGTCCTGTGTGTACAGCAGTGCATTGTAGGGAGCTGCTTTGGTTCCAAGGATATTGCTCACGACTCTTGTTGGAAGAGAGCTCAGCCAGAGTCCTCAGAGGGCTTCCTCCCTTCACACTCTTTTGAGACCCAGAAAGGCCTGGACTGCCCTGCCAGCCCTGCAGCTCTGAATTGGCCTCTGAGCGTGAGCCCCATGTCAGTCCTGGAAATGACAACACTGGCTGGGCCAGTCAAGGTGCCAGGTGACCTTCCCACTCCTGACTGCAGGTCTTGTGAAAAGAATTTTGTCGTATATTCCTTAAGGTTTTACTTGTAGTTCAGAGCCAGCTGTAGATTCTCACCTCTTGTTCCCCATTGGGAACACAATGGAAATCATTAAAATTCTTTAGAGACCTTGAAGACAAGTTATTTCTGTTCTGCAGTGAGGGGCTTGTTTTAAAACAGCAGCCTAACAAAACAAAAATGTTAAGTGATTTTTGCAGGTCATAAAATCAGACTGGTTTGGGTTGGAAGGGACCTTAAAGCCTATCCAGTCCCACCCCTGCCATAGACAGGGACACCTTCCACCAGCCCAGGGTGCTCCAACCTGGCCTTGGACACTTCCAGGGATCCAGGGGCAGGCACAGCTTCTCTGGGATTCACCCTGTGCCAGGGCCTGCCCAGCCTCACAGAGGAGAATTCCTTCCCAATATCCCATCTATCCATGCCCTGTCCCCAGTCCCTCTCCAGCTCTCCTGGAGCCCCTTCAGGCCCTGCAAGGGGCTCTCAGGTGTCCCTGGACCCTTCTCCTCTCCAGGTGAACCCCCCCAGCTCTCCCAGCCTGTCTCCAGAGCAGAGGGGCTCCAGCCCTTGGAGCATCTCTGTGGTCTCCTCTGGCCTCTCCAGCAGCTCCAGGTCCTTGTGCTGTTGTTCCCAGAGCTGGAGGCAGCTCTGCAGGGGGGTCTCACCTGGGGGGGCAGAGGGGCAGAGTCCCCCCTGTCCTGCTGTGGAACCAGCCCAGGGCACGGGGGGCTTTGTGCTGTGAGCACAGTGCTGGTCACAGTCATTTCTTCATCCACCATCTCCAGGTAGGGAATCACGTACACTGCCATATTTGCTTCTGAAGAGAGAAGAAAATAAATTCAGCAGTTATGCCTGTCTAGAAATCATCCTGGCATGGCAGCACTGATAGAAGCTCAGCACACCTCACTCTGTCCGGGTTCCGAGGAGAAGAATCCATTTGTTTTCATCTCTGGGTTTATCATGTGGGGAATTGGGTCAGTGACCAGTGGCAGAGTAGCTTTATGCTCAGAATGATGGGAAGATGGAGTTGGAATTGGCAGCTCTTGGATCTATAATTCTCCCAGCAGCTGTTGAACTGTCTTTTCAACCAATCCACACTACATTTGCTTCCAGAAGATGTAAACCTTTCCATTAATATACGGAAGAAAATATATGTCAGTCAATTTCTGGTACCACTTGTGGGTATTTCAGTAACAGATTGGAATTTTAAGTCCTGATTAACAAAGGAAAGACTAACTGCCATGAATTCTTTATCTGAGTTACAAAGGGTTTGATCTTAATGGTGCAGAAAATGGGTCTGAGTTGCTTTTTGTTCTCAAGATTTGTGATAATGCAATTTTTTTTTTTTTCCCCTGGGGACTCCAGGCTTGTGGGGCTACCACCAAAACAGCAAAGATTTGTGGTCATGCAGAGCTGCAGAAATTTGAATTACTGGTGTGGTGTACAGAATACAGCTTATTCTCATGTCATGTATTTGACAACTTATAACTGAATCCATGACTTAGAGTCTGATTTATGATGTTGACATTTGGAGTTACATATACTTCTGTCAAACAAATACTTCTGTTTTTTCTATTTGTGGTGGGGGAGTCCCCTTGAGCTGTAAAGATTTTGGAGCTCTGTGTGTCCTGTGTTCTGCTCCACTTGCAGCGCTTCCAGGACTGTGGCAAACAAGAAAGGTTCCAGCCCAGGCCCATGACAAGCCCTGGCCAACCATTCTGTCTAATAGCAGTGAAGGGTGTTCTCACTCTGATTTGTTTGATATCTAATGCTCCAGCCTTTTTTCCCCCGGTTTCCATGGCAGCCTGTAACAGCAGGATTATACTTCAGTTGTGTGCTGAGTGGAAAAATCACTTTCTGGAGCTCCCTGGTAGTTCACTGGCTGCTTCCTTGGCATTTTTTTTGAGATGTAACCAATAGTTGCATCTACACTTTCTCTGTCCCATGTGGAATTTTGTAGAGACTTCTCATACCACTCTTTTCACTACTCCTTTCCATTTCATTCCAGTTATTTCCTTGTATTAAAAATGCATCAGTTAAGCCCATGGAGTGAGGCTATATTCCTGTGATGCTTCTGAGCTGATTGTGGGTGCCCTGGGCCTCACCTGCCCTCTCAGGTGTGGCAGCCACTCCTGTCCCAGGTTTCTGACAGCAGCACTGAGATAAGGCCCCAGTGTAAACACTCTGCTGATAAGGGGCAGTGGCTGGGTCAGCTGCTCACAGGGTGTTATCAGAGTAGAGTAATCACTGCTGGGTATGAACTGCTTGGTCCTGAGCCAGGCAGGGTGGCTGGAACAGGAGCCAGTTACTTTATCTTAGGATATCACTTGATTGCTCTGGCACTTTCCTCAGTGATTTCTTTGTTGTGCTACATTGCATGTTATCTATGTAATGCCATAATTATTTCTTTAACCTCCTTGATTGGGATATAAAACTCCAGTTTAATATGTTTTGGGAAATAAAAATAATCAGAGGTTGGGGAAGGAAGGAAAAGTTTTGACAAGTTCAAAGTAAGTGAATTGATCTCAACTGTGTAGTCAAGTAATAGTAGTACAGTACATTATAGTCTAATGAATGTTACTATAGTACACCATGACTGTTAATTGTATTTATTGTAGCATGCAGTATTAATGGTTGAGTTTACTTGCATTGGCTTTGCTCCAGTTATGATACAGTATAAAAGCAAGAACAACACTATGGACCAGGTTTAACAGCAAGCTGTGCAGGTGTGAGTCAAGTTAGAGATAAACTGCAGGGCTTAGGTTTAGATGTGGATTTAAGGTGCACAGATGGATAATCCCCCAGCTTGCTTTCAGGGAAATACACACAGAACTGATCTTACCAAATGGCTCATGTTTCCTGGTGTTCAGAAGGCAGGCCGGGCACCAGGCTGCTCTTGGGAAGGGAGAGCAGTGCACTCCCCACCCAGGACTGCTCCCTTCTGCTGCCTGTGCTGAGCAAAGCTGGCAGTTCCTTCTCACTGCAAACAGGGCCAGACAGCACTGTGGTGAAAAATGCATTAACCCTTAGGTATTCTGAGACTTTGATCTCGTGGGAACAACGTAAGGTGGCAGGGATTGTGAAAATGGGCAGTCCTCTCTCTTCTGCATTTCTTTTTAGCTCTTGTCAGCCTGTAATAACAGCAAAAAAGCACTAAATGTCATAGAACCACACACTGGTTTGGGGTGGAAGGGACCTTAAAGCCCATCTCATCCCACCACCTGTCATAGACAGGGACACCTTCCACTAGCCCAGGTTGCTCCAAGCCCCGTCCAGCCTGGCCTTGGACACTTCCAGGGATCCAGGGGCAACCACACATTCTCTGCCCAACCTGTGCCAGGGCCTGTCCACCCGCATAGCCAGGAATTCCTTTCCATTATCCCACCTAACCCTGCCCTCTGGCCATGGGAAGCCATTCCCCTTGTCCTGTCCCTCCATCCCTTATCCCAAGTCCCTCTCCAGCTCTCTTGAGGTCCCTTTAGGCGCTGGAAGAGGCTCTAAGTTCTTGGCAGAGACCTAGAAAAAAATTAATTATGTGCATGACTTCTCATTAATAGGGAAACTGCAAGGAGAGGGCTAAATTGAAACACCTGTAATATTTTAATCAAGGGTGAAGAGGTAAATTTGTGCCTTCAAACACAGGAAAGTGTAAGGCAAAAGGAAGAAATTATGGATTGTGAAAATGACCATAATGTGTTCTTTGAGGGCACATATCCACAGAGGAGCTTGGGCAGCAGGAGAGAGAGGCAGGCAGGTGTATAACCTTATGGTCCTACTTTGCTTCAGCAGCCAAAATAACCGTGTTTTCTTGTCTGAGAGCATGTTGTGGGGCTGCTCCAGCTGCTGCAGAGCCTCGGAACCAGAGTGTACTGCTGAACAGGGCACTTTGGAATATTCTCACTGAGCAGTTGATCCTTGGCATAGCATCCTTTGATGCTTTTATTGTGGACTTCAAGGAGAATTTCATGGGGAAGGACAACAAAGCAATTACTAGAAGGAGCCTGTGTTGGCAGGGAGTTACAGCTGAGAATGCAGTTGTGCCCCAAGAAATGGGTACTGTACAGAAAATTCAGCATTATGATTAAACTGAAAAAAATGAGCATGTTACAGCAAAGACTGAAAATAAGACTTCCAGACATCTTAAACTGGTGATGGGGGAGAGGGAGCACTGGGAAACCCTCAAAGGAAAGTTTGCCTAAAGTGCTGAAAGCTGGGGGAAAAATACTCATTTGTTACAAAAATATTGAGAAAACTAAATGCTTTTTACAAAATAAAACACCAGCTGTAGTTTTTATTAAAATACGTTATTTTACCCAAACTGTTGCTCTGTGTTTTCCCACTTTAAAGATCTCTCCACCAAGCTGTAAGACGCAGCCAGAGGAGCTGTGGGGTTCTGGTTAACCTAGTCATGGGACGTGTCCCTGCCCATGGCAGGGCGTGGAGCAAGGTGAGCTTTGAGGTTCCCTCCAGCTCAGCTATCCTGGGATTCTGTGCTTCTGTGAGTAAGGTGGCTGCTTTATTCTGGGTCTTGCATTTGGGAATCTACAGTGCTATCAGTGGCATGGTAATACATAGTGTATTTACACAGCCATTTTTAATTGGAGCCAAATACACCATTTCAGCTCTTTCTGGTGATAAAATTTGTAAGGCAGAGGATCCAAAACAGTCTGAAAGGAGTTATAAATAAGGGTTTAAGCATTTTCCTGATTAAACCTGCCTTACTTGAAATGTTTCTCTATGGTTTTCTTCTTTCCTTTTTCCTTAGCAGCTCTTGATTAATTTTCCCCCTTGAGTCCACTATCTTTGTGTTAATTAATGTACTCAGACTCTCCATTCCC
Source organism: Xenops minutus (assembly GCA_035221455.1). NCBI lineage: Eukaryota > Metazoa > Chordata > Aves > Passeriformes > Furnariidae > Xenops > Xenops minutus. Next base: position 60,320,744 of record JAWWEE010000105.1, on the reverse strand, counting down.
TCTTGTATTTCAGCTGCTATTTATTACTATTTGTCTTTAAGCACTCTTTTCAGGACTTTCTGCTTTATTTCTTATGTAAAGTTTTGCTTTTCTAGTATTATTAAGTTTATACAGGTGTATTTTTTTATGGTTTTTATGCTCTCAAAGACTCCTTAGTGAATCCTAGTCATACACTCTTGGGAAACAACTTGCATGTTGAGCTTTCCCACTTTTCTGCTCCTTTTTCCACATTTCCACTTCTATTTGTCTTGCCAACACTTGCTGTGATCTGTGTGTGTTCCAGCAGTTTATCTTCTCTCAGCTTGGAGGTGACAGTTCCCTCTTGCATTGTATTTTTAGCAGCATATCCAGACTTTTGCTGATTTTGACTGTAATATGCACTCTCCTGTTTTCTTACCCATGCCAAAACATGTTGAACAAATACCCACTGTGTTGTTTTAAATTCACTTTTGATATGATGCTTCCTCTCATTTTTCCAGAGTAGCCAAGTTCCAATCAAAAATTTTTAAAAAAATAGTAAAGTTTTCCTCACAGGCTTTTTTTCTATAGGGTTTCTTCTACTGATCTTTGTAAATGTCTTGTAATCAGAGATCCTGTCTCTGCTCTGGAAATGGCTAATCCAGGCACAGTCATTGATTCCAAAAGCAGCAGATACAGCATCTGTGCCATTCCCCATGGGGAAGTTTTTCACATAACATGTGACATGTTTAAGGCATTACTGTTACTGATTTCCTGCTCCTTCTCTTCAAATTGCTCAATCACTAAGCTCGAAGTACCTAGATTTCTTAAAGTTCATGGAATGGAAAGCTGAAGTTGTTAATTTTATGTGCTAGGTGTGTGTTTTCAGTCAGGAGAAAGCAGGACTGGGGCCTGAGCTGCCCTCCTTGGGTTCAGCAGTGAGGGAGGGCTGGATCAGCCATGCCCCTGTCTCTGAGGCTCAGGGGTTTTGCACACCCAGGGCTGTGGCACAGCCAGGGCACAGGCACTGCACTCCTTGGCTGCTGCACCCATGTGCATTCCCCCAGGGCACTGCGAGGAAGGGGCCTGCAGAATGGACAGTGTGCTCTTACAGGCTGTCCTTGAGATGGCTTAAATTGTTCAAGTTCTCTTACAGGAGCTCAGAAGTGAAAGCCAATAGCAGTCTGGAGCATCCTGATCAGTCCCTCCTGTGAGACCAGCCCTTCCTGCACTTCCCTCCCTGGTTCTGGGGCTGCTGCAGGAGCTGCACACACAGGAATGTCATCTGCTGAACTCCTTCTGTTCCCCATGGCTGAGGAAGCCACAACAGTGAACAGCCTTGGAGCTTGAGGGACACACAAAGACACTGAATCAAGGTTTCACAGAGCACCTGGAGTTTGGCACTGCTTAGTTTCTGCTTTAATTTCTAAACACGAAGATAAGGTATTTTTTGCATGTGATTTCTCAAATTCTTTGTACTTCCTTACAGAAAAGAAAGCTCTGTACATGCGTTCAGACAATCAGAAAGTAAAACGGAGCAAGGAACAGTTGAGGGAAAATAGATTTTTTTCCTAGCAAAGCAGAAAAATAATTATGTGAGGAAGGAGAACTCCTCTGATCTTACATGCTTTTAAATGAAAGAGAACAACAAGTTGTTGCTTTGAGCTAGCTCAGCTAATTTTTGCATTGTTGTTTCACAGATCATTGTCCATAAATGCTTGGTCTCTAATTTACTCTGAATAAGTGATTTCATGAGAAGCAGGACTAATGAAGAGAGATTTCTAGTGGATCTGTGTTGGTCAGTTTTACTGAACTACACAAAGGCAGTTGAACATATTTGTGAAGTGTCACATAATCTTTATGGGAGATGAAGTTCTGAAGGCCGTGTTAACTTAAGGGGCTCATGGGTTTTTGGAAACTAGAAAAGCTGTCCAGACACGCTGCTGGGGAAGAGGGGGTTGTGCTGCAGGTGAGGCTTTTGCTGAGAAGCAGCAGCACTCACAGAGTGAGTGTCCCTGTCTGTCTCCAGCTCAGCCAGGGACTGTGAGAAATTAACAGAGATTGAGGTCGTGGCTCACGCTGTGCCCCAATGACCTCTTCAGCTTCTGTTCAGTGACCCGCTTTTGTCAAATTTATTGGGACACTTTATATCTAAGATCAGTCAGATTTGGTTAAACAGGTAACTCAGAATTTATTGAACAGCATAGTTACAGAAATGCGCCCAAGTCTTGTTGCCTTCTTTCAGGGTAAAAAAAAATCATAGAAACATTTCAGGGAGATGGTGGCTTTCATTGAGTGGGGGAAATCAAATGGTTTAGATATAAGTTGTTTCGCAGATGTTTCTGTGTGTCCAGCCTCACTTTCTGAAGCGCAGCAGCTTTCCTCAGAAGGACCGACAGCTCTCTCTGCAGCAGCTCCGCCGTACTTACAACACCTCTGTCTCACTGCTGTTTCTTGAGCTTGGGTTTTCCCATCATGTAACTGGTGTGGGGGATAGCAGGCAGCCTTGGCCTGGTGACTGTGCCAGCAGTGATAGTGCACACTGGGACGGCAGGATCAGCTCTGGGCTGCCCGGAGCTCAGTGCTCTGTCAGCTGATAAGGCTGGTCACTGTAGAGGTGCTGCAAGTGCAAGCACCCCATTAGTCCTGATCCCCTGGCATGAGCTCCCTTGGTCACAGCTTGGGGCTGTAGTGACATTAAGGTTGTGGGTTTGATCCCCTTATGGGCCTTTCACCTAATACCTGGACTTGATGATCGCTGAGAGTCCCTCCCAGCTCGGGGTGTTCTGTGATTCCATGGTGCTTCCACGGGCTGCAGCAGCACACAGTAAAACTGCAGAGGCCCCATATTGAGTGTTCCTCAGTGGGGTGTTTGAAAAGCTCTCAGGCAGTTCACAGGAGCTTCTTTGAGGTGAATAAAGCATGGGCAGCTGTCTCAAGGGGCAAGAGGCAGGGGAGCAAGAAGCAGAGCATGGTGGTCCTTCAGCAGCTGCCCTTTTGGCCTGCTCAGCTGTCCCATCTTTGGCAGCTCCCAGGTGTGCCACAGAAAGGTCTGCTGGCTTAGAGGGAAGAAGGGTGCTGAAAAGGATTCTTTTTTTCTCTCTGTTTTCTTATGAGATACTGTTTTTTGTGGAGTCTAGAGCCAGTCACGTCAACTGAATATCTCTAGATAATTACTTCTCTTTTTCTAATTTTGTGTAGGACTTGTCTTTCATCTTCTCTACATCTGAGAAACACTGGGAAATAGGGTTAGAAATAAGGGTAACAGAGGACTGTGGGAAGGATCAGTTACTCCAGGGGAAGCAGAAACACTGAGGGGAAGACTATATAATCCTCCTGTGATTGTCTTTTGCTTCCTATCATCCTGGAAAGTACCATGTTCTATGGAGTTTTGTTTTATATACTGGGAGAAATGTAGACATTGACAAGAAATTTGTTTCTCTGGTATAGAAAAAAATATTTTAGGAAAAACCTGTGTGAAGGGATGTTGCAGGCTGACAATGTGTTTGGGGGTCACTGCTGAGCTGTAGGTGGGACAGGCACTTCCGTAGGGAGTGGAAGGAGGGATGGACACTGCAGTGAATGTCCTTGGCCTCTGTGAAAGAGAGCTTGAAGTTCTTTGGAGCAAGAAGTGTGGGTCGGTGTGATGTGCTTCCATGAGTCCACCTGGATTTCTGGGAGGCTTCAGTGGAGTCCTGGCCGTCCTGAGTGAGGAGAGCTGGGGCAGCAGCTGCAGGAAGGTCTTGCTGCTTTCTGCAGTTCCTGAGAGGCTGGAGAGAAGGTGATGCAGACTCTCCAGGCAGTTCTGTGGCAGCTCACAGATACAAGTTGAAATGTGGGGAATTCTAGGTTGACATAGTGGAAAACGTAGTTGCCATGGGGTGGTCAAGTACTGTGAGCAAAAGGTCTCAGGGAGCCCTTTGTGGTGAACCCAGTGTGGGTTCACTGTCCTGGGACATCCTGAGACTCATCTGGGCACCTGCTCTGGGCCCTCTTTGGAACGACTTTGTACTGTCCGATAGGAATCCTGTGAACTGAAATTATTTTACAGTTCTAGATTTCTAAGGAAAATAAGCTGTGAGTTTGTCCCTCTGTGGAAGACATTTGATAAAAATCATGGGAAGCAGAACAGGGACAAATAATCTGATTGAAAATAGTAATTATAGACTTACTACTTCCAAAACGGTGGAGCAGAAGTCCCTTACTTTTCCTTTGAGAAGTACTCAATATTTTAAAAACTGCTCTGGGGGGTTATCGTAGTTGCTGGGTGTACTGGTTTGAAGGTAAACCAGCAGAAGAAATGGATCCACTACCAGAGAGATTATGAGTCAGAGTTACAATTTAATTGAAGATATTACAATACACTTATACAAAGAGAAAACT
>JAWWEE010000105.1:60290667-60316303 GCA_035221455.1 Xenops minutus | reverse complement strand
GGCCATCAGCCAATCATGAGAGACCAATTAATTTTAGTTTACACAGAAATCTCTCTCTCAAGGCTATAGACCATCTTCATCAGCCTTTTTTCCCATAAATTGGCATGAGAAAACCCAGCTTCTCACAGATGGCTGGGCCAAACACAGACCAAAAATACCAAAAATACCCACATGGAACTCTACCTGAATACACATCCCTTCCACACCCATAGCTCCCACTTCTCTCAGGAGCTGAGATGGCTTGCAGTCTGTTGCTCCCAGAAATGTCTTCCCTGAATGAATTCTTATAGCTTCACAGCACGTGTCAGTCAGACAAACATATGTTCACAAGACCTGACAATAGAGAAGTAATTTCATTAACTTGCAGATGCCAAGAACTAAGACAAAATAATACAGCACACATCACGTTGAATGTGGTTAACTAGGTTGCTTTTAGTTTATTAATTTTGCCCACATACACAGATGACTTTGAAAGCACCACGTGAAATAGTCAGGATAAAGTGTAAGAAAATTGTACAGGAGAAGATTTCAATATGCAGTGTATCAGTGTACCTACTGTGTTTCATACATACTTTACATTGAAAACCAAAAAACAGTTTCCAGAGGATGTACACATTTTATTTAGAACTGGCAAATTTAGTTTATTAATATTTAAAAAAATAAATCCACAATAGCAACAGTGCAAACACATCAGGACTTGCATGTCATACAGAACCCAAATGAATAAAAATTATTATACAAAAGGCCCAATGTTTCTTATGGTACTGGCTGTGATGTGTACAATAAACAACAGGGTGAGGAATAAACTGCAACTTAAACAGGAAGATGAGCTGCATATTACTGGCTCTGTCTTGTATGGTCTCTCTATTTCAGGGGGTAAAGCTGTCATGCCTTGGATCTGCAATTAAAATAACAAAAAATGATCAGATTTTTGACATATAAGATTAGAAAACTGTACTTTGCTCTCAAGATAGCTGGCGGTATGCATGAGAATCTATTGCTAGTTTTGTACTGGGGTTGTGGCTCTCACTGCAGAGACATCAAGCTCGATAAAAATGTTAATATGTTGAATATAAATGATCAGCCAGTGTGCATATCCAGTGTTCTCAGCTCAAGAGTAGTTGTATACACTAGCATCCTCTCCAGTAAAGCAAGGTTAGACTTCGGTTGGTTGATTTGAGAGGTCTTATTTTGCTTTGTGTGATTGTTTGGTTGATTTGGTTGCTGTTTTCCTTCTTCTGGCAGATAAAAGTTTACAATGTCACAGCGCTATAGGGATATAGGATGATGTTTGAATACATTCATTTCTATGGACAAGGCCTACACTTGCATGTACAAAGCAGCTAATTGTGTACACATTATTTCACAGAATCAAAGACTGGTAGATGTTAAAAGTGATCTCTGGAGGTCATCTCGTTCTGTGTCTGTGCTCAAGCAAAGTCACATACAGCAGTGTCATATTTTTATATATCAAGCATTTTCCAGTTTTTCTTTAGAACTCAGTTAAATTTTTATGGGATTTGGTATAACTACTTCTTTGTTATCATTTTGACATAAAATTGGAGAAATTTCTGAACACTGCATGGTTTGCTTTTCCTAAACGCACTCCCTAAATGTTGAAGAAAATCAGCTCTGCAAAAAGCAAGCTCCTGGACACTAAAATTTTTGAAAGTTTGAATGCCCACCTGTATAGCATGTGCTTGCTTTGGGTTTTTTCCTGTTTCAATTATTCTGCACTGCAGAAAAAAAACCCAAACACTTAAATATGGACTTAATCTTAGCAAACATAACACAAAACTAAAACTGAACAAGGGACCATTGCTATAGAAAGATGAAGGTATTTTCAAGTCAGTTTGTTGTTTAAAGTTTTTTTCTGTCTTGTAAAAACTCATGGATTGTTTGCCTTTTTAGGTTAAATATTTTCTGGATTTTGATGAGCGTGGTCATTTTAGTGCAATATTTCTATTAAGGGAAGGGAAAGAGTCCTAACCTTAGCTTTGATGAATATGCCTTAGTCATTTGAAATAGGAAATTATGATTTAAAGGAAGAACTAAGAACTTCCAGCTCCAGTGAGCTCATTCTTTGACTACATTCTTTAAGTTGTAAGTATTGTTCTTTCATCCTGTAAGATAAAAAGGAACAGCATTTTCCAGAAAGTATACCATTAAAAAAGAAGCAGCCTATTCCCTCTTGATAAAATTTCTGTCATCATCTTAACTTGTCCTCTGACAAATAATCAGTAAAAGAGCGTCTACGCAACTTCTACTGGCCACAGTTGTAAAAGTCAAGAAGTTTAACCAAAACTGGTAAATAGTCACATATACTGTCAATAACTACTTTTTAGAGTAGGTCTGGAAAGGGACAAATACTGAAAAAAAACCCGGAACCTCTTTGATTACTTATAGCACACAGTATTTCTTTGACATCCCTTGGGCAGAAAAGTCTGATCAATGTTGGAAAAACCTGCAAACAGCACTGCAGGAGGGGCAATTTCTTCACCACATGAAAGAACTGTGTGATATGCTGTGAGGTAGCATAGGCTGTTTTCCAGGATGAGAAGAATGAGGCAAATGTCCTTTCCTAGGGAGTATTTAACCAGTAGTGTCTCATATCAGCTCTGCTACACTGGACTGAAATCACAACAGGAAATAAGCCAGTATAGTGAGACCATCACCCCTTTTGAGCAAAAAATCTCAAAATACTAAAAGAGCCTTGAATTTGGAGTCTGTAAAGTAGTTCATATTTTTCAGCATCCCTTTCAGGGATGATACTACGTGCACTAGCCGTACTTTCTAAACACATATCAACACTGAAGATGACAGCTTTTCCCAGAAGTTCTGGAAAAATATCAGTAGACATTTAGAATAAATAATAACTTAATGGGGAATTATTTTTTATCTTACAGGGCTTTTTCATCAGGAGATAAGGAAGGAAAACCTACGGAAGATAAAATCTTACAAAGGTGTACAGCGGAAACAAACAATCAAAATGTACTTTCTTTGGCCCAATAGTATAAACCATTCCACAACACAAGACAGACAGAAAAGCAAGAGATATTGGAAGAGTTATCCTATGTAAGCCTAATTAAGAAGGCAGATACTTGAGGCTTCCTTATGCAGTCAATAAGCTTATCCCTAGAAGGTGACTCAGAGAGGAAACATGAGTTAGAGATTTTGAATCATCCATCACAAGACTCTAACATAAGTCCCTGACCATGGAAAACAAGGGAAAACTGTTTCCCAACTTGGTCACCTAATCTGGACACAAATGGTTACTCTCTGGCCTGTCCCAGCCACAATGAAAGACTGTATTCTTCTATTACTGATCCCAAGTGCCAATCAAAGTTCCAATTTTCCTTTTCTTTTTAAATGCTTCTAGAACTCGAGTTAGGTGAAAACATTGATAAAACTTTCTCATCATTTGTTATTGTGTGTAAATGTAATACAGCCATGTAAATATCCTGAAGGCATATAATCAGTTATTTATTCATATGCAATGAAACAGAGTAAATCACATTTATTTCATGGCATTGCTGCCTCCTTTTGAACTCACAGACTTACCGACCATTCTGCATTATCTGTTTTTGAGCACCTCACATTCATGGGTAGTTTAAGCACAAGTTTATTATAGGAGAGACCCTCCGATCTGGACCATTTGAATTTGTTCATTGCATCCATAAAAGACAGGTTTTTATACTGCTTAGGACTCTTGATAATGAAAGGCCAAGTCCTAAAAGAAAGAAAAACAGTTAGATTTAGAAAAAAACCCACATAAATGCTACCAGGTTGGAACTTTTGAGGAAAACTTTTTGGAGAATCTACTCAGAAAAATAAATGTACTATTACTGTGTATATTGTGCTGAGCTCACAACCACAGCTAAGTTCCAGTCTACTGAAAAGTGAAGCAGTTTCATAGATTTTAATGGACTTATGGAAGGCTGTCAGCAATTTAGGATTTGCTGACAGATGCTTTTAGAAATTAAGGACTTCAAGAGCTACATTGCTGTTCTCTGATCTACAAACTGAATACACAAGCAATACAAAACAGATCTTCTGCTGTAACATCTCAAAAAAAAACCCAAAACAAAACAAAAAAAACCCACAAACAGAATCAAAAGAAAGCCACGCCCTCTCTGAGGCTTGGCAGGCCAGGTTGCCAAGAAATGTTTGCCATCAGAAAGCTGCTTCCAGAGGGTGCTGCCAAGCCCTGGTTGTAACTCAGATAATAGGTCAAAACTGAGCCTAGCACAGTAGTTGCTCTGACATGCATTGATTGGCAGCAGAGAATAACTGGTGGTGTGGACACTGTCTTTTGGCACGTTCCTACATGCCAGCTGTCAGGGACTTTTGGCCAGAAGTGGTACAGAGAGACTTGCAGTGCTGCTCTGAGAGATCTATTTGCCCACATGTGGGAATCCTCTGTGAACAAATGGGGACAATCCCATTACCCACCAGCCAAAGATGTGGAAAGGGAAGAAATGACATTTCTTGTCTTTCATTTACTAAATAAAATTAAAAAACAGTAACAAATGAAAATTAGAAAAACAAAAACTCAAACAAAAACAAAAAACAAACAAGCAAAAACCAAACCAAAACCCGAAACCCAAACAAAAAAAACCCAAAACTAAAGAAAGTGTTTTCCATTATTTCTGCTTTCTCCTTGTTTGACTCTCCTGGGATGAATGGTGGACATGTCGAGTTTTTAAAAACACAAAGTCCCATACAACTAGTGGAAGAACAAAAGTATCCAAAACTTTATCTAAGTAACCTAATTAATATTTTGGTTGAAGCATGAGTTATCTTTCCAAAGTACTTTAGATAACACTCTTTGTTATCTTGAAGTAGGCTGTCTCCCTTTCGCTTTGGGTAAATTGCCTATGCCAGAGTTCTGCTCCACTCAACATCTAGGCATAGAGCACATAATTTTAACCAAGTACCTATTTTGCACTACTACTGTGGCCCAGTTACTTTCATCTGAGCTCCTCATGATTCAAACCATTGTCTGTGCCACAAGACTGAGGAAAAATGTTTTAAAGAGAGCTACAGTGCCTTGCTCCTACTTCCAGTTTGCCTTCATGTATAAGTCAAGAGAGACTTTAGTGGAGTCAGTGAAGCAATTCTGCTGTTAGACTGACACAAGAGAGATGAGTATCAGGTCACATATCCTTAGGCTGACAGAGCTTAATGAAACAAGAATTGTGGATTAGGTCATAAATACTAGAGGCATTAATAATCTCCTCTTCTAATTACTATTCCATTTGCGGCAGACAGTCTGCATACTTACTCTATTCAGAACATCCTTATTTCCCCAGGCCAAATGTGCATTTTTTCCTTAAGTACAGTTATCATGAATGAACACTCAAGAGAGCATACATTTGTTAGAATATTTTCTTTCTAAGCTCAGAAAGACTTTTTTTAGCTAGAACTAATTTAGAAACTTTCTTCTCCCTGTGTTAAAAGAGGTTGTAAATGGAAATAGTGTGGAAAATTAAGTAGACATTGATTGCCCTGCAACTTCCTTCAAACTCTTCTTTCTTGAATATAAATTTCAGAACTAAGACCACCAAGTCTGTACATCAAATTATTTTGTGATAATAGTTTTATATAGCTTGTGAAGATAAACTGTGTAAGGAAAGAGAACTTTTAAAATATAAGTGTGATGGCACGCTATTAATAGATCAATTTGGTTTTAAAACCTTACTATTACCTTAGTTTAGTGCAACTAACAATACAAATGTAATTCACCTTTCCCTGTTAATAGTGCATTCTCCTTTTTATTGTTTAATTATTTTTCTGCATTTCATTAGAGAACATTCCTGTTTTGACTGTTCTCACTATTTAAGATCACTTCCACTCTTGATTTGCTGTTAAGATGTTTTAAGCACTATGAGAAACAATAAAGAAATAAACTCTTTATTGATTTTTAGGTATTCAAAAAGAATTAACTGGACTTCCTCCCATCTCCTACCAAAATTTCAATTTTATGTTAGATTCTGGAAATTATTATTAATGAGTGATATCATTGTGCAGGTCATCCCACTGACATTAAAGAGCAGAAAAGGCAGATCCAGCAACAGATTGGGAAGTGTTTTGTTCTTGATGAGGACTGCCGCGAAGAAGGATAGAAAGACTTCTATGAATTTATCAAAGAAACTCCAACACCCTATTTAAAATTCACCATCCTGTGGTTTACTCCAGAGGTCAGCTGTCAGCTGACTTGCATGGAACTTCATGGTGGTTATTATGGAACCTGAGTTACCTAAATGGTAACAGACCCCAAACCCCACCTTTCACAGAGGGGATATTTAACATTTTTGGAGCACTGAAGTAGACAGATTTTACAACACAATAATATTACCCTTTTTGAGCTGATGAATGGGCCAAAAGTCAGATCTTGTGGGCGATTTTTATTACGAAGAAGAGTTGATGAATGGGCATGGGGTTTTTCTTTCTGACATGGATTTATGACTCAAAAATGTGCAGTGTTCTGTTTCCCTGAGCAGTATGAGTCTTGGGAGACTGTGTCTTTGCACAAAATTAAAGCTCCTGTAGCCAACAGTTCACCTTAAAAGCTCTTTTCTTCCTCTTGGCTAAAAATCTACCACTGGTTTCTTGTTTTTCTCTCTACTCATTTTGCATATCAGCCTCTGATTTGCTATTCTTTCAAAGCCTGAATTCTTTCATTGGTCTTCACCACTGTCTTTATCTACCATTTACATTTCACTGTAGACAATTTAATACTCTCTCAATACCTTCCTTTCTAACTTACAATTTTTTTTGCTCTTTTGTGCATTTTTGTCAGCAGACTTGTTGACAACAAATCTACCCAGGGTAATTCAATACTTACGCTCACATACTCCTCTTTCAAAATTATTTCTCTATATGTGAAATGTTTATATGTTTTAATAAATGGATAGATTTAAAACATTGACACTGATGTGAACAATATTCCTTTCAAAGAAGAAACTACTTTTCCATCAAAAAAAAAGAAAAAAAAAGGAAAGTACTTTGGCAGGGGAAATATTTAGCACTAGCAACACAGCATATTGACTAAAAAAAAGTCTCCTGAATGACCATGTTGCACTACCAGAAAGAAAAGTTGTATAAAAATGATCCTATAATCTCACAGACAGAAATAGAGCTGCTACACATATTCATAAACATTTTACATACCTGACTGGTCTATAGATTTCCTTAACACCAATGAACTGGAGCTGTTCCATTATGTCTGGAATACTTGCACATCGGGTGAGGTTGATTCTCGGGTAATACAGCAGATATGACAGGCACATTTCATTCCTGGTGCTCAGACCACCCTGAAAATGGGATTTTTCTTTTAATCAAGGTAGCATTGGAATCCCGCAGATAGAATCACTGATTAGCATTTATATGATAATGAAAAGTGTATCAGGAGACCCGATTCAAACAAGTTTATCTTGTACACTAGGTTATCAAGTAGCAAGAAGATATTACATAATTAATTACACAATACTTGGCAAGCTCAAGAAATAGCTTCCAAGATAAAAGACAGCAGAAAGAACAACTATGAATAAAATAAGACTCGTATTACATTGAAGAGTACTTTCTGAGAAGTTCAGGTTTGCTTTCATTTGTCTCCAAGGTACTGGTGTCTACCATGTTTCAGAAAAGGGCTGAAAAAAATCTGGTAGGAAAATTAATCTGTTTAATAAGGAATTAAGTGAGCTTTGCCTAGTAAAATGGAGTTTGGGATGGAATATGAATCTACCTGGACTCTGCTTGTAAATATATATGCAGATAAAGAGTAAGAAAGAAAAGAAGTATTTATGTTAATGAATAATGTTGACTCAAGAAAAAATGAGCACTAACTATAAAACAACTAAATAGAGTGACATTTCTAGCTAGCAGAAGAAATAGAATCTTAAACAGTATTCCATTGAGAACCATGGGACAGACAACTAATTTAAAATTAATCTTGGGTAAATATACACAAGGTTATGAGCTGCATGTTCCTACACCCTATGTGGGAACAGTTCTACAGATCCCACAGAACCACAGGAATGGGAATGGAGAAGACAAAACACATGAACAGGGGCCAAGAGCTAGCGTGTTCACCAGGAAAACAGGACAAAAAGTTAGAAGCCTCCATTCTTGTTATTTTGCTTTTCTTAATATAGCGGCTGCATGTGCCTATGTGCAGGCTATGATTCAGGGAGAGGTATCCCTATGCTCTCTGGATGGCAACAACAGTTTTTCCCTGTAGAACCGAAACCCCTCCGGCTTTGCTTCTCAGAGGTCTGGAAGCAGTCCTTCCCCAAAAAGCAAGATCAGACCCAGGCAAAGGCAGCTATATGCCTCCCATAGACACAGCGGCTCTGGCATCACTGTCTGTTTTCATAGTCAACTGACACAGCCCAGCTCATGCCCCAACAATCAAAATGATTTCACCTCCAAAACCAAGGGGCTGCATCATGACAGCCAGTGCCAATATCTAAATTTGCATCTGGGAGACTGCAATGATGTGTGCTAAACCTGAGCTGGACCCCCTCAATGGAGGGGTCCTTGACTCTTCTGCCAGTCCTAAGGACCTGCATTCTGCCTGGATTCTACGTTAGGCACAAAACTAAATACTCCAGTAACACCCTGGCCACATCTGAAGTAAAAATCAATATACAAGAACTGGCAATTACAACTTTGGGAAAAAATAACAAGTTCATAAAAATAATTCATTAGAATATGCAGAATTTGAATGTTAATACATGTTGTAACAAAACCACTCTTTATACTATCAAAGTCTGACTTTTAAAGATTTTTTATGAGCTGATGTGCTTAGTTTTATAAACTAGTCATATGAATGTCATATGCAAGAGATCACAATAGTTCAGACGATTTTAGAACTTAAGAATCTATGAAAGGAAAGGCAATACGTAATTACATGCATGCAGGCATTAGCAACTAAGTTCACTCTCTTTTAACAGTGGTTCATGAAAAAGGTTTTAGTGTCCAGTGTTATATGTGTACTTACTTAGATACACTAAAACATTGCTTACCCATGTCATGCGAATTCGGTCCACAGTACTGTAGTGACATTCTGTGATTAAATTATCTCCCTGAAACACAAAATTTTGGAAGTTCACAGTTCTGAAGTTTATTAACACCAGCTTCAGGTAACCATAGATGAAAGCGAGCACTTAAATATCAGAACAGTGGATATGACTTTTCAAAATAGTGAGGGATTCAGTAATTGCCATATGCTAAGGCCTTGGCATTTAGCATTCATATTATCCCCAGTTCTCAGGGATCCCCCATGGACTTAAATGGAGTCTTTTTAAGAGTGTCGTCTGGATTTTTCCTTTTTTTTAGTAGTAATTAAGGTGCTCAGTTGTCATCCAATTTTCTGGAAAATTATATAGTATACAATGTATACAAATGATTCTTGGTCCAAAATTCACCCAGTGCTGCATTATCCAGGCCAATTTATCCTGCCAACTTCAATAGAAACATTTGGCAAATGAGGAAAAGAAGGTTTTCCACATCACAATAACAAGTATTTCTCTGCCAGGCCTGGAAGTAGAGGAGTGGCAGGCAGGCTTCACTACATTGACAGATATGTATGGGAAAGGCTTAATAGTTATCCTCCCAAGTGCCTACAATTAACTGTTTGGTGTCTTGACATACTGCTTAGTAATATCTTTACTCCCTGTACTCAGTCAAGTAAAAATCTCAAAATCACCATGATAATCAAGTAGAAATTAAAATACTCAAGAACATAAGCAGACATCAAAAATCTGGTATTTTGGTCAGCTTCATGTCACAAGGATATGAGATTTGTTTTGGTTTATTTTTCTTATATCATCATCTTCCCTTATTACCTATTATACTTCCCTGAAAAAAACAAATAACCCTTTACAGGTTGAGAAGGCTATCTCATTGGCAGGTCAATGCTAGCACAGTCTGTACTCCAGGCTGCTGGAAGAAGGTGTGTCAGCATCATGTCGGCCAAATGGAGATGGAGATTTATGAAGTAGTGTGAACTGGCAGAGCTTCACGGCTTCCAGCAGGAATATGCTGGTTCCCACCAGCGAGGTCTCTGGCTCTCATAGCTTACAGACTGTATTCACTAAAAGTATTCCTTCTCTGACATTTGATCTCTTGCTTCCAAACTGAGAAGACAGTGCTAATACATGAAGAAAGCAAGTAACCTGGAATCCACAAGCTAAAAGAAGGATACATCCTTGGAAGAGCTTATAGAAACTGTGAATAAGTAGAAAAATTACATGAAAAACTATAATATTATTAGTTATTTGGTTAGACTGCTCTCTGAATTACAGCAGATGATGTATGTAAATCTGCACTGGTAGTTTTGCATAAGATAAAAACAAATAAAGACATGGAAAAAGGCTCTCTTCAGAGAAAGAATCCCAGCTTCTACTCAAGGTGGTTTTTTGTTGTTTTTTTTCAAGTTGCTGATACTATCAAATACCTCTTTTAGCCTTTCTACTCCCTTGTATTCTTGAATTGTAAGAGGCCTTCCTCTATAATCTGCATGGATTTTCCTAAAAGTATTACAGTCTTTTTCTGCAAACCTGTCATCTGCTGCCAGCCCTCTTCCTAAACCCTTCAACACTTTTTTCCTGGGGGAGGTAGCACCAGTTTGTCTTTGAAGTCCCTGTAGAGTACAAGCAGTTTGACTTCAAAGAGTAAATGCTGCACTTGAACATTCAGGTTTTGTTGTAGAAATTAAACTAGAAAGTTAGCATTTTAGCTTCTTGTCTTTAAAGTACAAATATCAGCATCTCCCAGTGTGGGAGAAGAGACATAAGAGAGAGAGAGACTCAAGGAGAAGCCTGGAAGTTTAAGCCATGGGGCTCCTGACCATACTTGAGATTCAGTCCTTTCAGTGGTCTTTTCTGACATTTTGAGTCTGACCAATTCCATTAAGTAACAAGCATGTTTCCATGCACAAGAACAAGCTGCTCTGCTGGCCAGGTCTGGAGCACCCAGACTTTGCATCACTAAACTTTCTGTCCTCCAGCAAAAGTCTCAAAAAAGATGCTGGCTGGAACTAACAAAAGATGAGTGAATAATTTTTAAATGAGTGAGTCACACACAAAAAAAAAATACAGCCTCTTTTCATGAAATAGCTATGCTTAGTTACTGCTTTATAATATAAATGTAGTTGGAATTTTTCTACAAGTTCTGTTACATTATTTTCACAAGTACAGTAGATTGTATGATTTCCTTTTCAAAAGGGTTTTGAAAAAGGGTTTACTTATGAAACCTCCTGTGAAACATGGAGTTTTACTCTCAACAACAAAAAAAATGCGGAACAAACAAAAGACATGGCTAATTTGTAGACATGTTTGCAAGGCCGGACACTTGCTGTGTGCAAATATTGAGGATTTGCTACTTGGTTCCAACAGCTCTGTAAAGCTACTCAATGACATTTCCATTATTCATCTTGCTGGATACACAGAGATGGCACAGTCAGGCCCACTTGGGATTTTCTAATCTGCTTTGTTCAAATATTTGTGATAGTAAAGTTCAAATCAAGTCATTGTGAATACCAAACGTACTCAAACAATAGCTTGATTTGATGGACCAAGCCAGTTCTGTGGTGAATTGTGTGGACACTCTTGAGACACCAAAACTTTAATGCATTAGTCTCTGTGTGATAAGTGGGAAAATTAACAAAACATTCAAGAATTTTATGATGCAATGATAAGAAATTCTGTAGCAAATTTAATCCTAAATGTGAGAAAATGTTAGGCATATGATCTGTTAAACACTTTCAGAGAAAGAATTAAGCGTGTCATACTGGCAAGATCGTTCTTTCTTCTTTCAGATACTGAAACTCCTGGAAATTGAAGTCAAACTCATCATCATAAGCAAGTAGCTTCTGCTCCTCGCCGTTGTGGAAGTGGCGCATCCTGATAGCTCTGCCAGCAAGATGGGCATGAAGAAGTACCGCAAACACTTGAATCCCAGCAGGTCGCTCAGCACCTAGAGCCTGGCCAAGGGAAACCAACACTATCTGTGTGCCCAAATACGTTGTAATGCAGTGGAATGTAATGTAATGCCATGTACAAATAGAGTGAAAATACAGTAATTAATGCATTTTACATTCACTCAGTTTACAACAAAATGCATTCTGGAGTGAAACCAAACCTATATGTGAAATGAAGGGTTTAGATACAAAAAAAGGCTAGATTTTTTTCTGTGATCATTTTTTCACACCCCTCCTCCCACACCCCCATGTTTTTACTCCTAGTGCACACATATTTATTTTTTTTTATGAAAATCAACTATACTACAAATAATTCTCAATAGTTTACAACTTCCAAAGGAATCATACTAAAACTTGCTCATTATTTTAGTTCTAATGACTGATACTGGTGAATGTGGATGTTTATTGTGAAAAACAATTTCTATTCAGTTATGAATGACGTTATCACCAATATCATGCCAAGAGATGCACTTAAAATTGAGAGGCTGTAATTATAATATGCACTACTTCCCCTCTTTAAGTGCACTGGTGGTGAAATATCGTAAGTTTACATCTGAAACTTTTTCCAGGTCAAAAACATTTGAAAATTAAGTTTTGCAAGTTGACACAAATCTGATATTACTCCCATTCTAGCTGAGATTACTGATTGAAACTTTGAGTATGCTGAACTTTGATTCTTGTTCAGAGCTCAAGGCAGAACAGCACTAGGTTCAGAAACCTCGTGATAATAGATTATTCATGTGTTTTAAGGCTGAAAAATCCTAGGACAATATGAAATATTTAACACATCCAAGAACGAACTCTAAATTATGCATCTAATTTTGCCTTCATAGTAAACCATGTTCTTGATTCAACCTTTCCCTTTAAATAGCAAACTATACGAGAATCTCCCATGATATACTAATCACAGATTTTAGGCAGTGCTTCCATTACCTGCAGAGATATTTAAGTTATCTTAATGAAATCAAGTATTTAATAAATGTGTAATTGTACTTTGGTCCATACAACCAAATCTGTTCAGGTCTTTAGTTTCTGGTTGGTCTAAGAAAACCTTTCAGGCTTTGCTTCATCATTAGGACCCTTTGGACATGCACAGGTCTGAATCAGTTGTAACATTTTTTAAGAGCTAGCTATTCCAAGTTACTAAGAGCTTTGCAATGGAAGTGCATGCTTATATATTCAACACAAAATTAAAACATTGCAAACACTGTGTCATCCAGTATTACTCATGTAAGTAAAGCAGCCTGAACACTGAGGACCCTAAATACCCAGTTCAAAAAGACTCAGCATTTTGGAGGGTAACACATACAACCAGATGCCTTTGTTCTCATGTCTTTTAACCAGTAACTATCAATCTTCCCAAGAAGTTAAAGTGACTCTCCAAATCTATTTCTATGAGTGAAAACCAGTGGATTTAGGCAGGGGTCATACCTCTTCCAGACATTCCAGTGTGCAGTGACCTTCTGACACAAATTCAGGCATGCCTGGTGGGATATTGTGGAAGAGGCTGACCCAAAGACCAGCTTCAATAACCCCAGCATCGTATTTCCTTAAAATTGGAGTATAAATTAGCCTCAGACCAGAGTTATCTATCAAGCCTGCAACAAAAGAACACAGTGAACCATGGCTATAAACCCATATTTTAAAGGCAAAAAAAAAATCGAGAACCAAAACCAAACCAAAATTTTTTCACATTTTTCATGTTATGTCCTAAATTTTTACACGAAAATTGAGGAATCAACCTCAATAACCTGGAAATGAGTCAAAGTAATACAAAGGAATGAGTAAGTAATACATAGGAGAAGTCCACAGGACAGTTTTTAAATATGTTATTTTGTTCTCTGTGGTGTTCAGATGTGAATGAAAAAAATATGTGCTCTCTGTAACCCTCATGCCCCTCATGCCCCATCCACCGAGATATCCAACATGAATTTCAAAGAAAAGAAGATAAATCACAGTCAGAAGAAACAATACAAAACAATACAAAACTATTTTATTCACCCACATATGTTTAGCCACATGTGCTTGTTTGTGTATCTATTAATAACTTATGTAGCCTTCATCATCTAAATGCTTATAATTCTCTTCTGATAGTCCTCTTTATTAGTTAAGACAGACAGAAAAAGGATTAATTTGTGTTTGGACAACGCTCTGTTAGTTCACCCATTCACTTCTTCTTTGTATTTATGAATAAGAGCTGAAATAATTTCAATTTTGAAAATTAAAAAATGCAAAATACATATCTAGTATCTCAGAGAAGGTAAAATGCTTCCTAGTGACCTATATTAGTCTTCTAAAAAGCATAACAGATATAGCAGTGCCTGAAGCCAAACTTTGCATCAATATGAAATCAACAGTCTATTTTAAGATAAGCAAATGGCAGAGGGACAGAGCAGGGACTGTTACCCAGTCACTAAAATACCTAAGATGGAGTAGTGTATATAATTATTAAGGAACAAAGGATATGAACTATACATAGGCAATTAAGAATGGTAATCAACGGTGAGACATTCTGCAATATATACAAATCATGACATTTATGGTGATAAACCCTGCCCCACAACATCCCAACTTCAGTATTTGGGAATCCATGTTCACTCGCGCTTTCTGGACCTATTTGTACAATCTCATCAACTTGAATTTTTCCTTTGTGGGATTTCCCCTTCAAACTAGTTGCTAACA
The DNA here is from genome assembly GCA_035221455.1 of Xenops minutus. Classification (NCBI taxonomy): domain Eukaryota; kingdom Metazoa; phylum Chordata; class Aves; order Passeriformes; family Furnariidae; genus Xenops; species Xenops minutus. The sequence continues at coordinate 60,301,635 of JAWWEE010000105.1, read as the reverse complement.
TCTAAATGTCAGACCCTTTTGTGGTCTGTCAAGAGTTTCTGGTAAACAACCTGAAAAGAGGACACCTTTCAAATGAAAAGTGAACGTTAAGGACTAGAAAACCAGAAACAACGAAAACCATCCATGTTAAATTAAAAATTGTTTGAACTTCTCCTGACTGGAAGCCAACACTGACCACCAATCTGAGTCACTTAGGAAAACATTACCCCAGGTCATGATGAGAGGGAAACAGTGCAGCCTTTCACCATGAGACCCAAGCCAGGAAAATGCTGGTGCCAAAACAAAAATGAAGGTGACCCAGTGGCAGGTTTGATGTTGTATTAGGAGAACAACTATTTGTTCCCACTGGAAGCAGATAGAGCACCCAGGTCTACTCTCTCAGACTCCTGGCACAATCTTCTACTGTGTATTTTGCCAGGGAGGAGGAGAAGCATGACCTAGATTACAAACACTCTGCTCCCTACCTATGCTGTCTGAATTTTCCCAGGTCTTTAGTGAGACCATGTTTCACCTGGGACTGTCCCACCAAGGCAAAATTGTCTCCATTGCTTAAAAAGGAAACCAAACATTATTGATTTCCAGCTTTTGTATGTGCCATTTGAACTAAACCAATGCTATCATACAGCACAGTCAATTAAAACAAAGCGATGAATTTAGTGACACAACCAAATCAGACACAGTTTTTCTGCATGTGACTTCTCAGGTTTTCAGGTAATATTTGATGGAAAAGCATACAATATCAAGGATGCAACAAAGTTTATTGTATCCCATGCAAATATGCGTGTTGTAAGGACAGAGTCCATAAATAAATAAATTTTAAAAAATTAAGATAATTAATTTAGAACAATATGAAGAAGGGAAATGACAGTAGGACAGAACACCATAACCCACAGAGTGGATTTTATTTTAACACTTGAGGGTGTAAAGAAAAGTCAGTACACTGTGCTGCACTGGATTTTACTCAGTTCATGTATAGCAATCACCAGAATATTCTCAGGTATAGTAGGTTAATAAACTTACACTTCAGAACAAAAAATATCTTTCCCAAAGACAGTTTCGAAGTCCCCCCAGTTTTTTGGGAGTTCTTGGTTTCTTCCTTTTGCTTCTTCTAAACACAAATTAATTTCAGGAAGAGGGTTTAAAAAACACCATTATAAATTAAAAACTAATGTTTTAAGATAAGCTGCTTTTACCCAGTGAATGGTCTAGCAACCTGAGTCTATACTTCAGCTTCAGAAACTGCACACAGTTCAGGTATATATTTAAAAAAAAAATACTACAAGAAATTAATAAAAGGATCATCCCCTGTGTTGCTGCTTCAGAGTTTGACTGCCATGCTGCTTGTTTTCAGTGAGATTGGATTTCCCAGCAAATGGAAAGGAGAGATAACATGAAGAATGCAGTGATAAAAGGAGGTGTATTCACCTGGTTCACAATTTCTTGTATACCTGAATCTCTCACTGAATTTGGTTAAACTTTTGAGTGAAATAGGAAAAGCACTGTGAACCAGGGATGGTTGATCAGGGAAACATAAGCCTTGGCTTTGTGTTTGCTCTGTTCGCCACTCACTGCAGTAATGAACACTTGTGTCTAGCACATTTTCAAATGTTGCATGTTTTAAAGAGTGTGAGGCTACAAACCTTCTGTGTATGATGGATTGTCATAATGCACCTCCATAAGAACGAAGAGAGGGTCAGATGCTGTGCCAATGGACAAGCCAACATGTGGAGGGTAGGTGAAGCCCTGGAAATCAATACATACATACAGAGTTAAAGGTATTTTTGCCACAGTTAAGAGTTATTTTCACTTTATAAATATGCTGACTTCTTTTTGCAATATGATCATATTAATGATGAAATTTACAAAGGAAATTTTCTGAACATGGCACCATGCTATAATACAGTTACTATATACTCAATACACTAAATAACTCTGTCAATATAAAATAGTAGATCCCATGACTGCTAGAGGACAAAGCTCTGAGCAAACCAGTCTGATCTCACTGCTGACCCTGCTTTGAGTAGGAGGCTGGACTAGAGACTTCCTGAAGTCCCTTCCAACCTGCATTATCCTGTGATCTTATGATTATTTATTCTGTATTTATTGTTTGAGCAGAAAAGGAAAATTCCATTTTAAATGCATAAACATTGCATCATTAAGCACTTACTCTGACAATAAAACCCTTATGAAGAAGTGACTCAACATTTTAAATGTTCCCTGTTTCCAAAAGCAGTAATTTCCAGGGAATACTGAGGTTGCATGCAATTAACTTCTTTTTCCTGCACAAATCACTGTGTTCTAAGGAAAATGATTTGAACAATAAAGATGATCTTCATGGCTACATCTACATTAGCAAGCCAATAGTGTGAAAGAAGTAACTCTGTCCAGTGCAACAGTTTGTTCAGGACCCACTGACCCCAAATGATGTTCCTGTGGACAAGCTCTAGTCAGATCCCATGCACTGAACTCCATTTTTTGCTAGAAGGTGCTGGGTTCACCCCTTCGCATTCAGTTTCACTTCATTCCAAAGGATGCTGTGATAAGTCTCAAACTACTCACAATGAAAAACAGAGCATGGTAAATGGGAATAACTGGGAGATTTACTTCAGAAGCTCACTCTCAATTCAAAGCAAAATATCAGTATCTCCTGAGAGAACTCTTTTACCAAATTCACTGTAACTGGAATTCATCTGCAACATTTTATAGTATATAACTAATATTTTAATATGCAATTTGAGATTCTAACTTTCTGAAATGTGCAATTTGAGATTCCAGCCTTCTGATGTTTGATGGACATTACTGAATTGATTCTGTTATATGGTAAAAAATATTATCACCTTCATGCTATGTAAGGGTAAACTGAAGTTAGTGAAGTGGGTACTTGGCTAAACCTGAATGTATCCCAAGTCTGTCAGATTCTCCTCTACAGATCTTAAAATTGGGATCATCCTTGCAAAAGCCTCCATAGTGCTTGTCAAATGATTATTTATGTGAGTTTTTAATTGCACTTAGATTAAGACAGTTGCAAGTACAAATACTAGGTCAAAACACAGCTGACGGCAAAAATGCGTAAAGCATACATCAGGAATAATGCTCACAGTGGATTAAACTTTTTTTGATGGGTCCATATAACAGCTCTGGCTTCCTCACATGCAGCACTTGCAGATGGTTTTTGACTGCAGGCTGGCAAACAAAGGCTCCAGAAACTATCACCCCAGTCCCTCTTTGTGACCACATCATCATTTCTGTGGGCACAAAGTGAATCAAGGGGGTAAAGGGGTGGGATTCTTTTGGCAGTGATGCTGCAGTATGTCAGCTGAAAGCATTCACTGCAGCCTGAATTAACACACAAAATAAGCTGAAAACACAGCCTGGGGTGAACTTGGCATCAGAGTACGTATTTTCTGTAGATATGCCCCATTACCATGAGCAAAGTCATCCTTCTGCTGGCTCAGCACTGACACAGGATCTCTCCTACACTGAAATGATGTCTCTTTGGGCCGCGCACAAAACTTCTGAATGATATGCCTGAACGGAGTAACAGTGAAACCAGGTCCTGGTGACACACATAACTAAATAAATCTATGTATAGCTTCATTGGAAAGTCCTGCCTCTGTGTCTTTACAGACACTACTTTTCATTCTATCATTGTCCACAGGGAGCAGATACTGGTCATTGCTGGAGGCAGTGCATTTCCATATCAAATGGGACAAGCTGATATAGGGAAAGAGTTCCATGCTCCAAAGCTATCTTCCTCCCCTAAGGCATCAACTCTTTCTATATTATTTTCATTACTTTTGTCTTGTCACTCAGGATGACCATTGCATTGCATACTTAAAAGGCCAATAAGAGGTTGAGTATTTACTGGTGAGGCATTTAGGGACTGTGATTGCATACCCTCAGACAGATTAAGTAATCACTAATATACTAGGAAGAAACCTCATTATGATAAATCCCATCCTAAAGCCCCATTAATGAACCATTATAGACAGACATTCATCCTACCTCTCCTCCAATGGCCCAAGCAAAAATGACCGTCTCACATGTGAGAAAAGAGTCTGGCATGTTGGGGTGGTAACACTCATGCCCATAGTCCAGCACACTGTCATTCAAATTGCTGCTACACTGATAGAGCAGGATATGGTGCACCAGGTTCTCATGGCCTTTCTGGATCAATGGTTCAACCTATCAATGTTAAAATGGAAAGGAAAAAAAAAGAAAACATATCGCAATGTGACTATTTCAATGCATGTATGAAGATAGATTTAAAAATTATATGGTACATTTATTTTAAAGGAGAAGACTTGATGTTAGATTGTAGTTAAGTTGATATGTAACTTCAGCACCCTGAAACCTCAAGAAATGAAGTTTCCAAAAATTTAATTTTGCCCAAATGCATCAATGGAGGACAGAAAGAACATCTGTGTCTTGACAAAACCTCTGTTATAATCTTTCTTGTTCTCTCTTCTTCCATCCCAGTCTTGCACTGTCACATGTTTTTCTCTCTGTCCAACCTTGTTTAGTCATATTCCAATATGAAGGGGATATAAACCAGGTGAAAGTCTGAACCAGCTTGTGTCTGAACTAGTCAGAGCTTTTCACCCATTTCTGCCTCTTTTGTAGTATTTCATATTACAACTGTCTGTAGATTGTGTATATCTAGGGTGAGCCTAGAGGTATACCCCATATTTCTCAGTAGCTCAAAATGAACTTTCAAATTTTTTTGACATGTAAAAGAAATTAGAATGATTTTAAAACCTGCTCAGTTGTAAAGACTTTATTAACATGATGTAATTCTTGAGAGGCTGGGTGCTCCAGCCTGTTTATGGCAGTGATGAGCTGGAGGGCTCTCAGTGGTGCCTGGGTGCCCCCAGTATAATTAGATCACCGAACTTTAGGGTAGGCTGAAATTATTTAATTCCCATAAAAGTGTTCACTCTCCATTTGGATGGATGATGTTAAATCATCTCTGTCAGAGATGACATCCCTGGGGCAAATATGAATACTTTTTTAAAAAAAATGTTTTGCTTTTCAGAAAGATCATATTCCACAAAATATCAGCATATAGAGGACAGCATTAAAATGAAAGAAGTTTTTTCTTTGCCTTTGCTTTCAAAGATTTTATCACATTCTATCATATCTACCTTCAAGCTGAATAAGATAAACATTATAAGATAAACATTACTTTTCACAAGAAAAGTAAAGCTTTGGCAATGAAGCCCTTAAGATGCAGGGTACCATGCAGTATTGCCTTTCAATATTGTTGAATCTATGAATCACTGAACGCTTAGGGTTGGAAGGGACCTCTGGAGATCATCTACTCCAACCCCCTGCCAAGGCAGGGTCACCTAGAGCATCAGGAAAGAGAAAGTTATTTTAAACAGGAAAAGAATGTATATACATCCTAAATTTGCATCCATTTTATTTTGTAAGCACATTCATGTGCTACCAGAGGATCAGAACAGGGTAAGCAGGTACAATTTATGACATTACTAAAATATTGTCAACGCAATTTCTCTCTCTGCATTTTGTTCAAAACACTAAATCTATTACAAAAAAAAAAGAATGCTGGGAAGAAGCAGTCAGAGCCTGTGCATATCAAGACCAGCCTTGCTGATATGAATCTCCAAAATACCTTTGAAGTTGGGCACCTGGGGAGTCCAAATGCTACTGAGTACCTGCATGTCCATCCAAGAAGTGCACAGCCCACTTCACTGCACTTAGAAATCAATGAAAAGATGCCAATTTAATCAGGTGCACCAAAGTTTTGTTCTGCAGGAAAGACTGAAATACTTCATAAGAGATCATCTGAACTGTTCAATGTTCTCAGTAATCCCTGTTTCAGTTAGCATTACCATTGTCATGAATTACTGCACTATGGAAGTAAAAGCTATTTTTGAAGAAGAGTCAGTTTTCCCATTAAAGAGGAATTTCCAAATATATCAGACTGAATGACAAAGATTCAGAAATCCACTTCAGCTTGATGATTTTTCTTCCCTCTGCCCCATCATATACCTATATATTTATCCAAATACTGCAGAAAAAACCCCATACTCCTAACATGGCAGATTATGCATTAAATAGCAGGATATATCTCAAGAATTCTGAATTTCCACATTATGTATAGGTTAGTCAAGGAAATGGTTATAGGAATATTATCCCTGTATTACCAAGAAAAAGGAATACTTTTGTCCCAAGATTTGTTAGTTCTGCCTGCTGCTACAAGATCCCAACACCTGCTGTGCTTGCAATCACTACTTCAAAACCAGCTTCCCCTCAAAACAATGGGATATCACCAAAATTAGAAACTCACATCCTGTCATCGGTTTTTAGTGTCTGTTACCTAAACAATAACAGCACTTCAAAAAGCGGTTTTATTCAGCTTTCTTAAGTGAAGAAAACAAAACCAAAATAAATCCTTAAACATCTTTCTATTGCATCTTGTAGAATAACTTCGGTTCTTCAGATGCAGAAATAAGTAATGAAGAGCAGAGGTAAAGTTATGCTTTTTATACATTTTTATTACGACTTGGTTAAAGAGGCCTTTTTCTGCTTTTAAAAGAATACATTAGCAGTGGTCAAAATTCTATTAAAAAAATCTTAGGAAAATCTCATTGATCATGAATTGTTCAGAAATCTATGGAAATATTTTAATGGCCAGTTCCTTCAGGCTCACAGCATTATTTCTCATTGAAATGAGAGAAGGAAGAGGACCAGACCCCCTAGACACTTTGAGTTCCCCTTCTCTGATCCAATGAATAGCTAGCTATATTTACTTACTAGAATAACTTCAGCACAGAAGAAAATTAAAAATTACGATCTCTTACTCTGTTGTAGTGATTAACTGGAGGAGGAATTTAAATGTGCCATTCTACATGCCTCTTTACTCAGCTATTTGTTACTTCAGCTTACAGAGTAAGTTGGTTATTTAGGCTGCCTCACACTTCCCCTCTCACTTTCCACAAAGAACATCTGTACAGATTATTTTGCTCCAAGCTGAAAAGAAATTGCAAAATCTCTTTTTTCTCAAATAAACAAAATTCTTGTCTTCTGGCCAGCCTTACAAATAATGATGAACAACAACCACATTTCTCAAATAGGGGACCAAATTCAGAAAATCACTCATGTGTTTAGAAGTGCACATAAGTAGTCCGAGGTGTAAACTTAGTTGTTAAAGTAGGTATCTACAATTAAATATCTAGATCAGGTGGCCTGATCTTGCAGCCTCAGTGAATGATAACACAGTTTGCAGAGCTCTACTTTTGCAGAACTCTGATCACAATGATAGTGGACCAGTCCTGAAGAGTCACCATGACTGTTTTGTTAATTTGTGCAACTTGTAGAATATTTGCAAAAAGATAATAATTTGATCTGACACATTAGGGAAAAGGAATGAAATACAGAAAAAAGTGATAAAAATAGTCATGGTGCATAACATAGTCATTAAACTCTGAAGATTTAAGTGAATAGTTAATTTTTATTTGGATTCTTATACATTGCCTTGTTTGCTCTGCTCTCTCACTACAAGGGGATTTTCAAATGACATTTTCAGATAAGTAATTAGATAAGAAATAATTGAGTCATTTAGATGAGTTGCAGTGAAAATGTGAATCCACCTTCCATTTTCAATAATTACGAAGAAACCTATGACTTTGAAATGTAGCTCCTTTTCCTGTCCTTGCAAATTCTTACCCATCTCTCATTAGCCAAAGGACTCAAGAAAGTAGCAGAAAGGAGACTGAAAAGGAATATGCATTTAAGCACCTATTTTCCCCATTTTACCTCATTCTTTGAGGCTCTTCTGTGGCATTTTCACTGTTGCTGACATGCAAGGAAGACCCAGCTGTCAGGGTTCATCTCTTTGCCATGTTGTGAATAAGCCTGCAGAGATACTGCACCACTGGGCACCTTGGTGACTTCTTCCCCTGCAGGCAAAGTGCATTTTCTGCTTGACATTTCCTAACTGCCAGAGGCACGGAGAATAAAAGCCCTATATCCACCCTACATCAAAATGTCCAGTATGTTTGGGATTGCAAAATACAAGTGCATGCAACAAGACACAATCTCTCCTGTTTTTCATGAAACCTGCAGTAAGAAGCTCATGGTTTATTATTCATGATAAATTGCTTTCTGCATCCTCCTCTCTACCTTTTCTTGAAAGCTTGGGAAAAAGGTCTTTCTGACTGAGCACACTGACATTCATGAACCTATCTGACTCCCACTAACAGAGATAAAACATAATAGAGGTACTATAATCCCCTACCACTTCAAGTCAGGGCTTCCAAAGAACAAGGCATTTAAAATACACCTCATTCAAATGTAAATGAAGACACTGCCTTCTGCAACCAAAAGTAGGGGTTACTGTTATGGTGCTTGGTTAGTATGACCTGTACTTGTCAGGCAGGTTGAGAAATTTTACATAGCTCCTTCATGGTACTGAGTCTCCTAGCACTTCCAAAAACACTGACTTTGGAAAAATACAAAATGAAAAATTTTCCAGTCATTATAATGTTAAACCAGATAAGGCTTGTGCTGTCCACCTTTTATTTTAACAGAATCCCTATTCTGGTCAACAGGTTGACATCACATGAACTAACAAGATGTTTACATCTGCCAGGGCTGTGTTACTCAGCTTCAATTTTTCTTCCTCTTTCCTCAATTCCTATTATCCCTTTTTCTATTGCACAAACTGAACATGTCATATGTTGTTTGGGGTTTTTTTCCTTAAAAAAAAAGACATAATTTTAACCTAACAGTGCCTTGTATCTCAAGGTGATGATAAGCAGGGTCAAGATATTAATTTGTGATGTATTAAACAGGATGAAAATGCAAACAGCTCAAGTGATCCAAGAAGTTAGATTTCCTAAAAGGAAAAAAATACCTTCAGAAACCTGGAAGTCTTTCTTGCTTATTCCTGTTTTTCTCCTTTTTTATTTGCTCTGATTTCTTTGATGTTACCAGCTGTGATTTGTTCTTCATGACTGCTTGTGCAGATGATGAAAGTTAGTAAAATATATCCATAGTCTCACCATAGTGTTCCCATTTAGAAAATATAGCCCACTAAATTGCAGGAAAAAAACCCTGAATTTATTTTTACATATGAAAATGACAATAACTTTCTCATCTTTTTTTGGAGTGATGATTCCACACTGAAATGACAGTGAAAAGTATGATTTTTTTCTGGCTCAAAAAGGTAGCTTCAATGTAATCTTACATTTTAAAGACACAATGAGATTGTATACTGACACAAAAATTACTCTGAATAAGGCCATAGCCTTACACAACACCTCATGTGTGTAGCCAGTGATGACAGAGGGAAGAAAATGCAATTAACCAGTCTCAAAACGGAGAATGAAAATTTGACATGATACTTTTGTTCTGGCACTGCTGCATCTAGGAGCGTTTCTGGCCTGTGGTTGATTAATTTATGTGCATGAGCTTGCCATCTCCCTAATTAACTCAGACCAAAAAGTGATGGCTGTGAAAATGAATACTGGCTGAGTTTGGCTGAGAGAATTTTTGCAGCAGAAGATCAAGTTATAAGCTTTCTACATTTCTCATCAGAAAGAACTATTACATTCTTTCTGATTACTTTGGTCTTTGTACTTCTGTTACAAATGCATACCATGCACATATATTGAAAAATTAACTGACTTAGAAAACTTCTTCAAAGGTTGACACAATTTATTCTTATTAGGGCTCATCAAGATTGTTTCTCATTTTTTTCTTCAAAAGTGTAACTGTGACATGATTAAATATTTATCTAAAGCGCCTCTTTTAAGGTTTTAGATTTTTCTTCAGAATAACAAATACTTGGAATAGTTTGCTTTATAATGTTGGGTCTTTTTCAGCAAAAAACCTCTACGTATTCAAGAAAAAACTCCTCAGTAATACGATTTTATTTTCTTATAAATGTTCTGAAATAAAACCACCAGTCATTTGCTGTCTAACACTTGCACACAATCCAGAAGTGTGCTGAGCAAAAACTCAAGAGCTGGAAACATGCCTCTCAGCTGAGATAGATGTTTAAGACCATGACTCCAGGCAGACCAGGATTTTAACCCCAACAATGTAACAACTAGCTCATGTCAATAGAAAAGACTGCCTACACCAGTGTCACATCTGGAACACTAATGTGCTGCAGACTTTCAGTGCAGAGTTAAGGCATTCCAGGGTCAGGCAGAGACCACCCTCCCCATGCCTCCACCCTACCCCATCTGTCAGAAAGCATTAAATTAATACCACAGAACAGCTAGAGTTGAAAGAGACAATTCCAATGCTCAACTGGCTGCAGTCTAGCATGGACTAACTGCTGTAATCTTTCCTGAGATCAGCAGTATCATTTACACCCACACAGCTAAGTGCCCATTTCTGTTTTCCTCACTGTACAATCCGGATGCTAAAATCAGTCATCATTACTGACAAATCCCTTTAAATCACTCTCTATTCCAAGTGCTTCTGAGTTTATGCCATGCCACTTACTTAGAAAGGTGTATATTTTGGTGAGTTACTTATACGAGGCAGAGCAAAGCCACTGATTCTTGTTCACTCATGGTCATCTGAGATGATGAACATCTGATGTACAACAGAGAGCATCATTGCTTAACTTGAATTGTCCTTCAAATGTAAAAATGTTCACTCAAATTATTCTCATACACATTTTTCACATCCTCCAGCCGGAGGAAAATATAACCTATGCAGTTAGTGACAGTTCTTGATTTTTGTATTTTAATAAGAAAAGTGATGCAGATGAGACACAGGCAACAGCAACCATCCCCAACCCTAATCTCATAATGTGATTAGATAAAGTTTCTTTGGAGGATGGAAATTTTCCAGACCAAAACCTCCATGCAATTTAAGGTATTGAAATTTTTAAGATTTGTATTTAATATGTTTGAACCTTTTGTTTTTTTGGGGTTTTTTTTTGTTGGTTTTTTTTTTTTTTTCATAAATTTAGATTAAAATAAT
>JAWWEE010000105.1:60256306-60290567 GCA_035221455.1 Xenops minutus | reverse complement strand
CCACTTTAACATGCATCTTTTATATCTTTATCCAGGTAAAATCAAGTGTTGCTGAATGTAAGAGTGTGATTGATTGACTGATTGATTGATTGATTGATTGATTGATTGAAGCTATATTCCTGGCATTTGAGTTTAATTGGTTTTGGGTATCTTTTAAAACACAGAACAAAAATTCTAACATCATTGTGGAGGAAAAGTCCTTACCACGTAAATGGAAAACTTTATTCAAAGCACAGATATATTCTGGTTTTGGTGTTCAGAAAGATTTTGTTTACTCATTGACTGCATTGTTCAATGAAGGCTCTTATTTATTATTATATGGCATTAAGAAGTAATTACCATACCTCTATTTTAAGTCGCAGAATATTCATTGGAAAAGAATACATACTTTCAGGTAAAAGTTGCTGTTCTCCTAGCTTGGAGAGGAGGCTATATATCTAAATTTACACAAATCTTTCTATTTCCACATAGTACTACTAATGATTACACTGTACATCCAGGATTTCTGCAGGTCAGTGTGCAGAACAACCTAAATATTTTAATTAGGAAAGAGAAAGCAAGAAACACAACAAACAATAATCCCAGACATTTAAAAATGAGAACTAGAGATGGGCTCAGGACTTCTTTTTCTCTCCACCATCAAGTCCATTCTTAAGTTCTTATTCCTAATGAATCACCTGGAACTCTGCCACTCAAAAGGAGTTCTAGGCTTTAAAGATATACAGTAATTTAGACTAAAGCTAAAAGAAGCATAGCTCAAAGAAATACCCATAACACATTGTTTCTGCCTGACATTTGTCTGAAGATTTAAGATAACGCATTTAGCAGTGGTTAAAAAGTATAACCCTGAGGAACAATCTCATAAAAAGCTCAGGTCAAGAAAAAACTTGTTTAATTTGGTTACGCTTCCTGGTAATACATTCATTTCACTCCTGAGGAGCAGAGCCACTGGCACAGTGGTTGTGGTATTCAGTATGACCATAGTCTCTCAGCACAGCTGACACAATCCAAGCAGAATTAATTGCTAATTAATCATCAACATCATTACTTCTGCGTGAAAACAATATCATAATAAAGTAGTATGTAACCAAATATGTTTCATATCTTAAGCCAAAATTGGTAGTCTATTTATTCAAGAGGAACATATAATTTGAATAGTATAAATAATAAAGTCAGTGAAGGTACTCCCATTTGTTCATGAGCTCACCATTTCTGCCCAGTGACGTCTATCTGTTTCTTTGAGATGGCAATGGAAAAGGTTTTAATTCTACTGTACAACTGCAAAACATTCCCCTCAATTATGTAGTTAAATAACATTGCACCTTCTCTCCTCCTTCTTAGAAGTGAACACACAGCTTCCCCCAAAGACAGAGAATATGAGACTTTACAGCCTGTCCCTTTCTTGTTTTCCATATATCAGGAAACATGTTTTCTGAAAAAGGAAATGCTGACTTCTGTGAAGGACTCCCAAAAGGAAAAAAAATGTGAGAAAGACCTCAGGCAGTTGGATACTGAACCTCTAGAGGAGTCACCAACATGCACACCCTGACACCTATAGTTTGCTGAAGGGAAAGCATGGGTTAAAAAAAGCACAAGGATTATGATTTTGACATAACACTGAGTCAGTTCTGAGTCAACAGAATAACTCTCAGGAACTAATGCTCATAACCCTCTAAAAACTTATATTTACAGGGTTAATATACAACTGTGAGATGGCTTACAAAATAGATGCAGTTAAGTAACACTGACATTAATGCCATGATTTCCACATTTTCTCACCTAGAGTCAGGATCTGGTACCCTTCTGTAGGACTTCAACACCACTCAAAACATGCATAAAATCACACAACAAGGCCTATTTTCATATTGCATGGCTCTTTTAAATCTGTATTAAAATTATACCATAGGAATTCTCTAGAAACCAAACCTGTGGTTGGCACTTCATAAAACAGAAAGATACAGTTCTGGTTCAAGCAACTTAAGTCATAGAAATGCAAATGAGGAGATGGAAAAAGGAGAACATTAACTTGTAGTTTACAGTAATTTTCTTAGGTACTTAAGTTTTTCTCAGTATTAAGTGTTTGAGTTTGGGTGCATTTTTTGTGTATTTCAGTTAGATCCAAGATGTAAATTATTTCCATACAGGTAAAACATGAATAAAGAGAAACTATTCACCATCTAGTGGAGGTTCTTTTGTCATGTGTGTGGATTTTGATGTTACGTATGCGTAGTGGGTTGACCCTGGCTGGATGCTAGGTGTCCACCAAAGCCACTCTATTACTCTACTCCACAAGTGAACAGGGGAGAGAAAATATAGCAAAAGTTGATGAGTCAAGATAAGGACCACAAGAAATCAGTTGCTGAACACCTTTGCAGACAAAACAGTCTGAACTTGGGGATATTATTTGAATTTATTAGAAACAAAATCAGATCAGGATAATGAGAAGTAAAATAAATCTTAAAAACACCTTTCGCCTGTTCCTCTCTTCTTCCCAAGTTCTACCTCCTCCCATGCCAGCGGCGCAGTGAGATGGGGAATGGGGATTACAGTCAGTTCATCACACATTTTTCCTGACACTGTTCAGGGAGAAGAGTCCTTCCCCTGCTCCAGCATGGGGTGCCACCCACAGCAGACACTCCTCTATGAACTTGTCCAACAGGAATCCATCCCATGGACAACAGTTCTACACAAACTGCTGCAGCGTGGGTCACTTCTGCACGGGGTGCAGTCCTTCAGGCACAAGCTGCTCCAATGTGGGTCTCCCACAGGGCCATGTGTCCTACCAGGAAACCTGCTCCAGCATGGGCTCCTCTCCACAGATCTGCAGGTCCCTGCCAAGAGCCTTCTCCATCACAGGTTTCCCAAGGATTCACAGCCCTCTTTTGGGCATCCACCTGCTCTGGCATGGGTCTTCTCCACAGGCTGCAGTTGGATCTCTGCATCCCTGTGGTCCTTTAAGTAGAGCCTGCTTCACTGTAGTGTTCAGCACAGGCTGCAAAAGAATCCCAGCTCTGGCACCTTGAACATCTCCTCCTTCTCCTTCTTCACTGACCTTTGTGTCTGCAGAGCTGTTCCTCTTGCTTATTCTCACCCCATTCTTCACTGAACATGATTACTTCTGAGCAATATTTTTTTTCCCCTTCTTAAATATGTTATCAGAGAGGCATTGCTACCATTCTTGATTGGCTCAGCCTTGGCCAGCAGCAAGTCTGTCTTGAAGCTTCCTGGTATTGGCTCTACCAGACATGGAGGAATCTTCTTGGCAGCTTCTCACAGAAGCCCCCCCACTATCCCCCCACTATCAAACTTGGCCATGCAAACCCAATGCAGTATGCTATGGGTAGGCACTGTGAAGGGGCATTGTCTGACCACTGTCTGTCTATTTTTCCTCTGCTATTAATTTGGAGTCAATGAATCTATGCTCTGGACATACCTGCAACTACTGTGCATTGCAAGAAGAAGCAGAGATGGAGAGGGTATCATGACATTATTTTCTAAAAAATACCCCCAGTAGCTAGTGGTGGGGTTGAAGAGTAAAAGGTTGGTATTGAAAAGGAATTTCTGCTCAATTTAAATGCCATCAGAGCAATTATATCAACCCTATAGAAAATTTGCTTAAGATACTGCTATTATGTGATTTGTCTGAATTAGAAAGTTGATCTTAAGAAGCAATGCCAAGATGCTAGTAGGATCAAGTTAGATTTGTTCTGTGATCCATCCACACAAGCCCCATCAAGACAGATGATGAGCCTGCTGTTCTAGTATTTCCACAAAATATTCTTTATAATTGCTCATCTAAGGCCCAATCCTACTCTGAAGTAGGATTTTCTTTTTATTTTATTGCCTGCTATGATAAGAAGTGATGATTGTTTGTCTGAAGACAAATCCTAAACAAAATTATCTTACCTTTTCAGTGCACTATCTAGTCACAGCCTTACACCAAAATACTATACCAAACTAAGAACGAGGAAGGAAAAATAAAGACGTGGCACAAGACAAAATTGAGTTAAAAATTAACAATCCTCTCATGAAGATCACCCCACAAATCATCTCGGAACTTGCAGGTGAAACTCAGAGATCTTCACTACAATTGTACACTCCTCTTTTCCATGCTCACTTTTGGTCACATTTTAAGTTAAGGCTCCTGTCAACTAATCCTGTATGTGACCAGAAATTACATACCTTTGACTTTTATTTAACCAGAAAATCATATAGCACACATATTTTCCAGTCATGTGCTGATATAGTCAATGCATTGTCTTTATGGATAGATGTTTTTATTTAAAAACTGAAAATGAAAAAAAAAAAAGTGTTAAATTAACTAGGTGTTCAACTTTGCTAATAACAGAAATGAGTATATAATCTAGCAGAATATGAGAGAATGTTGTATTTCTGTCATTTCTTCAGATGGTGCTTGGGAAATTTTTATTTTTGAGCCTGTTCAGTTACATGAGTCTTTAACACTGCAAAGCCTAATGGGCCAATTCAGGCTTGCACTGAAGAGCCAGCCCTCCAGATCAAAGGGCAGATAGCTTACAAGCTCTGCAGTGTAAGATGATTGTTTGGTTGCCAATCTAATTTACTGAGGCTGAAAATGCTTTGCAGGGGAATGTATGGGAAAGTATAGAACATTTGTTTATGTCAGGGTGTATGATGCAATTTGCTAGAGTTATCACATTTAGCAAAATGTAAAAGTTCAAGCCTGAGAGAGTAACAAGCAGTTACTGTCTGGTATCACTCAAGTTAAAAATCAGTGCCCTCATTTAGGTACTGCAGGCTACAATCTGCCCTTCTGGCTTCCAATCAATCAGTCTCTTAAACTGGAGTCCCTTTGTATTTTCACACTGGGGTCTTTGGTATTACTAAAGCATTCCACTGTCAAAAAGCAGAGTTACCCTTGGCAACAAGTTTTTTGGAGTTTTTACTTCCTTATCAGAGTTTGCCCCGAAACAGAACATGAAGATTAGCTAGCAGCTGCTGGTGTGTTCTAATACAGGCCTTTCTTTAATTGAAAAGAGTCTCCCTCTTCTAAGGATATCAGCAATGGAAAACTTCCGTGCTTATATAAAAATATGCCCAATATAATACTTCTTAGTTAATGCAAAGTAATTAAGTTTTTTCTGGTTATATGTTTAGCCTGTTTCACTAGTCACATTGTAAGTTTAGTGCCAACAAAAATTACACAGGGTTGTGCTTGAGAAAAGTCCATTTTTCCTAACAGCAAATTTAAAAAAATAAAAGAATTATTTTACAATTTTTGTTGCTATCATGATCTCTTCTCTACCCTGACCTTTCTGGTGGGATATCGTTTTGATCTTCCCCGATTCATTCATCTGAGAGTTACTTATTTAATACAGCCTGGTTGCCTGAGTTCTCACATCCATCAAGGGAGAGAGATTGAACCATACAGGGGGATGCTTGAGCTCATACATTTCAGACACCTCCTCTAGGATGATACAAACAGCTAGTTTTGCCACCATAAGGCTGATTAAGCAGCTGGTTCAGACCCACAGATAAGTCAAGTTAGGTAAGAGGAAACCCATCTCCAGGGCTGAAAATTTACTGTCTTCAATATGTTTCCTGAGGATTCGTGAGTTGTACTTAAGAGATGCTGAATTTGATCACATTTGATCACACAGCCTAATCCCCAGGATGGGGCTTCTTCTCCATTTCAGCAGTGGTAAACCTGCTCATTTCATTCTCATAAGCAGGTTCAAATAATGCACATGGAAGGACTGCTTTATACAAGAATCCAAACATTTAATAGCTTAAAAAGCCAATCTACTATCCTCCTTTCCACTGCCAACTGCTGTCTAACACCGGATATCCTTTTAAAAAAGTTCTCTTACAGAATCAGAACATTCCATTCCGTCACCAGTATATACTGTAAATTTTTGGTTTACAGGCAGCATTAAACAATTTGTCAGGCGGAGTGGGAGACCATAGGTCTAGAAGATTCACAGAAAATCTAGAGACAATAAAGGAAACACTATTTTAAAGTTTTTTAATTGCAGCAGTAAAAATAGTCAAGCACATGGGAGACCTGTGGTTAATGTGAAGCCAGAGTAACGAATCTTTAGCAGACACAGTTATTTTAATCATACAATTAAACTGAAGTCACAAAAGACAGGAAGTATTGAAACCTAAGCGAAAGACTAATAAAAAAGAGCTGTGTCTGTAGAAACACAAATAGAAAAAGCAATAAGAACAAGCTTTGAACATAAAGCAGAAGCTGTATTTACTGAAACACTGGGAAGTATTTCTCATGGATGCAAAACAAATTTTCACTTTCTTGCTGCTCGTAAATATCTGCATGATGCCACCTCGCAGTGAGCAAAATATGAGTTCAGCAAAATAGACAGAAAAAACTAAATTATCAGCAAATAGTCTTACAACCTGCCAAAATAGAGAGACGCATGTAAGCACACACATATCCACGCACACTGAAAATCATGGAAATCAGACTTATCAACAGTACAAAAATCACAGGATTTTGGAGGATTTTTGTGCTGCCACTGAATTGCCTTTTTTTTTTTTTTTTTTAATTGAAAGAACAATAGGAAAGAGACCTTTAAAACAGGTAATTTACAAGAGGGAGAGTGTTGCAGAGACTCCCCTTTTCAGGGTGTGCTCCCCAGTGTGAGCACCTCTGTCTCTGACAGCCCCACTCCAAACCTTGGCACACAGTGTCTCTGCCTGTGTCGGCTCTCCACACCCAGATGCCGCCCTCAGCATGGCTTTAGCAGGGAGACAGAAACCTGCTCATGCAGAAGTGGGTGCTTGGGCACACCTGGTGTCTGCTCTACCAGTGGGTTCCTCTTTTCCTCCCTCTGAGAGGTCCTGCTGTAGTGGAGGTCCTTCCCAAAGTGCAGTCAGTGAAACCAGAGAACTTTCTTAAAAGATGCAATTGAGGGGCACATTCAGGACCAGTCAGAATAATGATATTTACAAAGAACTGCAAAAATCCTACCAAGACACAGTCTTAAATGCATGTCTGGAAAGTCTGGGCTAATAAGTGGAATGCTTTTTTCTAAGAAAGCTACTTCTGAGAAGGCTCCCAGCTAACTTCTGTATGTGAGAAAAATAAAAATCCCTTGGGTTGTAAGCCTAAGGCACATACCACAGCCTGAAGCTCAAAGCAGCAAAACAGGCCAATGCACACATAGCTGCAGGAGTTTGCAGTCAGCCATGTGCTCTCCCATGTGAAGAGCAACAAAGGTCCACCACACCAGGACCACTGTAGAGGCATTGCGCAAATAGCTGATTTGAAGAAAGACAGTTGCCTCCGATTACCTTCAACCAACACCTTTCATCTGTTCTACATATTATTATTTTCAAAATGTGCCTATTACCCTTATAATTGATTCTGCTAACAGAAAACACATGGAAGGGAAAATCTGTAGAAGTTTAATTATTTTTAAACAGCCACAATTCAACCAGGTAGGCAGCTTGAAGCTGAGGAGTGATGTGCACCATTAGAGTCACAAAACCAGCTCAGTTCCTGGTTATGGTTGTGATCTGGGTAACTTTTATCACTGTTACACCCAGCTATTGAGAAGTTATCTTATTCTGTTTTATTTCTTAGCAAGCATAATGTTATTATGAGTTATCTCTCTGGGAGTTCCTGGAGGCATTAGAAAAGATCTTGTAATAGAAGGCATTGTAGGGACATGTAGGAAGACACAGTCTCTTCCCTAGGGAAAATGTTGCAAGAAACATGAAACAAAGGAAGATTTAACCGAGAAGTCCTAGCCCTGGCTGGGTGCCCCCATATTGCAGTGAGACTCTGTTCTCCATTGGTAAATGCAGCATAAGAAGAAATTACTTATTCACGTCCTTATTCTACCTATAAGATGAACACAAGATTACAGTCTTATCTCTTGCACAATTTACATATTATGCAGTGCAGCTTCATCAATGAAAATATGCTGTTTCTCATTACCTGGGATTCCTGGAAAGTAACATGACTATTATGAGAAAAGAAAGAAAATATCTAAGGTCTTCCATAATTTACTTTTGACTAATTTTGATATCTCTTCTTCTAGTTATTTCTTTGTCTTGTGCTAAGAGAAGAAACTAAAACACTATTGTAGATGAACCCTAAGACCAAGTGTTACCAGCTGCCCATCTGTTGCACCACTAGATTATATTTACAAAATATATTTGTAAATAACTTAAATATATTCTGTCTCAAAGCATATAGTCACTCTTTTTTAAAAGAATGCATGGGCAATAGAAATGAAAAAATCCTTTTAAATTCAGAGTCTGGTATTCGTTAACCCGAGATGATTAAAAGTTTTGGCCTCTACCTTTAACAGTAGGTCTAATTTTTTTCAGTTTCCTTCATTAAAACATGTTTTCCTGATAAAACTGATATTTTTTTAAAAACATACTTTTTTATAAAATGCTCAGAACAATTTTCAAGAAGGAAGGAATGATAGAGAACAGCTGAACATTTGAAAAAAATTCCTCTTGTGGCTGATGCATCTACTTGAGAGTCAGATCACCAGCAGATTTACATATCAGCCCAGCTAAGCACACATTTTTGATGGCACGGGTTGTGCAAAACACTGAACTGTGCACTTCAGTGCTCCAGAAAATCATTCAGAAGGACAGAAATGGCCTAAGTCAGTTCACATGTACCCTACTGAAGTAGACTAAATTATACCAGAGACAAATTTGTACCCTCCTAAACCCTTTTTTAATCTGTGAAAGAGATGTGTAGGTTTGTGTGAAAACTGTGAATTACAGAATGAATCCAGAATCAACATCTATGTAAGTATTTAACTAACACAGACAGTTTGATCAAGTCAAATAGTTCATCTGTCCTCTGCTTTGTGAAATTCAATCTTTGTTTGCACAGCTAATATCTTCCCGAGTAGCCATAAGCCCCATCTTTTGTGTGTCAGTAGGCTTTAGGAAATGTTTAATCAGTTTGCAAAAGCACATAGATACAATTCCACAACAACCCTCTATGTGTCATCTAAAAAAAGTCACTTATATGAAAATTTAAGTTAAGCCTCTGAAAAGAAACGTTAAGGAAGTGTTCCTACATAATTCTACTCTCTGTATTCATTTTTCTCTCTCTAAATATTTTTAAAGCAGCAATATTTCTTGCTTTTCTGAAGATGGAAAATCACTGAGGATTCTATTCTAATTTTTATTTTAAAAAATTGGTGTTTTTTTGAAAATACAATTTTTAAAATTTTAATATTCTTTATACATTACAAAAAGAAAGAATATAAAACTATTCTGAAAAAATAGCCAGTGTATCTCTGAGCTAAAATCTTTTGTCTTCAACTAAGTACAAAATTTAAAACTGAGCAACTGTATGTGCAGTCAGGCAAAACATTTATAAAATAAATTCAGAAAATATAAATAATAAATACTTGCAGAGACCTTTTTAGCAGAATGGCATGCATCTAGAACTTTCATGAAATTTAACATGGAAAGCTGGATTCTGATACTACTATTTTAAAGCTTTCCCTCACTTGAAAGCAGAAAATTAGCAATCTTGCCATATACACTGTGGTACAAGCAAAGTCTGCTTTTCATAAAGATCTGTGAAAGCAGCTGTCATAAATTTCAAATGTGATTAAAGATCAAGTACCTGAAAGCAGAAATTTGGGCATTGGATTTGTTCATTCTGATAAAGTGCAGAAGCCCACAATACCTCAGAATAATTACAGGTATTTATCAGATGTACACTGAAGAGCATATGATAACTTGTCTAAGTTTATTTAAAATTTCAGTCTTACTGAATGCACTGGAGAAAGATGATTGACAATATTAAAAATAATTGAATAGAATTGTATACTTAAAGCACTTGTGGGTTCAAAGAAAGATAAAAATGAGGGCAGGAACTATCTCACTGTGCTATCTGAAACATTTTAGAACAGGAATAGGTTGTTCTTTTATCAGGTCTTTAGTATATTGCTCCTAGGAAGAAATGTGAGACCTATCTTTCTCTCAGCACTCCTAAGCTTTCAATTTCAAACTGCAAGAAAAGTTAGAAAATGTGTTATAGGAAAACATGTTCATGCATGTGGGTTTTGAAATCACTTAGGATCTTGCTGAGCTTTGTGTGAATGTTTACACACACATTTTCATTAATTCTTAAATAAACTACAACATTCACCTCTTTTTTCATAATATTTGGCTTCTACTGAGATGAAGATAACGGTGTCCTTGCTTATGTGGCACAACTCTACAGCAGTCATTGCAAGAGAGGTGACTGGAATCAAATAAGAACCTGGCCCTTTATTTGAACAAACATCACCATTTAATTATTTTTTTTAATCTAAAATTACTATCTCTTAGAAGAAATTCATTAAATTCCTATATAAAAGTACAAACTTGATGTAACACGCTTTAAGACAATTTTACTTAGTCTTTGCCAGAGATATTTACAGACAGATATAATTTTCAACCTCATTTTCTTAAGGGAAAGAGGATGAAGGAGAAAAAAAAAAACAGAAAGAAAGAGTCTCTGTCCATCTGCATGGTTATCGGGGCACACCTGAATCACGTCCTGGACACATATACACATATACTTGACCCATGTTTGTGAAGACAGACAAGAGGTCTTATTTTTTCATCCAGTAAGCAGTAAAAAAAGTTTTAAAGTGCAAGAATTGAAATGTAATTATTTTCTGAGTTCCTCTGAATTTGCTCAGTCTGAATCACTCACCTTTGTCACATGATGCTTTTCATGTTGTATGGGAATCTTAAACATTTGGCACCAATATGTTGTATCCTTGTCTGGTACAGGCACCTGTCTTAATAAAAAGGGCAAGAACATAATATTATCATAGAATCACAGATTAGTTTGAGTTGGAAGGGACCTTAGAGATCATCTATCCCCCTCTATTCCAATCTCTTCACCATGGCCAGGGACAATTTCCAATAGACCAGGTTACTCAAAGGCCCATCCAGCCTGACCTTGAATGCTTCCAGGGATGAGGCATCCCCAGCTTCTCTAAGGAACTAATGCCTCATCAACCTCATAGTGAAAAATTCCTTCCTTACATATAATCTATATACAAAAGTCACACTATCTCTTGGGTAAGTCCAAAGCTTTGGCTGCCACTTTATTCCCATCTCCACATAAACCCAAAACATGGAGTAACTTACGTCTTTATTTGTCAAGTCAAAGTATGGCAGAGAAGCAGATAAGACTTCTTCTCTCTCAGGATTTAGCAAACGTAGACTCTTTGTGCCACGATTAGACCCATGGTAATTTTGACCTGCTTCTCCCATGTCTTTGTGATGGTAGGCCCATATTACCCGCACTGTGCTCTCCTGAAAAAAAACAAAACAAATCACAAAAGTCCATAAGAAATAGGAGCAACATCTTCCTTACATAGTTCACATAATTCCTACAATAGTTATGACATAGGTGTAGCTGTATTTGAACAGTGCTCATGTATACCAGAGGAACAGTCATCTCCATAAAAAATTTTGCCTTTAAAATTAGTAATGTTTCATACCCATAAGGTTCACTGGAGATAAGCAGAAGTTAAATCTTTCTCTGATAGATTCCTTCCTCAATGTTGTGAATTGAAATCTTATTTGCAAATGGCAGAACAGACTCATGAAAAGGTAACCAACTAAATGCATAATAAACATTTTTCTAGAGATATTACTTATTTGGCCAGCAACCCAAAACATTTTCCAGGTTCAAATCTGTGAAGATGTAAATACCTTCCATAAAATGCTGTCCTTACGCACTAGGGAAGATAGACATTCAATTACAGAACAGATTTAAATCTTAAAAATCAATCTACAGCCACTGCACAGATCAGTTCTCTGCAAACTATTCTCAGGTTGCAATAATCACCCCTGAGAAAAAGTGCTCTAATAAATCCTGAAGTGTCCCAGAATGTTAAATTATACTGAGAATTTGGAGCAGGTGTGAAAACCAGAGACCCACTGACTCCCTGGAAAATTGGTGATTTATACAGCTGTGGTTTGCTTCCTGCATCTTTCAGCCTCTCATGTTGCTATTATTGCATTTGTTGTGAAAAAATAGATAATGAAAATAGTGTTTTACTCCTGAAGAAATGCTTCCAAAGTAAGTAGTAAACAATCCAAAGCATATAAAGCCTTGTAAATTTGTCTAACCTATCTGTCATTTCCAACACAGAAGTCATCAATTTCATGTAATTTAAAATTATGCTTAGGAAATAGCACAGCAGTCACTAGGACAACAGAAGAATTTACCAAGAAAAGTGTTTTACCATGGAAAGTTTTACCAGAAAATTATTCAACCTCTTATTTTTCAATAAATAAACAAATACATACTTAAATCTGCACCAAACTTTTTACAAATCTATTTCTAAGATCAATTATAAGTTAGCATAACATCTAAAAAGGGTTTCTCAATTTGGCATCTCCCGAATGATTGTAACTGTGGCATATGGGACTTGATGGCCCAGAGGTACCTGCTTCAATCCTGTGGACACTTGATAGAAGTTAGAGAACATCATGTATTAAAATAGAAGGACAATGAAAGTTGAGATTAAAACATAAGAACTTAATAAAACTAGTACAAGTATTTTACCTGGATAATTAAAGTTGAGCAAACAGATATTTTGGAAAGTGCATTTCTCTAATTCTGTCTTTTTACTAAAAAGAGATTTTAACAACCAGCTTAATAACCACATATACAAATGACCTGAATTAATTATTCCATTTGTCTACATACAGTCAGGGTCTCTTACCGTTATGCTCTTGTCATTTGTGTCACAAGTGTGCAGCTCTCTGCTAAAAGCCAATATTGTATGTGTACTGTTTTCCATGGCATATTCCAGATGGTAATCCTGTTGAGGGTCCTTTTTTAGTACTCTGTTTTCATCTGTAAAATAATCCTGTTATAAAGAAAAGGTGATCCATTATTATTAAAATCTAATATTAAAAATTAATCTCTATGCGCAATACAGAAGCCCCTTAAAACATGTAAAATTCTGAAGTATCAGTTTTGAATCAAACTATAAATGAGACGGCACTGAACTATTTTTATACAAAATCTCCAAGAAAGCAAGTCTGCTGGATAAGCAGCTTAAAGGATGTCTTGAGTGACTTTAGCAACAAGGTTGCCAGTACATAACTGCAGAAATAAAGGCTGTACCAAACAACCTAGAAATCTTATTTATCATGACTAGTGTCCTGAATTTCAGGAGAAAATACAGAAAGAACTAACTTCATTTAATATTTGCATCAACAATACTGTTGTTCCCTCCTTTCACAACTTTTCCTATGTTTTTTGTTTCCCCACAAAAAGCAAACTTTCAATGAACATCGACTGGAACCAAAATCACTATGGCTTAACTAGCACGAAAAGTGCTCAATTCATTCAAAGGTTGATGGGCTGGGATTACATCGAGGTTTTAGAAGAGGCAAGGGAGCTATTTGTAAGAAAGATGCTCCCCATCCAGGCTTCAGACCTGGTACAATGGAATAGTAGGGCAGCAATGCTGGGTCATTAACCTCCTCACCCCAAATTCCTGTGGCCTCATGCAGCTGTGTCCCAGCCCTCCTTCTCCTGCTATTCCAGCCACCTGGAAAAGACTGGCCACTGCCTCAGATGCACCTCCTCTCGTCCTCCTCTGCACCTCCTTTGCGTTTTAGGCTGTTTCTGCCTGGTTTAGGGTGGGGAAGGGGGCTTTTAACTAATTTCTCATGCCAAACAGGCAGACACCATTAATTGTTTGCTGTCCTTCGCAAAACAATGTAGCACTGGCTGGTTCTGGCAGGCATTTACTTTTGTAGCTGTTTGGACCTCACTTAATTTTTGGAGAGATTTCTAGCTTTCCCCTTTTGTTTAAGTTGAGGTAACCAAGCTGAAAAGTTGCAAAATGTTATGTCCAACCATTTTGATACTAGTGAAAAATAAGTGAAACTTTTTTGATTCACTAAAGGATCATTTAGAAGCTGTAAGCTCAAACTTAATCACTCCCTAGAAATCTGTCTGTGCAAGAGACCCTAGAGTCCTTCTTTACATCACCACTTCTTATAAATACAAATGAATACATTTGTGAGACAATAGACAGATAGAAAAATGATCACCAAAAAGAGCAAAAGAGGAGCCTGGGATGAGATAGAAAGGGAACTGATGAGTTGGGTTTGTTTAGAGAAATAATTTTGGATTTGCACTTTTCCAGATGAAAATAATAGACTTGTTCTGGGATGGTTCTTTGAAGATGGGTACTTTATGAGATCAAAACACTCCACTTTAGCCCTACATCAGAGCTTGGAAAGAGGCAGTGCATGTCTATGCACAATATCATTCCTGCTCTGAAAACACTTCTCTGTGGAATCTCTGCTTCTGCTTCAAAATAGTAAGGGCTTGTCTGGACAAGAAATGTAACCTTATGAATATCAGCTTTTATTGAAGTGTGGTATCTTTGCTGAAATGTTACCTTAAATTAGAGGAAGACACTCATACTAGAAAAAGTGTTAAAATATTGAGGAATACAAATTCAAGAACAGCTTTTCCTCATGTTAACAAATTCAAAGTCTTTGCCCGAAACCTGTGTGAAGGAAAGCTGAGAAATGTGAAGCAAAGCTAGGTGTTCATACTGAAATATTTTGCTGGTGAACTACACCATTTCTTCACAAGTCTAGAAGACACAAGTCTAACTAGAAAAAAAACCTCTTGTGATATAGTCCTTGTATGAGCCTGAGAGGAGAATGAAAAAATAAGTCAAAGAAATTGTGTAATTAATGTATTAGCTCAGATATGCCTTGATAATGTGACTGTCAGTGTAATTATTTCACTCTCCTGGATGACAGTCCAAGACAGGTCACATCTCTGGCTCACCATGAGGGGCTCATTTTGTGGCTGCTGGTGAATGCTTTGGGGAAGGTGGTCCCCAAGCTCAGGCCACAGAAGAGGCTGTTCCCCATGGGATGACAGCTATGTTGGGCACTCACATTGCTCCCTGCCCAGGCACTTGCTGCCCACCCCTGCTGTCAACAATGAACAGCACTTTGCTGATTTAAGTGATTTCAGTGGCTCACCTAAAATTATTTTGTGGCTAGATGCTAATCTGACAAACTACCAATAAGCTCTCATTTGAAAATTTCTGTGAATTCCTTGTCTCTAGCTACTCTCTCTGCCTGATGCATGCCATGCATCAACAGTCCTTGAATATCAGGGTGCTGAGAATACCTGGGAAGTAAATTTATGTAGTGCTTAGAAAGACAGATGTCCATTTATTCCCCAATTCTTACAATTCCACTGTGTGCAGTATAACTGCCCAAGAGGAAACAACTGCAAGTACACTTGCCAGGAGATATTTAGGAGTTAGCAAGCTGCTTCTATTACCATTTTTACTTCCTTCATTGAAAATTTATCCAGATGTTCCTCACAAAAATAAAGTAAAATACTGTAACCAAAAAAAAAAAATCCAAACAACTAAAAATTTCATTGCTCAACCTCTCACATGGAAATGGGTTTTTTACCAGTTCTAAAACAAAATAATGTCATACTGCCCAGGAATCATATAGATGTCTTTTTCTTCAAAGGGAAAAATTTAAATCAAACTATGCAGACTTTGTTCAGTTTACTCTTCACAGCTGAAAAGCCTTTAAAACGTGTCTGTGTAGAAAACATTATGAACAACAGAAGGTTTAGAAAAATGAAGACACAGTAACTGATGCCACCACATCTTTTTCAGTCACAAATTGGAAAAGTAAGAAAATATTAGTTGTAGATATATCTATGTCTGTCTACACTCCATTTAAGTCCTTGTGTTTAGTCAAAGGAGAGAGCTGGGTACCTCTGAAGGCCTTTGAAAAGCAACAGTATAGAGAATGGATTCACGTGAGGACAGAAAGGGTAAGTTGGGCATCTGGGCTTCAGCTGAACCAAGAATATCTAAATATGATTTAAAACTCTCTAAGGTCCAGACTACTGTAACACTGAACTCACTTAAATTCACAAGTTTCACTTAATTCCGTTGAGAAAGGAATGGGACGTTTTCATCAATAGCATTGCAGTGCTTTGATATCTATCTCAGATGGTCCGAAATGTGCTTTGTATTGGAACCATTTATTCTTCCTACCAGGTAGGAAAAGGATCTAACATGGTGACTTTTTTTACACAGATCTGGTTTTTTTACCTTATACAATTATCTGCAAAACCTGTGTCTTTTGGAGGATAGATTATACTGATGCAAGTCCCCCTGAATTTCATGAAGTGCCAGCAGAGATCGACAATAATTGTCAAGTCCTTAAAATTGAAAAAATTCAGTACCTGCATCCAGATTCTTCAGTTTCTTATACACACAAAAAGTATATATAATATGATTAATGAAGGTAAAGTTTTCAAATCAACTTTACAGAAGAATAAGAATTACAGAAAGAGAAGTGTGAAGTGACTATAGTTTTCTAGTATAAATATTTTTAGTTATTTAAAGAGTGTTTAAAACAAAGTCTCAGAAGTGTTATTGGTCATATTATGTGATAATAAAGATGTTTATTTTGAATTTATTTATGTAAATTATTTACATACGAAACATCAACATTTCTTGTATTCCCTTTTATAATATTGCATAAAATTACATATTAAACTCTGGACTCAGCTGTGCAATCCATCACATAATTAATATCTCCATCCTCACACTACCTAGAAGTTGAAACAACATATGGAAAATGAAAAATCTTTTCCAGATGTGATGCAAATCATGTTATACTATTTTTCAGATCCCATTAGTCTCTCTCCTTCTTAAAAAAATGTTTTTTGACACATATGGTTTCTGATTTCTGCTCCACAAGCAGTTATGGAGAGTAATTTCTTAAGGATGTGAAAAGAGCCTGGTTTCTCCTTTGAGAATGCAAGCACAGCTGCAGAGGGAATACTGACCCCAAAAGCCCTACCAGCTGTCATCACCGACTGAAACAGGTGTTTATGGGACTCCCTCCCCAGATCTTTACAATGTACAAGATTGTTTTGTTTATGATATCCATTTCCCGTACTAAATTATATATATCACCTTTCAACCTCAAGGAGCACAAAATAATTCTCAGACTGTGGCCTCATCCAGCAATCGCCTTGTGGGCTTGGCTTGCGAGCGACAATGCCACCCCAAATTATGCATGCTGCCCTTCTCTATCTGGGAGATTGCTGCTGTTTCAGCAGCAACTTAACACTTAAAAGTGAAAAAAGGATAAATTCAGGAATGGGAAATGACAGAAAAAACAAGCTGTGTTGCAGCTCGTCCCCACTGATGTTCTGTAGCCAACCCATGGACTTTCAAACATCCCCAAATTGCCAAACTGATGTCTATGACCAGGACCAATGACAAATTTGGCAAAAGGTGTCATGAAGCTAGAACAAGCATGAAAGTTGGTGGAGGAGACGATGTTGGTATAAATAGGCTGGATAAATTATTACAGTAGGGAAAAGAACTTAACGAAACAGTTGTTTGAAAAAAGCACCAAGCTATGCCTTTCTGAGTTTCCAAAAAAATAACTGTGGTTAGCATTTCTCTTTTTTATTGTTGCATTTGATTTAAATGGAATCCTGCTGCTCAAGGTTCCAGTACACACTAGATATTACCAACAAAAAGAAGCTGGTTTTACACTGTATTTGGCAAGAAGCAAACAGAGTATGAGTTTACAAATAAGCAAACCAAATTTTTTGCAACCTCAAATAAATTTCAGCTTGAGTTTCAGGCAAAGATTTTACTATGTTCTTATGCTGGGGAAAAGCAGAGCCCACACACAGAAACCTAACACAAAGTAAGAGACTGAAAGCATCACTGCTCTGTGCAAGAACACCTTGAGAGCGCTACAGTTGACTGAACCAATCTTGCGACTGGCCACAAATGAAAAAAGAACCATACAAATGGTACAGCAACAGTAACCAGACAGTTGCAGTAAGTTCCTAAAGTCACTGGGATCAGTAAGTTCAGTCACTGCCCCATGAACAGTGTGTCATTAATATACTGCTTTGGGAAGGTTGTTTTTGTGTTTGTTTGGATTTGTGTTGGGTTTTTTGTTTTAGTTTTTATTTGTTTGTTTGTTTTGCCTAACCAGCAGATTAGCACGAAGTGATTCAGTCCTTGCTAGGAAGCCTGGATCTCACTCACACAGGAAGTTCTGAGAAGCTGTGCGCAATTGCTGGTACAATTCCCATCAAACTGGCTGAAAAACACTAGAGTAAATGTGGATTGCTTACTTCGTGTGCACTGCTAACTTTGAAAAGGACACAAACTTTTTATATCTAAGAAACAATTGTGGGTGTGTCTGTATTTGAAATACAGACATACACATATACATGACACACATTTCCCACTTGTGTATTTACAGAAACAGATAATGCCTGTATATGTGTGTGTATAGGTACATATATTTTCTTTACAAAAAGAGGGCATTTAATTTTACATATTAAAGACAATTATTCATTTAGAAATATGCCTTTTCTCTTTCAAACTGTGTCACTTAAATACACTTCAATGTATTTCTCATATCTAGTTAAGTGCTGCTCAGGAGCCTACAGCTGGCAGTGACACCCCTTTGTTTCTGTGTCATTCCTGAGAGATAAAAAATAGCACTTGCTCTGCACACAAATGAAAACACTGAAGTGTGGAGACCTGTCTAACTTAACACAGGAAGGTGTAAGAAGCACGAGCAGTTAGAGGTTGAAATATGACATTGCATATTGGCATGGACAGATTGACTTTGCAGTGGAGTCTCAAGGGCCTATCCGAGTCTTTACAAGAATAAATGTTAATTTAAGAGTTAATACTCCAGTTATATCAGAAGATACAAAGCTAGATTAAAGGTCCCCCTAACACAAATAGACTAGACAAAACATGTATCAAAGTGTTTTAAGGGAAAGAAAATCAGTAAGTAAAAGATACTTCATTATACAATCTTACAACTTCACTTTATCACAAGGAACCTTCCTTACACAGGAGCCACATTTAAGCAGTACAAGTTTTCTTGCTTTAATTACTTTAATTACTTCAATTATGAGGAAGATTAAAAACACTTAGGGGATTTTTCAAGCACAACTATTAGTGATACATACTCCCAAAATTTCTGTATGTGCCTTAGAAAATATCCCCTCTTCCTTCTTCTACTTCTGTGATCCTTGTTTATATTTTGAATCAAATTATTCCTCTATTATTTTAAGCCTTTACATCACTCATGGTGGCTACAATTCCATATTTTGGGGGAGAAGTAAGAAAATTTCATTTTCTTGGTGTTTCCAAAATCCAAAGAAGAAAATACATGATAAAGAACACATTAAAAAAAACCAAATACACAAACAATGCCCAAAACCCAACCCAAACCTAACAAAACAAACAAAAAAAGAAACAAAAATAAAACAAACCACAAAACAAATAAATAAACAAGCAAAAAACAACCAAAAAAAACCCCTCCCTCTCAAAAAAGTCCCCCCAAAGTCTGCAAAATACAACAACTTCATAATTCTTCTCATCTTTTGTTCACCAACTGTTGCTTCCTTGTCCTAACCATTGTACTTCTGAAAGGAAACTACAGAGCCAGTGGAGATGTACACTGGAGTGTCTCTTTATGCCCCGCATTGAAGCCAAAAGGGAGACATTAGTCATCTAGAGATTTTGTCCCATGCCCGAAGGCATGAAATTCCTCCAACAAAACACCGAGATATGTCAGTGTGGCACTCGTTTTGCATTTCTCTCTTGGTGCCTTTCAAGTTGTTTTCTAAACACTTCTTTTGTTGCTGTTGGCATGAGTGCACTTAAAAGCAGCATATCGTTAAGTACTGAAAATGCTCACTGTTTTCTATCCTTTAAAATCTCTTCCAAGTACTTCCCTGGGAGCAATTAAGCTAACTCTATGGGATACATTTGATAACAGATATTTAGTTTGGGTGACAGTTAACAAGCAAGGCTCTAATGAATAATAAAGTACTTTTTAGTGACACACAGTCCCTATTCACCCTGAGTAGGGACCATTTTTGTGCAAGTTCAACAGAAGATTCTAACAATGCAACCCTCTTGTGTAACTTGCACAAAATAGGCATTCATCAAGGAGGATTACTCTCCTCAAAATGGGGCTCTCAGCAGCTACGTGCTGTGGGTGGGGATGCACAATTCCAGACAGGGGTGGAGACCAAGGAAAAAGCATGGGTCTAGCATGAAAATGCATGCTGTGTCAATTCATAAGCACAAAGAGATCCACTGGGGGGTGGGGAGGGGAGGGAAGAAAAAAAAGATGGGGGGAAAAAAAAAAAAAAAGATGAAAGAAAACCAGATGCAAAAGCTAAGGCTGTCCCAAGAACTTGTAACTCGGACAAAGAGTAACACATGCTGCAAGTGACCATGGCAATATTTCAAGGTAATATTTTGCTAAGTATGAACTCTCCTAAGTCCATCTCCTACCCACAGAGATAAAGACAGATCCCAGCTTTCCAATTCCAATCCCCATTGGTATCTTCTTGTTCTCAAACATGCTCACTCAAACCCCACACAATATGCTATTCTGACAACCACAGGGCTCCCACTAATGTGTGAGAATAATTTGTTTTCACTGATCTCCTCCTTTTTCTCCTTCTGCTTGGTGGAGATGCCTCCCTCATGGCAATACACTAAGTTATGCATGTATATATACATATATCCATGCTATGTACTCTATATACTCCCAAAATATGTTTAGGATCCCATTTCAAATACCAAACTTCTGAAATGTGTTGAAAGTAAATTTGTAAGTCTCTGGTCATTCAAATGTTCTTCAAAACCCTACTCTAGTACACCATGAAGGTTTGTTCTTCTTCTCTCATGTTATTGCAACATTTTTCCTGATATATTTAGAGAAAACTAAACCGCTGACTTCCAAATCATTTTAGCCTTTCCTTATGTCAGACACACTTTTAGATTAAATGCAGCTTAAACACAGAAAAGCAAACCAAAATAGCTCATTAAATCCAAGTTCAGGATATACCTTAAAACTGAGAAACTAAAAGCTAATCTTGGATATTGAGGACTTTGAGACACCAGGTTTTTTTTCAAGGCAAACTGCCTCCTGATGGTGGGAATAGCATCTACTTATTCTGTGAGGACAAGGAATAAATGCCAGAGGAAATGCTTTTTCTCTTCTCTGAACACTACCTGAAAGTTTTCCTCTACTTCAGTACCTGGATTTTCCAGAGACTAAGGAGATCTACTTTTACCCTTACTGACAGATGTAGTCTAACTACATTTACATGTTTGTTCCCAGAAGAGAACTTTCACCTCCAAGAAAATGTTCTATTTTTAAAGAAGAGAGAATTTAAGGGGGAGAAAGAGGCAAAATTGACCCAAGGGACCAGCAATTTCAATGCCCACTTGAAAGGCTATAAAGGTGTTTCAGAACATCATCTGAATGTCAGGCCACTAACAAGCATCTCAAAACTTTCAAAGAAACCAAAAAATGACCCTTCTAAGAGTTTAGACCACGATGCACATTTTCCGAGTGATGGTCATGGAATAAAAACATATTTCTAAAACCAAAAAGAAAAATAAGTTCATTCATTATAGGGTGTACATATTTCATGGAGTGCAGCTAGGCATAAAACCACATACTTTCAAGGGTGCTATCTATGAAAAAAATCTTTTTCAGTAGTAAATAATGTAAGTTATGATATACAATTAACACAGAATGTATTTTTAAAATATCAATTGCATTTGTGTGTCCATGAAAGGAAAAAATTGGATATTATTGAAATAGCATTCTAGAACAAGTTATTAATTTGTAGCAATCCCTGCTGCCTGACCAGAAAAAGCCTTTGGACAAATTTTATCATCTTTGTTTCTGGCCTTTGGTTGTTGATGCAAGTATGAAAATATTTTAACTGAGCAACTTTTTTAAAAACTTCAGTCCAGTTTAAAAGGAAACTGTGCTGCCCGGAACTGAAGAAGGAATGGGGATGGAGAAAGCCTCATCTTGCAAGTAAGCATAACAGAAGTATTTCTTCTGGGTCTCACCTACTCAAAAGTGCAATAAAATAACTCATAGCAGTTGGTGTGCTAAATTAGTTTTTCAGGAAGAATATCAGTAGTTCTGTATCAGCAGGCACTTGCTGTAGTCCTTTTGTCTTCTATTTGTCATGGAATGCCAGTGAATCAAATCTATGGAAGAATGGAGTTTGTATGAGGCCATTCCTACAGGATGATGAAAACCTGTGAAAGGCACTGAAAAGAGCCAAAAAAGTGCTTTGAGTGCTGGAGAAAATGTCCTATGATGCTAAAGAGCTCAATCTATTTTTTGATGAAAAAGAAAATTGAGGAGTGACTCGATTGCCTTAATTGCAGCATATAAATAACATTATGGAGGCAGGATGCAGGGGGAGTAGAGTGTTTAATATAGTAGAAAAAATATACAGCTGAATCCTAAACCCAGACAAACTAATACTGGAAATCAGGAACAGCATGGACTCATCATTGCCACATACTACCAAGGGAAGTGATGGATCCTCCATCACTGGATATCTTTACACTAAGTTTGGATCCCTTTCTAAAAGGCGTGCATTACTCTAACAGGACCTATGAATTAACCAAGCAAAAAAGTTTGGGGTTTTTTTAATGGTTAATATGTATCTTCTGAAGTCTTCAGAAAGTCTTACATTCTGTGAGCAAAGAGCTCACTGCTCAATGAGAAGAATAGGTTTTACTTTTATCATTATTATTAGTGTTTTATTTAGGCTCACGTTTTCAGAAAAACTAGCTTCATTTTGAAGTATGGAGAAAACAATATTCTGAAAATCATTGATCTAAACTTAGAGAAGAAAAATATTTGTCAAAACATCATACAGCAAAATAATGGGGCAGGAGGGGGGGGGGGCAGTTAAATATTTATATTGAAAGCTCCCTCTTTTCTGGAAAAGTTTTGATTTTATAAAATCTTGACAAACAGTAGGGAGTTTTCTTATAGTAAAATGTTAACAAAAAGCCATATTTCTAAAGAAAAAGCTCTTAAAATTTAAGCAGCAGCTTCAAAGATCAACTAACTCTAACACAATGAAATAAAGATGGACAAGTTCTCCCAGGCCACGCTCTAACAACTGAATTCTAACAACTCTGTTCTTAGATTCTCTCTAAAGTTATTATTCAAACAACTGTGAGGGTGACAAGAAGTAATTCCAGGACAGAGTCCTCTTTCACTCACCTTTGGGGCAAATTGTCCCTGCTCCCCTAGCCTCAGAGCAACTCCTCCAGGCTGTATCTCAGGTTGATGAGAGGGGACCAAAGAGGTGGTCTCTTCCCCTCTCACGGCTCCTATCCCACCAGCCACCAGTGGCTCTTGGACTGGATGATTCATTGGAAGCACCAGCAGAGCCCATGTTCCATGCTCCTGTTCCCATATGTAGCCCTGACAATATTTAGACTACTACAGAAACATAACAAGAATATTATGCCAATACACTTGGGCCCTTCTATTGTTTCTTTACCAGACTAAGGACATGTACCAGGAGTCTCTGCAAGTTCCTTCCAATATCTGTGTTAAAACACCTCCAGGTGAGGAGAGAAGGAACACCAGCGACAGGAGCAGCACCGGCTGTGCCCCAGCAGACAGGGAGGTCAGCGGGCTAGGAATCTGGTGGGATCGTGCCCTCATGACAGTGGGATTAGAAAGAGGAAGATCAGGCGGCACCAGGATTGCCAAATTCCGTCAGTTGTTGGCAGGGTGAGGGGAAGGTGCTGCAGCTCCTTGGGAAAGCCTCTGCCATCCCTCCCCTCTCCTCCGCGAGTCTAGGCTCAATGGGCAGGCAGGGAAAGCACCCAAGGAGAGAGGAAATTTTCTGGATAAAGAGGAAAGAAACCTGACACCTTTACACCAAGTCAATGTAGAAGTTCAGAGAGAAGGTTGGCAGTGAGCGAATCGAAAAGGACTCTCTCCTCCAGGGGAAATGAACGCCTAGTAATAGGGCTAACCAAAAGGCTGGAAGGAAAAAGTAAAGAGGTACGGAGATGCGGGGCGAGGAGGCTTCAAAAGAAAAGAAAGGCACGGAACGAGGGGCATTCCGAGAGAGCAGCAGCGGGGGGAAGGTGGGCGAACAAAGAGGACCCGGCCCGCGGGGCGGGAGCGGGATGCCGGCAGCGCTGGCCCCCGGCCGGCGGTCGAGGGGAAGGAGCCGCGCCTTACCTGCAGGTAGGGCTGGCCCCTCTCCACGCCCCCCACCACGATGTCGGCTGAGGCCATGCCGCCGCTGGCCGAGAGCCCGAAGCCCACATAGCCGCGGGTGCGCACCTCCAGGCGGAAGGCGAGGGCGCTGCCACGGCGGCCCCAGCGCAGGCGGTAGGCGCCCGCGCCGTCCAGCACCGCGCTGTGCGGGTAGCTCCGCACCGACGGCCCGGCACCGGCGGCACCGGCGCGGGCACGGGCACAGGCACAGAGCAGCCCGCCCAGCACCAGCGCCCAGGGGCGCAGCCGCCGCATCCTCTCGCCGCGCACCAGCGGCCGCTCGAGTCTCTCTGCGTGTGTGTGTCCGGGCGGGCGTGTGCGGGGTGCGGGGTGTGTGTATGTGTGTGTATGTACGTGTGTGTGTGTGTGTGCGTGCGTGTGCGCGGAGAAGGGGCCGGGTGCCCCGGTCACTCCGCCCCCGCTGCGGGCGGCACCGCGCCGGCCGGCCCCGTCGGGGCAGCGCGCCCTCGGCAGCCGCTTTGTTCGCTCCCCGCCCCGGCCCGGGGCTGTGGCCGCCCCCGGTACCCCGCGCTGCTCCCCCGGCTCCCGGACCCCTGGGAGCCCGTAACACCTGCCGTGCGCTCGCCGCGGGGGCTTCCCGGGATGATGCTCGGAGTTGGAGTTGGCGAGCGAAAATCCTCCCCCTGATCGGGGAAGCGGAGGGAAGGCGGCGGACCGGAGACCCCCGCCGGCTCCCCGGCAGCTCTAACTCCAGTGGAAGAATTTCGAGCGAGGAAGCCCGGAGGCACATGAGCGCTTCCCTCCTCTTGGCCGCTTCTTCACTTAGTGCGAGCGCACGGTGCGGCGCACGGATGGAGCGAAGCAGAAGATACCCTGTCGGGAGAGTTCTTTTTGCTTCGTAAATGGAAAACGGGGACTCTCCGGGTGATTTGCACGGAGACGACTACAAAAGCACAGCACAAAACCCCACTCGTGTCCCCTGACACCACTGCTGCCGTCCCCGGTGCCACCACCACTCGGCCAGACCGAGTCCCTGACACACCCGTAGCAGAAACTGTCTCACCTTCCCTCCCCACGCCACCACCGCCATTGCACGGGGAGAGCAGTGATCAGAAAGATGGGTTTGGAGGAATGTTTTCCAGCCCTCTGCAAATCTGAATGGAAGCAAAGAACAGCATAGCACCCAAAACGGGAAAGTCAGGGTCCACAAGAAGTCATACTGGCCCTTGAAAGCTACAAGCAATAAGAAATAGGTTTCCAAATAAAGTTTCACTGTTTGAATTATATTTCCTTCACATTCAATGGAAAAGAGCCTGGTACTCAACGAAAATGAAATATTAATTCAATTAAAACCATTTAAACTAGTACATAAGGGAAATCAGTAATGCTTCCTACTTTGGTTTTTACATGAAAATATTTTACAAATATCACTAGTTCTTCCAAAATTTCACCACCCACTGTGATGTGAGTGTACATTAAATGACAAAACAACCTCTATAAAAGAAAGTTCTTTAAAAAATTACTTTTACATAAAACATCATAAAAAATGAGAAAACTCCCAATAATTAGATACCTGTAAAATGAAAGCAATCTTTAAAGGGAATAGATTAGTATGACCTGTCTTCCTATTACAGTAGTAACTTCAAAGGTACAAACTCAGACGACTAACAAAACAGAAGATGGTGAGATGCTGAGTGTTTAAATTATCTTCTAAAGTATTACTAACACTTACAAGTGGATATGGATTAATTTGAGAAGAACTTGTAAGTGTGTGATAGGCTCTATCAAGGCCAAAGGTATGACCTCATCACTTAACTGAAGGAGACACAGCCTTTGTAAAACTGGGTGTTAAAGAAAGGATTCTTAGGAGAGTTGAAAAATTCATGCTTATCTTTTCTGAGGGCAAGAATGAAGAAGGAATGAAGAATATTTTTTTAAGTTAGCTTTTTCTTGATTTTCTTATAAGACTGTATATTATATTCTTACATAACAGAAACCCTTAGATAAAGTTTCAATCATGTGGAGATGACAAGCTCACACAACAATTTCCCTCTTAGAAATAACGATTGAATTACACATCTGGTAAAAAAATTGCTGCCTTTAAACAACAGTGGTCACAGAAGTCTGACTAGTGCTTCCTATAGCATGCATTGCATAAATATTTGTACAAAAGAGTGCAAAATACTCTCTTTGAAGTACTCCAGCACATCTCAGTTTGGTAATGATGCTACTGATGACATTTCAGAAGCTGGTACACAACATGGGATGTTGCAGTATAGGGAAGGATGATGGACTCTTCCATACAGCATGCTATGCTGTACAGCACAGCAGGCAGAAATAGCTAGCCTGGATGCGGACATCATGAGGGAAGTGAAGCTGGAGATAGGTGTGCACTGTAGAGGCTGTCATAGCAAAAAACTACACAGCTCCCCATATACAAAAGCTTGCCCTCTGCCCCCTGCACCTCCGTCCAGCTCCCTGTCTCTCTTACAGCAAAAACGTGCAGAAAGAAAACTCCAGTGAACTCAAACTTCTGGTTCATTGGGATCATTTCAGTCATTCAGCCAAAAGCCAAAGCAACAAGACCATCTAGTGACTTGGACAAACTGCAGTAACTCAAACAAGCCAGAAGTTTTCTATAGTGGGTCTATAAAATGGTAACACAGCAAACAGCCGTGCTGTTTCTGGTGAGCTGCAGTGGCGTTGAAGAGTGGACATTTCCTGCACAGCCCAGCATGCGGGTGTCCTGTGCTGGTTCAGCATGTGGCCAGGGCATAGTTATTCTGCAGCTCTGGAGCTAACTTCAGATTGCTCCTGCGCTTTACTTTTCTTTTGTGGAGAAAAATGGCATTTTGGAGCCTGAGAGCTGGAATAGAAACAATACCTGAGTTCTTGCAATCTCCTATTGGATTGAATCATCTTGTCTGCATGGCTCAAGGGTCTGCTGCTTCCCAGCATCTCTGAAGCCTGTACTTCCCAAACCCTTGTGACTTTTTACCAAAACCTGGGGGTGCTGGTAACCTATTTTCCAGCAATATACCATGCTCAGCAGCACTGTTCACCGCATTGTGCTGGCAACACACTAGACTAGCAGAAATGCAGGAATAGCAGTCCTATTGCTTTTCAGCAGATATTTTTCCATTAAAATAAATCATCCAAAGACTTTTACAGAGCTGTACCCTTGATCTACAAATACTGTGACAAAAACAACCTTTTTCAACTTCCTGTTATTTATAATCCCAAGAACAATACTCACGTAATAAAACTTTCCTAGCAGAGTTAGAAGAGGCCTTCTGTGGGCACGGCAGTACAATTCCCAAAACTCATATTAAGAGACTTTGGTGACTTCACCAGAATTTTTTTGCATCATAAGGAGACCAAACATATGAAGAAAACAGAGTCTAAATTTGACTCATGGCCTAGGAGTAATGCTACTTTAGAATACTGAACCAGCAGGACAGAATCCTAGGGAACATTACTACTAGCACAGGTAAGAGCAACTGTAAAACTCTCCTGTGTTGGCCGGTCAATAATCTACATGATCCCAGTTTGGGGGTAGAAACTGAGGCAATTATTGATCACTCGCATTACAATATATAGAACTGAGGAGTGGGGTATGTTAATGAGGAGGTAGGACGTGTTAATAAGGGGGACAAGTTATGTTAAGTAGGGCTTAGGAAATCCAGTCACTATATTTCTTCATACAGTAAGCATTTCTCCACACCAGGACTACCTTGGGGGGGACCAAAGGGTTTCTGCATGTCTTGCAACATCTTCCATATCTTGTAAGGGGAGACAGGGCTAATACACATAGATAGCTGAAAACAGTCCTGGTCCCTAAAGCATCCTCTTGTGGCAGGCTACTGTCTTATCAAAGGGAGGAACCCCTTTCAGTATCTGCTGGCCAGGGCTTGCTGGACAATCTCTTCATGTCTCCTGTTAATAATTGTTTTTCTTCCCCACCAATCCTGCCTTAATCCAAGTCATAATTACCTCAAGAAAGGGAAGGTAGAAAAGTTCCACCTTCATCAGCACCAAACATTTCCTTGGGCAGACACAATAACCTGGCTTAACATTTGTTTAAAATATTTATATTAGATAGAAACCCCTTCAAATTGTGAACAATGGTTTTGTCTCAACCTACTCAACTAAGGTGAGAGAACACAGCATCATGCTTATTTTACTAATGTTTATTGAAGGTGCACTCAGGTGAATAGCAATATAGCCATGTAAATGTATCAGAAGTTGCATATTGGTCTTTAAAGTTTTATTCCCCTCTTATACTTCTCCCCTGCTATTTCCCAAATACTTGAAAATCATTTTTACATTGTAAAGTGGAAAATGCCTACAATTTAATCAATCACTGTAAACAGAGTAACTGTATGAAGGCTTTTAGGAGAGTTTAATTCTCTTTCTATGTGTTTTATGTTCTTTTGAGTTTTCTTTTCTGTTGCCGGAGGTAGTAGAGAATAAGACACGGTTGTTTTTGCTTTCAGATAGGCATACTGAGGAGATGCAAATTCATCTTATGAAGTAGTATACATTAATCACTGGAGCTGGAAGCAAAGTTTGGAACCAGTGAGTACAGAGGCAAACCATTCCTACTTCTTTATTCTTGAAGGAGCCTGACTTTGGCTCAAGTTAGGATAGTTTTGGAGCTCTGCTGTGCTACCTACAACCTACATTTTAAATGTTCTGTTAATCTCAAACTAGTATGTATAAAGACCAGTATGCTTTCAGCTATTCTTGTGATGAGTTTGGACTCAGTTGGACATCAGATGATGTTTTAAATTACTTGCCTGATGACAGAAAAATAAAATCAATGTTAGAAAAATAGTATTTTCCCAGCTCTGTGCTCAGGGCAGCAAAAAAATGATTTAGCTTTCTTTTCCTCATTGGTAGGCTAGTTTTCTGCAGACAGTGCCAAATTTCCAAATACCTTGACTAAAGTTCATAAAAACTCCTTCCCTCTCTTGGGAGAGAAAATTGGAGGTCAAGAGTTTTATTAGACCAGTTGGAAAAGCCAACAGGCTTTACAGCAAAGATTTTCTTATTTCTCTTGGTTGTGGTTGTTGCCTTTTCCCCTCTTTTATGAGTACCTCTGCAAAAGGAGGCACTTAGCCATAGTCAGTCATAATTCCCAGCAAGTCCCTCATGGGGATACCTCAGCAATAGCATTTTTACACAATCATATCTCCTCAGGTGTAGGGAAAAATTCATTCCCCTTCATTTGAATTTAACCTAATCTCAGGTTTTTTACTTTTCACTGTGTATTTTCTCTGGCCCTGATGTTCCCTGAAGAATAGCTTTTAATGTATGTACCTTTAAGGATGAGTACTATTTTAGAATTATTACTTATGATTCATATATATGTTTGGTAAGTTAATACATTATCACAATTCTACTGTCTGTCCATCTATCTGTCACACAGAACATACACAGTTTAAATGCTTTTCAACATTAGATATTAGATACATAAATATAAACATGTAATATTCAGATATTAGGGAGAAATTTTTTTACTGTGGGGGTGCTGAAGTACTAGAACAGGTTGCTCAGAGAAGAGATGGGTGCCTCATCCCTGGATGTGGTCAGGACCAAGTTGGATGGGGCTCTAAATAACCTGGTCTAGAGTGAGGTGTCCCTGCCCATGACATGGATGTTGGAAATAAATGACCTTTAAGGTCCTTTTCGACCCAAACCATTCTATGATTCTGTGATCTTTTCTGTTTGCTCCCCAGTTCCTATCAACACCTGGC
This sequence comes from Xenops minutus, assembly GCA_035221455.1. Lineage (NCBI taxonomy): Eukaryota > Metazoa > Chordata > Aves > Passeriformes > Furnariidae > Xenops > Xenops minutus. The sequence goes on along the minus strand of JAWWEE010000105.1, from coordinate 60,260,691 downwards.
AGCAGCCTCAATAGGGTAGCACCAGGAAGCAAAATGCATCTCTTATTTCCGAGAACTTGTTACCATTTCTAAACTTGGGTATTCCACACAGCACGAAATCCTGCCACATTTAGTTTATGTACAGGGGTTATGGTTGTAACATGTAGGCCTGAACAAATGAGAAAATTATTATGTATAATGAGTATGAAAGCAGCATGGAGTTTGAAGAGAACTCTCTAACTCCAAATGCACAAAACCTATTGTTGAAAAAAACAAATGAGGATTCTGAGGCTTCTGGGTTTAGGAGGTCTATGGTACACCTCTAAATTGGTTTCTCATAGTCTCACTAACAATGCCATCTCAAAAGATTTTGGTGATTACAAAAACACCTGGCTGGATTAAACACTGTAAAATAATTATTCTTTAACTATTTTTTCATCTAAAAATTACCTCCTATATTCTTCCTCTAGTATAGTCAGATAAATGCATTTACTTGGAGCAGAGGCAGAGTACAGGAAGCCAGCCAGCCCTGGAAGAATCCTGGTGCTAGGTCGACTTTCCCCACAATAACACCATTGAAAAAAGGAAGTCAAAATGCTTCTCTCTCCTGTGTCTTGGCAATTTCAAACATTATTATAAAGCTGAAAGCCAATTTAACTGATGTTTTTACTAGATGCAACAAAATTCTAGAGAGATTATCATAGATTTTATTGGTTAATTAAATATTGTCTCCACATAATACTAAATTTCTGAGAGACAGAGTATATGCTAATTGTTTAATAATGATTTAATATTGACATCTCTTTTACTAAAAATAAGTAAATAATGCAGGTTGTCAAATAATTGTCATACTGAGAATAGACCTGTTGATATTAAATTTTTTTCCTTAAAACAGGCTGACTAAAATCCAAATGAAAGTCTTTATCCAAGTAATGCACTTCACAGGTGACAATTAACTCCCTGAAACCACCTAAGCCAAATCCTGACTCCTGGGCAGGATCACCCTCTGCCCATATCCGACCTAAGACGTATCTGTCTAGCCTCTCCATTATGATGTCCACCAGTGTGATTTTTTTTTTTTCTTCTCCTCTCTCATTCTCCCTTTGGATAGAACCGACCCTGATCCACCACCATTCTTCCTGCTAGAAAGCTCTGTTAGGTGGCTGATCTTTGGAGAGGCAATTTAAGCCTATAACTGCTGTTCTGCACGTTAGCTATTTCTTCGTGTGGAAGCCAACACAGTTGCTCTTGGAGGGGGCAAAGGCACTTTCTGATCCCTATCCCTCACTGCCTTGTTGTCTGTCTTGATCTAGTTCAGAAACCAGCTGGTGGATTTAGGTTCTTAACCTACATGACTTTTTTTAAGAAGCTGAAGACCATCCCTCCCATGCAGCTTTCACAAAGATTTTAGGCATCCAGTTTTCTAAATCTAAGTGAACAATCTCTACTTTTTTTCCTAATTGGACAGATGGATTCAGAGAGCATAATTTACCTCTAGGTTTACTTTTCCCCTCTTATTTATAATGTTAAAATTAGCAGAACAAACAAAAAACAGAAGGAGAGCAGGAGGTGGAACTTGGTGCCTTTAGGGGGATGTGTTGATCTGTAGAAGGGGAGAGTATTCCCATGACCAACCCTATGTGCAAACAGACTCAAAGTCTCCCTGAAGCCTTCAAAAATCTTCCTATTAACTCTTTGAGTCAAAGGTGACATGAGTTGATTATGGCCTGTAAATATTTCTGGATGAAAGTATAGTAAAAATTACAATCTGTAAATAAAGATATGGCCCAACTGCATCACTGAAAGCAAAAACTCTTTAAGTTCAAAACAAGAGGGACAACTGTATGGAAAAGCTACCTGGTAACCATAAATGCTTGCCTAGCTTCCCAAAAGATGTGGTAGGTACTCAGGCCCTGCAGGCTTCCAGGCAGGACCTTTGGTCCTAATATGCAGGTATGTGCCAGCTCAGGCTGTAAATATGAACTGGGTGCAGAAATTTCTTGGTAACATTTCATGAGACACAAAATTTCTGTGTGACATTCTTTAGTGGTGGCCTTGGCAGCACTGGGTTAATGGTTGGACTTGATGATCTTAGAGATCTCTTCCAACCTAAGTGATTCTATGGCAATCTGATATCAGTCACAGTAGCTGTTCTGGCCTTTATATTGGTAGGAGATCGCAGGACACAGTTTTTAAATAAAAAGTCTTTATTACAAATTCCAATGCTTAATAACAAATTATCATTGCAAGAGATTTTAATCAATATAATACAATCTGAAGCACATTCAGGCTGTCATTGGTGTCCTATTCTTACTGCATCTGAGCTGGGTAAAAGATTGCTCTCCCAGCCAAATCCCAAATGTTCACCATTTTTCTTCCATCTCTCATTTCCCTCCATATACTGTTTCTGCTCCTTTCTTTACTGCCCTAAACACACCTTAGTCTAGTGCTTTCCAAACAAGTTGACCCAAAATCACACTTTTAAAGTTTTAAAACTAGCCTAGCTCATTACAATTTTGACAAGAAAATACTTTTTAAAATACTTTTTTCAGGTTTGTTATACAGCCCTGCCCCATATTTGTATGAGGTATTATTATAATTGCTTTGCAATACCACCATTTACCTTCTCAGTAGTTGATAAGAGAGGATCTGGACAGATGTTTTATGACCATATGAGAACATTGTATCTGGTTAAATATTTTTCAGTGCTCAGTTTGGTAATTTAAGAGTTACTCTAACAGAATTATTTATATTTTTACACTCTTATTCTTTTATAAAACAGCCATTTTGAGGATACAGTGTTATCAATGCATATTATTTTATGAATCACTGACATTTTCTCAAAGACACTATGCAAGCGTTGCAGAAGAGACAGTGGGTATGATTGACAGATTTCTAGACTTCTTGAGAAAGTTTAAATCCAGACTACAGCAGATTGGAAATGATTCTTCTAACCATTAGGAGAAAAGCAGCTGTCTGATGTTCTCGTATGAGCACTGCTGTACAGATTTGCAGCTGTCTAATGTTCCTAGGCACAAATTTTTTTCAAATTAGGGGTTGCTTCATCAAAGCTGGGCTATTCCAAACATAACTAAGTAAATCATTGCTTGGAGCACACAATACCCATCCAAAGTAAGAATACATGTTATTTCAATTTTTGGTGATGACAGGTTTGTTAATATACCCATGAGACTGTAGCCTGAAACCCAGACTTACATAAGTAAACTTTCGATGTGTGACTGTACCTGCTGAACTCAGTAACCACGGACTATTTGTGGGGACTTCTGGGTGGAGCTGCATTTAATGCTTTTGGCTGGTGATATGAATTTGGGTCCTTGTTTTCTTTATAAGACTTCAGATGACTCCAGGTGTGCTAAACTGCGTGGGTGTGAGAGGAAAACAAAGCTCATGCAGAAATGTCTTTTGGTTTAACCTAAGTTTTAATTCCTTTTGTATTAGTCACAAGTCATGATAATAACAAAATACATAGATAATCCCATTTTGACAAAACTTCACTGAGCTGTGGGAAGAAGAAAATACCTCTTCATTAGCCAAAATTGCTTTGAACTGCCAGGAGCTGCAGCTTTTTAATACGAAAACCTGACAAGTAAAAAAAATATCTCAAATGTTTATTTTAATTTAGAAAAACATTTACTTTTGAATAAAAGGATCAAAACTGATTACATAATTCCTAAATATACTTCAGCTCAGTTTGTGTGAACATCTCATGATGGGGGTGGAGGGAAGCAAGGAAGAGGCTGCAAAAGAAGACAAGAAGCCCCCCCCTTCCTACTCTTACTCCTCTACAGAAACACCAAAACTGCGGCTGTCCTTTCCCCACTCCCAAAGAGAAGACTTCTGTGAAAGAAAAACAAAAAAAAGGCATAAAGATAGGAGAACAGCTCTGACTCCATTCCTGCAGGCCAGTCTACAAGCTGTAAATTAACAGGGATGCTCCTTTTGCAAAGCCAGCATCTCTGGTATGTGCAAGACAGACTTTAACAGCAATTGCACAAGCAAACTATTAACAGTGAAAATACAAGAGCAGTGGCTTTTGTGCAATCTGGATACGGGAATACACATGCTCAGAAAATTCTTCTCAATATCGCTCCTAAGGGAGGTCAGAGGCCTCCAGAAAAGTGCATTTTTACAAAAGATTGGGGGGATTTGCCTCAAAAGTTCTGTGCTGATGCCAAGATTTCAAGTAGCTGCCTTGGGTGATACTGTGCAATAATGGAGCCCATGAAGCACCTTGCAAACACAAGGTCCATGATTTCTTTATGTACTGCATTTTGAAGACAAGTAATGCTTTCATACACTACTCTATCTCAGAGCAGGAAAAGAAGCTTCCATTTTTTTTTTTTTAATATTTCCAGGAGTAACATTTTTGTAGTAACTGAGAAATT
>JAWWEE010000105.1:60213054-60256296 GCA_035221455.1 Xenops minutus | reverse complement strand
TTTTTTTTTTTTTTTTTTTTTCCCTTTTCCTTCAATCAGTAAGAGAAAAATACCACCCTAGTGAGATCAAAATTTTGTTCTGGTAACATAACACTTGGAGCTCACATATCTGGGTCCATCATGGTTCTGTTTTTGAAGCAGAGCTCCTCAAGGAAGCAATGAATTCAGCACTCTCTCCCACACCCTCTGGAGCTGGAGAAGTCAGTCACAGTACACATCCATCTGTGGTCACAACCTCAGAACAGTCATGTGATACCAATGTTGTTGTTGACCTCTTCTTTCCAACCCAGATGCACAATGGGTCATTTTCAGTAAGTAGTGGCATTTCAGTGACTTAAAATCATAACATCTTTTTTTTTTGTTTGTTTAGCTTCATTCATCTCTCTCTATTCTTACAAGCCTGACATTGCAACAGCCAAATACTCCATTTTCCATTAAACAGAAGGTCTACAAGTAATGAACTTTACTTTGTTGGTGCTATACTGTAATTTCACAGTGCTAAGTATAGACCAGAGTCTGACTCCTCAGCATTTTTCAAGAGCTTCTGTGTTATTTTAACACCATACTCTCATTATCCCTGGTAGGATGTAAGGTTGCAGTCCAAACCCAGACTTCCTTGCAAATTGCTAGTTTATTGCTTGCAGCCTCTTGTCAGAGATTTCTCTGTGAAGTACATCACTGCCAGTGCAAGGGCCATCCGCAGTCACCTGTTTATTCTTCTAGCAAACCTGCACCTGGACTAATGATTCAAAAAAACCCCAACAAAACATCTTGAGGGTTTTCCAAGACAGCACCTGTAGATCTTGGGCAGATTGTGCACTTTGTGTCACCAAACTCTGCTCTTACAGCTGGTGGAAAAAAATGTCACTGATAGGGTGACTGGTGTGGAGGTTGTCCAGGTTGTTCTGATCCTCTCTGTGGAAAAAGACAGCCTAAGTAGGAATGCCAGAGCCTCTCAGCCTTCAGACTCTACTGCTAGACTGTTGCCTGAGTTTCAAGCAGACAGGGTTTGTTCATTCGCCTTGTTGTTTTGGGTTTTTTTTTAATAAATTATTTTCCCATCACTACCTCAGAAGCATCACAGTTTTGAAGTGCCATTGTCACCCCTTAATTCTCATCCAAGATGATGCCCAGCTGCCAGCCCAGACTAGCCCCAGTCTTGTGCCATCCTATGAAATCTTCCTCATCCCCTTGCCCACAGCATCTTTCAGAAAGTAAACACTCGAGGTATCTTGGCACCCACTGAAAGCAAATCAGCGCTATTAGCACCATAATGACTAATAGACATGAAGCACTACTCAGCACAGTGGGAAGTATCCTGTAATGCACATCCATGGAAAATTTTACAACCTTGCATAAGAAGAAAAAAACAAAACAACAAGCAACTTCTAAAAAGAGCTTGTGTTAGAGGGTGGGTTAAATGATGTAAAATTTACATTCTCCTTTCTCATTTTGATTTACAAACCCACGTGTTTCTTTTAGTGCGCAGGAATTTTTGATCAGGCATATGGTTTCCTGATAAAGCATTTGATAATGTTGTACTTTTTGCCTTCCTTATATGATTTTGGTCTGATTTTGTTAAGAACCTCATCAAAAGATCCTCTATCCACATGGCAAAGCCTAAATGAAGAATGACACAGGGCCAATCTAGGGAACCTCCTCCTTTCTTCCTTTAGAAGAAAGTCAGCCCAAATTTCTGTCTCAAAAAAAAAAAAAAAAAAAATTAGTGAAATTAGTTGCCAGATGAAAATATTCAAGGTACCCTTGGCATCAAAGAGCAGCAAGTCAGATTAATATAAGATTTTACTACATCATCCATACTTGCCATCCTATTTTGTACACACCTTTCAAAAAAAATATCAGTCTTGAAGAGTCATGTCCTTGAATTCTTTTGGGGATTTGGGTTGTTGCATACAAGCAGAGAACACAGCTTGGGGCAGAGTTCTTGCTAGAAACATCCCAACAGAATAGGAATATTGAGATATTATTTTGGTGCAGACAAATCATGCTAAAAAGCACAAATGAACAAACTTGTATTGGAAACAGCTCATATTTCACCAGCACCTTCCTGACAGAAGAGCAGAGATGAGGAGGCATAAAGCTAATTAAGAACCAAAAGTCATTAAAATGCAACACCGTCTGACTCTTTGCAATCTTAAGGTTGTTGTCCAGGCAAATATGTTTATGCCTTCCTGAAATTTTGAATGATTTAATAAAATATTTGACTTGCTAAGTGTCTAAGTTTTTGAGGCTGGCATACATTTCTGTCTTACAACAGCTCATGCACAGCCAAGCTGAATTATGCCTGCATTTCTCAATTTCTTCTATGATGCCAATACTTTGGTCTTCTTAATCCTTACAAGTCTTCCCATGTCCTGCTTCTGCTACAGTCCTCCTTACATTTCTACTTCAAATGCAGCCCTCTCAGAAAACAAGAAAATAACTGGCAAGTCAATAAAAGTTCAGGGAATTGACCACTTCCCTAGAGTCATAGCCAAAATGACTCCACCAGACTACTGAATTCTCAGGAACCAAATGAAACACAACACGCAGAACAGCTCCTGCTTTTTTTCCCCTCCCAAAGCTCTGAAACAACAACAGCAAAGATGGTTTTTCTGGCTGTAGAGAAGGCCAGCTTCAGAAGGCTATTCATAGAAGAGCAATTTCCAAAATTTGAGTCATCTGTACAGAGTAAGAGTCAGCCACCATTTATTGCCCAGAACAATGTTGCACAGTGTTATCCAGTACAACCCTCTTAAGTCACATCCAGTTCTCAGACCTAGAGTTATTATATTTGTTTCTGCCCTTCTCTATAGCTCAAGCTATAGAAAGATCCTTTTCTGTCTCCCCTACCTCATCCTCTCCCCTCAAATATTTTGCTTACTTTCATTTAGTCTTGTGGTCTTTACATAATATTTCTGGGTTTTCAAAACTCTTCTAGTCTATGTGCATGGTTTACAAAATATCCCTTTAGCTTTTTTTTCGTAGAGCTGTGTTTGCAAATGGATGAATCATAAACTTCAGATTTCTTTTTTGTTTTTGTGTTTTTATTGAGAAATAATTTCTACTGAAAGTGTATAGGAGTTGCAGTTTAATTGGAGAGTTTATGGGTATCTTATGTCTGGGGACAAAGTGAAACTTAAGGTTAAACTTTTATGGTCCTGGCAATATTGAGACCGGGGGACTGAGGGCAGGCAGAGAAGACAGGGGGGTTGACTTGCAAGGAAATGCTTGGCTCACTAGGCACTTGCCTCTTTTCAGGTGCACTTCCATCATAAAAAAATGGAGAGGGACCTTGGTTTCTGAAGGCACCATTCCAAAGATGGTGAAGCTGTGCTGATTTGTGCACCTCCCACATTCTGTTAATGAATCAGACACAACTCTCCTTGCAAACAGAAGTATCTGTTTCTATTAAGTTTTTGCCAGAACAGTCAGCAGTGTTTCACAGAGGCAGTTTCAAAAGGATGGAGACACTATGGGGTTAAGCAGAATGACCCAGCAGCAGCTGACAGGCTCTCAGTCCCATCTGCCCCAAACTGCTCGATTGGTTAGTAGAACAAGCAACGAAGTAAATATCTTACACATCTTACAGAATCATTCTGATGCTTTACCTGAATAAATCCCAAATAGGATACAATCTGCTACCCTCAGTTTATACAACTCTCAAAGCAAATATGTGTATTTCAAAATATATTTTATATTCTAAATATTTTTAGCAAAGTGCAGATTCCTCAAAACATATTAGAAGGTGATGTCTACCCTTCATTGAAACATCCAGACAATACAAGAAACTTGCATGAAAGAAACTTCAAAAAAAAAAAAAAAAAACATAACAAAGAAATTCTTTACTCATTTCAAGGTACCACAGACTTTAACAAGAGCCAGTCCAACACCTATCTGCAAAGAAAGTATTAAGAGATAGCCAACTTTCTTTCCAGTAATCCAGCTGCATTTTCTCACCATAATTTCAAATTCTTCAGGTGTTCAAGCACCTGATTCTATCCCTATTTGCAACAGATGAGCTTAAATGACTACCACATCCCACTTCAGCTCATGATGACTGACCAAGTTGCAGAAGAGCCCTTTTCCCAACTCACAAAAACTCAGGCATCAAAGAGAGAGGCATGTCTATTCCCCTGGCATCAGACGGTAATTAAAAGCATTTCATCCTTAAATAAAAATCCTACTTTTGCCTTAGGACTTGAAAATTAGTTATGCCCCATGATTTTGTCTGGCCACTCAGTGGCAGTGCCAGACTGCCCTTTTCCAGGGATGCCACTGTGGGGCTACAGTAGGATAGGCTCATAGCTGCAGAGGTGGCTCCTTTCCCCTTAGAGCTTCAAGGCTTTCAGTTCCCTGCTTGGGATTTTACAAACTAGTTTGCACACTAACAGAAACAATACAAATCAGGGACAAATGGTCTTTTTTCCTTCTCTATTTAAAGTTCTTTTTTATGATTTTAAATAATGATTGGCTGAAGTTGTCAAAACTATGGCTGACAAAGAATAAGAAAGCCTCAACTTTTTGACATCCTACAGTTCAAATATACTTTTTAATATGTATTTCTAATCCTCCAAACTTCTTCAGCCTAATTCTCCCTGACAACAGTGACTAGTCTCCAAGATTATATTTATTCTTTATCTGGTTGAAGAAAAGCTGTTGAGGAATGGCATATCAGACAATGAGGCATCATCGCCCTATTTCAGTAACAGAGTAGCAGAGGATTTCTTGAAGATCACAAAATACAAAGGTCTAATTCTTCTCTTGTGCTGGCCTCTGGGGACCCAATTTTGAGGTTTCAGTTTCCTCTGCAGTGAAAACATCTGGGTGTATGAGAAGGGAGCAAGTGTGAGTGGGAAGTGAGCAAACATGGTGCAGATGGCAGGGAATATATTTCTCTACCCTGCCCACAAGTTGCTGGCTGCTATTCTCCTCTTGGGAAGAAAAGGTCCTCTCTCTGTCCCTGCTTACCTCCTTTAGATAAAGATCCACCCAGAGAGCAGAGCTTGGGAGCAGCTGAATTTGTTGCTGAGGAATTCATTGTGAGCCTTGAACACAGTGGAGCTCTTCCTCCTAAGCTGCAAGCTTGGCAGCTATAGTAAGCTCCAGCGAGCTCCAGCAGCTTTTCTGACTAGAGGGGAAGTAAGATTATCACTTATACTGCCTACTCCTTCCCAAACTTTTTACCTCTTCAGACTTCAGTCTGTTCTGCCAAAGATCAAACATTTTCTGCATAAACATTAAACAAAGGAAAAACATAATTATAACTCACTACAGGATGAATCCTGAAGAACACGGTGGAAAGGGAGGGGGCAAACAATTTTGCTGGCAAGGTCTAATTTTATTATTTTATTACTTTTACTTTTCCCCTACATTTTTTGCAAGACATATTTCATAATCTGAAATTAATTAAAAAAAAAAAAAAAAAAAGGTTTCAAACTAATTGATTTTCTTGTGCTAACAACCATTTTAACCTAGGTTGGTTTTGTCCTAAATTAGGAAAATATATTTTATCAGCAGTAGCAAAGAAGTGTTTTCAGGGACAGAGATATGACTACAGAAGAGCAGACACTTATAGTGAATGCTGCTTCTTTAGAATATTCTTTCAAATGTAGAATCATAGTCATTTCAAAAAGTCATTTGGTCCAACCCCTGCAACATGCAGAGGCATCTTCAAGTAGATCAGGTTACTTAGAGCCCCGTCCAGCCTGGTCTTGAATGTTTCCAGGGCTAGGGCATCCACAACCTCTCTGCACAACCTATGCCAGTATTACTGTAAATAATTTCTTCTTTATATCTAGCCTAAATCTATCCTCTTTCAGTTTAAAGCCATTCCCCCATGACCTATTACTACACACCCTTGTAAAAAGTTCCTGTCCAGTTCTCTTGGGAGGACCCCTTTAAGTACTGGAAGGCCACAATGACTCTCCCTGGAGCCTTCTCTTCTCTAGGCTGAATAACCCCAACTCTCTCAGACTTTGCTCATGAGAGGTGCTCCAGACCTCTGACCATTTTTGTGGCTTTCCTCTGTACTTGCACCATTTCAACAAGTGTGATGCATTCCCTTACCTGAGTACCTTTCTGGTATTTGAAATAGTATGTGATACTTGGAAAAGAAGCAAACAAACAAACAAAAATAGTGAGCACACTGCATCTGTGTTTAAGCCTAGATATTTGACATAGTCAATGGGAAAAGTGAATAATGACTTGAAAAATAACAAGTTATGTAGTTTGTTGGTTTCCAGCCTGCCTTTCAAAAATCAGTATTTTGTTACCTTTTCTGATTATTTCTGGGCTTGTGGGGTTCTTTACTATTATGCAAAAATGATTCCCTTTATCATTAAAGGATATCATGTATCAGGAAACACAAAGAACTAAACAAATGTCTTGTTACCTGCACTCTCAAGCTACAGAAACCTCTGTAGAGTTCATGGGCACCATCAGAGACAGGTACAAGGACAATGTCTGGAAGCTGATTGCTTTCAGATATTTATTCTTGCAACTCTTATCTTGCAATAGCATCTAGAATGGCTCTGCAGGTGGGCACCTCATCAGGGGATAATTACTCCTCACACCATAATGGCTTTGGGTGAGAGATCTGGACTTAATTGCAAACTGAAAAGGAAACCTGCATGGTACCCACTTAAGCACCACTTTGCACCATGGGTATCATAAGAAACAGAAAGTCATCAACAGCTGATATCCAGCAGCAAGGAGGTCTCTGTGCTTTCCTCTCTCGCTGATGCACCTGAAAAAAAATCAAGCAGGTTCATACAGAACTAAACAAAAGAAAAGCAAGTAATTTCTTCCAAATGTGATACCCAACAACACAGTCCTTGAAACATCCCAGTACAGTGATCAACTACAAAGGTATTGGTTCTTTTCAACTTCACTAACAGATTATGTCATTCTCTTCCCCGCCCCCTCCATTTTTAGACCACTTACTCCCCAAGATTAATTCTTTTTTTCATGGTTTCAAGCTACTTTAGATGCCAAAAATCTAGCCCATGCCTCTGACATCAAACATATTTGCTATACACACATAATGGGAGGGTGGGTGACTTAAGAAGGCTCTTATGTATGAAGTTACTTTGGGGATATTGCATAACCTGCTGATTAACAAGAAAAATTTGTAAGAGAGGAGGTGCGGGGGGGGGAGGGGGGGGAAGAAAAAAAGAAAAAAGCTGCTTTAAAAAGCTGTCTGCCCCTCTGATTTTCAGCTCTTTTAAAGAGTAGGAAAGAACAGAACAGCACCCCTGGTATGTGGTTAAGATAACTACAAAGGAACTATTCTTAGCAGGTTCCTTCAGTAAAATGAAGGGTGCTTTGATTGCATTGTTTGGCCTTGCTAATCTGACAGATACTGATGGATAATTTGGAACAGCCAAAATCTTTGTTCTAAAAACATTGACTCATACACATTACATCCAGATGTTTTACTGGGTTCTTAATAGATTTCAAAGCTTTTTTAAAATACTTGAAAGTTGCATTTTGGACATTTAAGAGTGTATGCATGCAAGGGAGGGAAATGAGAGAGAGAAGTTCCACTAAGCAGCTTAAAAAGAAGTCTTTCTGCCCTCCAACACAAACGCTATAAATAAAACCACTTCCAGCGCTTTGTTTCTGCCTAATCAAGTTTGAAAATTAACAGCACCAAGATTCTTAATGAGTAATTAGGGCCTTGCAGGCTGGTCTCTCCAACAGGTACAGGACCTTGTGTGTAAACATTCTAGTGCTGACTTCCCCACCACCTCCTGCCTCACAGAGGGGGCAGCATCAGCAGCCACTCAGTCTGCTGGAACCTGCCAGCCCCACCTGGCTGCCCGGGCAGGGACATCCCTGTTACTTCTGGCAGCTGGCCCTTCATCCCTTCCAGAGGGAAAGGGCTCCAGTGTCCCACCTCCATTGGGATTTAAGAAAGGAAGAATTTTTTCATGTGAGAGAACATGGAAAGGCACACCCACACACCATATGCAGTTTTTTTGAGTAAATCATGAACGAAAGCAGTGAAGCATGCATAGAGGCTCTCGGCAGTGCTCTTCTCCCTGACAGTGCCCCAGCCACTACCACCAGAGAGCAGCTGAACAAGCACATGACTGAAAATGAAGAGCCAATTCCATGTGGGAAATAAAGACATGCAGACAAATTAGACAAAAAAGAAGAACAGAGGCAGCAGGTTGCAGCAGGGGTTAGGGAAATGCAGTGCGGCACAACTCAGAGAATTTCCAGGTCTGGTGGTGTTGTCACATAATGATTCTCACCAGCTCTTGAGGGATGAAACTATATATACTGGCTGTTCTGTTTAGCAGTCACAACAGGACAAACTCAGTAAAGAGTGCATTCATCCCTTTATAAGGTAAACAGACAATCAGTAACTATACAATTTATTTCCAAGATGAGCAATATTCTTCAAGTTGGTGTTTTATTAGAGAATCCTCCTAGCAGATAACCAAATAAGCAGACAAATTGCAATGCATATACAATGTGACAAGTATTAAGCATAGACAGAATTTCTGATCTGTTCAGAGCTAGAGCTGCTGCAAAGCACTGTTTTTCCTTCCTCAGCATGTTAGTGCAATCAGTCACTGACAGACGTATTGCAGCAGCAAAAAGGATCTCCTGGGCAAGCAGAATCAGGCCATTCCTCTGTGCCTGTTTGCAATAGTGTGAAGAGTTTGTTAAATATTAAAGTCAGAAAATTTCCAAACTCCGTTTTAGACAGTTCACTGTTGAGAAAGTTACTCAGCCAAAATGCTGACTGCTGTTCTAGTTTAGATTAGTGTAATCCGAAAACAAAAAATCCAAGGCATTAGCATCACTAGTGCCAGCCTTAACACAGTTGGTAGTGGCCCAAAGCATACCTGAAGGCTACTTAACACGGGTAAATGGACTTACACCCTCATGCTCAGCACAAAGGCAGCCACAGGAACACAGGAGCTGGGATCTCAACACACAAAAGTCCGTACTGCAACTTGAATTCCCTTTTCAGTATCAGAGACATTACATAGAACATAAAAACGCAGTTTCACAGGACTTACTTTCACTCCATTGCTTTGGAAATCCAAACACAGCAGCACAAGCCTCTTTCCTGAACCATAGATGCTAATCCCTCAAAAATTTCATGCTGTGCCAAAGGTGAGCTACTAACCATCTGCCCTCAAGCACCCATTATCAGCAGCCTCTCCTCCTGTGGCTGGGCTCACTCAGGTGGGAATGCAGAATCCAGGAGCATTTTCATTAACCATGTGAAGTGCAGCACAGGAAGAGAGGTTCCCCTGGGCTGCCTCACCAGCAGAGCTGAAATCCTCTGAAGTTGTTCAGAGAACCTTCAATCATTTACATACAGGCAAAGACAACAGAGGTGCTTTTAAACATGGATTCTGAAAAAAAAAAGCAACTACTAGAAGAAAGTACTCTTTAAAAGACCTTTATTTTGGTTGCACGGTTACAATTCTAAAGTCCATTTTTGCTTACAGTTAGATTGTTCCCAAATAATATTCCACAGGTCATCATGTAAACAGTGCATTCTCTATCAGGTGTATAAGAACTTTATAAAATACAGATGAAGTTCCTTTTTCATCTATACACTTTTCAGATTAGTTCATCAAGATCAATTAAAAAGGCAAATAGATTAATTGGCAAAAAAGTGTTGTTACATTTTTAATCTATTAGTACAAAATGGCACAAAAGGAAGAAGGTAATTTCAAAGGCCTTAAGCATCAAATGCCTTAAACAGTTTCAATCAGTTCAACTGATTTTAACTTAATTTCAAATATCAGTGTTGAACTTGGAATCGAACTTGTAATCTTCTTTTCTTCAGCTGTATGAAAGACCTCACATACAAGTTTGGACCTGTTCATGGTAACTAAATCACAGCAGTTTCAGAACAGTGACATTCAAGTGCAGCTAGGAAGTTGGGGATTTCTATTTTTCCCAGTAACTCTAAGAATTCACAGACTAGAGCTTATTTTCATCCAGCCAAACTCATTGATGCACACTTCAGATGCAAAGATACCAGACGTGCACATAAACCACAGTACTTCTTAATGCAAGGACTGAAACAAAAATTCCACATAATTACATCATTCACCCTACCTACCTTTGCAGGAGGCTTCCAGACATAACCATACTCAATGGCAGATACAGAGAAACAAGAGCATCTAAAAGATTTCAAGCAAACTGAAGGCTTAATTCATAGGCTTCAGGTATAACAGAGAGATCACACCAACTTCAGCAACCTACATTTTGTATTTGTATCACCCACATCAAATGGGCAGGTGAGTTGGATGGAAGGGAAACAGACAAGAAATATATTTCTAACTTAAAAATAAATTCTAAGATGTGAAATTGTTGCCTCAAGCAACAATTCAGGAGTTTGTTTTGGCAACAACATTTAGCAATATCCCAGAAGATAATTATCCAATCTGTCAAAACAAATTATCATGAATTTGATTAGCCCCCTAAACCTTGAGAGGTTTTTATGTTTAAGTTAACAGAACAGTTTATGACCTTGACTGTTTTTTTCTGGTAAGACAGCACCCACATCCAAGAGGGCAGGCAGTTATACTGATGGTAGTACTGAGAACATTATTTCTCAGGTTAAAACAAAAAGTCTTATAAAAAAAAGTAAGTGTGATGAAGTACAGAACCACCATTTTACTCAGTTTCACAATGAGCAAACCATGACTAGGAATTGCCTTTCCTAATTTAAATACCAGTTACAAAGCTTTCTCCTGAGACTTATTTTGTAGATAACCATAAGATGAGTCCAAGAAGCAATAATCCAACAACAAGTATAACAATGAGTATGCACATCTTCTTTCGGGATCTTTGCTGTCAACAGAGAACAAAACAAGTTGATTGAAAACCATACCACCACATCAGAGGACTATTCAGATGCTTTTATGGTCCTATGGCTTGTGCAATCTAACTAAATTGTGTCCTTACTAACAAGCCATATAAAGATGTTCAAGGGAGAAAAAAAGTTATCCACATTATTTTATGGCTTTATTATTCAACTCAGTTATTTCAGCAGTATTTTCTGGCATAACTAATAAACTAATGAATGAGAACACAGTAATGTAATGAATCTAATTACAGCACTGGGGGAAGTAACCGTGAGAGCACAGATAACACCTTACAGAGGAAAATGGACAATTAGTCTGCACAATAGAGGAGGTAGAAATGGTCTGCTAGAAAAAAACCCACATTTAAAGACTATTAATGTGTATACAGATGGGGAGAACAGACTACAATTTTAGATTTCCGTGCATCCATTCACAGAGTTATTTTAAAGATGGTTTTGTCAAGTTTCTTAGGTACAACTTGCCCTTAAAGAAAACAAAAAAACAAAAAAACAAAAAAAAAAAAAAAAAGAAAAAAAAACAAAAACACCCCAAGCCAAACCAAAGACACCTAACTAGAGACCCATATACATGGATGTTACTACCATAAAGTGTAAATCAAAAGCATGTTCAGAACTTTCACATCTCCCATACAGGTACCTTGAGATACCAGAGCACTTAAGAGTAGCAGCAGTCTGTCATCCTTTACCTGAAGGATCAGAAGGTTTCCCTCACAGGAGGAAAGAAAATTAACAATGTGTTTCTCAGGCTTTTGCGGATAGCCAGGGAATAATAACACTCAAATCTTGGGATTCTAGGTCATAGCCCCAGAAGTAAAGCCAGGCTGTGTTCTGCTTAGTAGAAGTTCTTCCACCTGGGTGGTTTTGTTTTTGTTTTTATTTCCCCTTTTCCCCTCTGAAGAACAACAGCTGTGTCAGTTCTTCACTGGAGCTGTCAGTTCTCTGCCCAGTACCACCCAGACTACCAAATTTCTTAACAATTCTCCTCTAGTTTTACTGTCTCATTGCTGCTTCTCCAATTGTCAGGCTAACATCTCTTTATTTCATCACTTTACTTGCTAGAGCTCAATCTGCTGCAGTATCTTCCTTTTTTAGAAGCTATAGACAGTTCTTTCTTTACACGCAGTCTTTCCCTTCTGCATCCTGCAGACCACCTCTTGACAGCAATGCACTGAAGTCAAACATTCCTCCTCTAATGTTACTTAAGCAAGGGAGTAGACTAAAGACATGACAATCTTATTTTTGTATGCAATTAGTCATCATGTCTACAGGTGCTGAAGCAGCACTGGTAAAGAGGGAAAGAAAGGAGAGAAGCCTGGCTTTGCCCAAACTGCTCTGCTGTGTGAATGCACCCCACGTGGCAGATGAGTGATGCAGACCTCATTCAACTGAAAACAAGGGCTGTTTTCCTTGTCCCTACCAGAACACCTGGACCTCTAACATTTCCTTGAGTGGGTCAGACCATACAGATATAATAGTTGCTGAAATTTAAGTCTGCTGAAAGTGGAAATGATTTTTCAGTGCCTTGGAACAAGGATAAGCTTTCAAACAAAGAAAAATTCAAATCCAAAGCAAACTACACAATCCTTTCAAAAAAAACACAGGCCAGCTCTGCAGAGTGTTTGGTCTCTGCTGCAAGACCCACTGAACAAAGTGTGTCAAAAGTATTGATAACCTTCCTTTTAGATCTGAAGATATTCATCCCTTCCTCAAAATAAAGCATGAATTTTTTCACTTTAAATCTCAACCAGAAAACTAACACGTTTTACTGAAAATTCTGGCTGCTAGTATTTTTATCCCTGAATTTTGTCAGTACCAAAACAGAAGCCATCAACTACACTTAATGTGTCGACTAGGCCCATCTAGAATACAATTCAAGGATGGAGCCTCTCCCACTTTTGAAATCAGCAAGCAAAAACCTTCAGACATTCTGTAATTCATTTACTGTCCTGGCTACTACTAACATATACAAGAGGATTAAAAAAAAAAAAAAATAAATGAGTCTAAGGACTAATTCTAACTTAAAAGGGAAGATTAATCACTAATAAGATTATTTCCAATAAGTTCCAAAAATGTTATAAAGAAGTGGCATTTAAAGGTATTTAAAAGGTTTTTCAAAAAAGTTTGACAGAAATATATTCTTAGATCAGAGTAGCAACTAACAGGAGCTGGATATCCACAGCTTTGAGAAGATTGTAGACAGCAAAATTGTGTGCTCACCAGCAACTTCTTCAGAGGACTTTCCTGCTTATCTTCCCTACTCCTCCAATGGTCTTTAGAGGCATGTTCTCCATTTAAAGGAACCTTTTACTTCTTGCACTATAAACAAGGAGTTTCTTTGTTTGCGATTTTTTGTTGGTTTGGGTTTTTTTTGTTTGTTTTTAAATAAAGGTGTAGCTCCAGCAGCTCTCATAGAATCATAGAAGGCTCTGAAACAGCCTGCCTGGAAACAGCCTTATAGGAAACCCAAAGCGTTTAGAAGTCACTGACTTTTGTTTTACAGTGACCTAGAAAAACCATTGCAGTCTAACATAAACCTTTAACTAAGTCTTCAAGTACTGAGGAACTTGCTAAACAAAATCTGAACTTCATAAGAAAGTGGAAGTCAGGGTTACAGAGAAAGGACAGTTACACACAACAGGCATTGGCTTTACCTGGTAGTTTGCTGCTCTTGCCAGCTGCTGGTTTGCTTGCTGCACATGTACATCTGCATTTTCCACATTGGCTTCTATGCTGTCTTTATTTTAAAAGGAAAGATTTCAAATTTTTATTAGTCATAACCCAGACAAAGGTTTGGAATGCTGAAATACTCTTGAGAGCATATGCAATAGCTGTCCACAACTGCTGACATCTTTATCAATATCCAAAGTTTTATATCTTGTATTATGAAAGCTTGACCCATCCTATACTTATGCCTGAGTTCATTTCAGAACTGCCCAGGCAATGAGTATCTAAATTCATGTCAGATAACAGTTCCCCTCTTCTAAATGCAGGGCTGAAACTTTGATACCAACCAGGGTAAAAATTTTCAGTACTTCTTACTTTTTTTTTTCCCCTAATAACTTTTTACTTGCTCTCCAACTTGCTACCTACTACCCTCTGCTCAGATTAAAAATGTTCTATGGCTTCTGAAAATAGAGGA
Source organism: Xenops minutus (assembly GCA_035221455.1). Classification (NCBI taxonomy): domain Eukaryota; kingdom Metazoa; phylum Chordata; class Aves; order Passeriformes; family Furnariidae; genus Xenops; species Xenops minutus. The sequence continues at coordinate 60,242,290 of JAWWEE010000105.1, read as the reverse complement.
AGCAGACACACACACACAAAAATATCCTAAGAGGCTAGTTTGGTATTTTATCACACTGACACAGATTTATTTTTTCTTCCCCGGAAAAATATTAACAGATTATGGGCTTCGGTGACGGAAGAAGCCCTGAAAATATATGCTGGACATAGACAACAGCCTGGTTTGGGGACAGACTTAGAAAATATATTCTCCAATCACATTTTGTTAAAACAATGAAACTCTGTGTAGAAGGCAAAGCATGAGTCTTTGCAGAATCCACACACATATCATTAGCAAATACAGTAAAACTTCCCACATAAATTCGAATTTTATGTAGAAACAATTCAAAAGTCTACTTTTAAAGACATTTTATACACAGGAAAAACTACATGATGTTTTAAACTACATTTTAAATATACTTTCTTAATGTATGCCCAGTCACCTCAGCCACTCCACTCATTATCAGACTACCTCATTTGCTTTAAGCATCGTTATTCTCATTAGAGAAACTTTTCCAGCAAAAGGAGTTCTATATTGCAGCTCTCCCGAGAAACCAAATAAAAATTTTTCAGATAATATTTGAACTGGACTTACCTATCACATCACCTTGTTCATGAATCATCATTCCAAGATCTTTAAAAATTTCATTGATGTCCATAATATCAGCCTGTAAAGAACCAATCATAGCATCAACTGACATCATATATTCTAGCATCTCTGTACACTTAGATAGAAATAGTGTTTCTTCTCCTCCTGACTGCATGTCCATGACTCTTTATACTACAGAATAAAAAACCCCAAACTTTATTGTACTTATTTGGAAGGGTTTTTTGGTACTATGAGACTAATTTTTTCATAATCAAGTTAATTATCAAATCAAACTGAGGATGAGCATGTGCACAAAGTACACTTCCCACCACATCACAAACAGGATCTCTCCTTGCTGAGTGCTCATCTAGACACATACTTGTATTATAAGTTTAACTGCAGGGAAAAGCTCATGACAACATTGCTTAAAATGTATCTGTCCAAGCCAAATTAATAAAAGCCTGTGTAGGATGTATTTTGCATTAGTTTTAGTGCATCTATTAAACATATACAAATTTCATAAGCACTACAGTTTACAGAAATTACTTCCATAATACAGTCAGGCTTCAGCATCTATATTGTATTATGATCTATTATGATCTGGTTATGATGCCATGTTACCCCTGTGGATATGGTTTACTCTTAATTAATGACTTGTACATGCTTACATGAAGTCATTGTAAACTAAAATATGGGTGGCAAGGAAAAGATTATTGAAAAGATTATATATAGAATGGATTCTGTCACATGCATCAGCAGGGCTTCCCAACTCCAGTTCCAGCACCTTTCATACCAATGGTAGAGGTGTAGATTCCGAATCAGCTGGGAAAAGTCATGTTGTGTTCACAGAAGTCTCTTGATGTCATGTATTTTATCACACGTGACAATTTTTTTTTATATTTTATATCTTGATTTTAAATGTTTTTAATAAGCCCTTAATGAATGAAACATGAGTATCTCTGTATTTTCAGAAGTATTCAAAAAAGCTGTTTATAAAATGTTGAACAATACAATAGTAACACCTGGGAGCAAAGATGTCACTTTGCTTCATTTATAGTCACTATTCAAAATGGTTATATAACATGACCACTATGTTGGAAAAAAATGATATGTACTTGCAATTACACGAGCACTCTCTTGTTCCACAACTGACCACTGAAGTTAAACACAGTATCAAAACACAGCTTTCATACAGCAGATTTCAGCAGAAATCAGGTTTGGCAGAAAGACTTGAGGGTGCTGGTTGACAGCCAGCTCAGTATGAGCCAGCAGTGTGCTCAGGTGGCCAAGATGACCAATGGCATCTTGGCCTGTATCAAGAACAGTGTAGCCAACAGGACTAGGGAAGTGATTGTACGCCTTGCCTTGGCATTGTGAGACTACACCTCGAGTACTGCATTCAGTTCTGGGCCCTTCACTTTAAAAAGGATATTGAAGTGCTGAAGTGTGTCCAGTGAAGGGCTACAAGGCTCCTGAAAGGTCTAGAGTACATGTCTTATGAGGAATGACTGAGGGAACTGGGTTTACTTAGTCTTAAGGAGGCTCAGGGGGGACCTCATCACTCTCTACAACCACCCAGAAGGAGCTTATGGTGAGGTGGGGGCCAGTCTTCTACTGTGCCTGCAGTGAGAGGACAAGAAGAACTGATATTAAGCTGAGACAGGAGAGATTCATATTAGATATTGGAAAAATCTTTTTCACTGTTAGGTTGGTCAGACATTGGGATGGGTTGACCAGTGAGGTTGTGGAGTCACCATCCCTGGAAGTGTTTAAGAGGTATCTGGATCTGGTACTGGGTGATGTGGTTTAGAGGTTACAGTGGTAGTGCCGGGCTGACTGTTGGACTGCATGATCTTAAGGGTCTCTTTCAACCTTGATGATTCTATAATTTTTGGATTTCAAATGCACATTTCCCATCTAAAAGCATTATTTGTAGTTTTGAAAGAAAAACCCACACCCACAAACAAACCACCTCAAGATTGATTTCTGCAGTTAATGCTCATGTGACTTTAAAATGCTTTTCCTTTGGAAACATCAAAAGCATATTCTGCTGTAAAACCACTTGTACTTACTTCAAGCTGCCTAATGGAAGATTCCCTCTCCTCAATAAGACGGAGATCATCTTCTGTAATTTCTTCATCTTGCACTTGTGCTTGTGGTTGACTATCAAATGGAAAAAAAAAACCAAAACCAAAACTCACCCAAAATTGAACAGGCACAATGAGAAATGATTCAGAGGAATGAAATGATGGTCAAGCGCACAGCACATTTTACGTTACTGGTTAACAAAATGCATGTTTTTAGCCTCTCTAGCTAAAAGGGACAGCATAACCATCACACTTTAGGTGCAGGAAGCTGCTGCTGTAGCAATGCTGCACATAGTAGATAGCCGACTGGGAATTTTAAGTATGAATACAAGGGCAAAGTTTCTTCTGAATTATAAACTACAGAGTTGATATCTATTTGAGGCAAAAGCAAGCTACCCAGAAAAAAAAAATCTGAGACCAAGAAGCAGTTCTTGGAGTATATGAAAGCCATGTGAGATCCCAGTAAACACTGGGCCCTTATCACAACAGATTTAGTCTATTGACATGTTGGACTCTTCTTCCCTAAGTCTGGGTCTCAGAAAACCCAAAAGCAGATTAGGGGAGCATAAGCAGATGGCTACAGCTGAAGCAACAAGAAAAAAGGGGGATATTATGTGAACTGCTCCTATTTATTTCCCATTTATGCCATCAAAACCTCTACTCTATGCTAGTATTATAGAAGAAAGCTTAGCTGCACAATCTATCCTAAATCCCTCAAGAAAAAGGCAATTGATCAGAAAAAAAACCCAAAGCAAAACAAATAAGAAAAAGCCCAACAAAACAAAGCAACTCAAAACAACAAACCATCAACACCCCCCCCAAAACAACAACAACAAAAAAACAACCAACCAAAAAAACCAAAAAACAAACAACAAAAAAAACACCAAAAACAAAACAAAAACAAAAACAACAAAAAACCATGGGCAGCTGGCTTCCCTGAAGGCCATTTTTTACTCTGAACTATGTTAAGGCTTATTAACTAACTCAACTTACCTGTCCCAAGAGACAAGTGTTCCTTCTTTGTAGCTATCTTCTGGAGCACCACCCTACATGATCAGTGTTTAAAAATATAAATAAGACATTATGGCCCTGAAAGGAGCGCTGTCAGCGTTCCTATAAGGAACCAATATTAAAAGGTTTTTAGCAAGTCAATTTCAAACTGAAACATGATTTAACATGCCCTCATCCTGATTTTGCTTTGTGCAGGCACAAAGACGAAATACAAGCAAAAGCATTCAGCTCGGTAACTGCTGGCTAAAATTTTTAAGTACAGCAACATGTGTTTGGAACAGAGTGAAAAGGCAAAACTGATATATTAACAAAAGAAAGCTCAACATCTGAAGCTCCTCAGCACTTCTTCACTTTACTACACTACAGAAATCTGGCAAGTCATTCTTCCCCACAGAAATATCTGTGACATCTAAAGCTACAGCAGAAGCCTTTCCAAATCTACTGTAAGTTGCTTTTCCAAGATTAAAGCATGAACATAGGGGCAGTTTGTGTGACAAAAGCAAAGAAAAAGTAACAGTTCTCATGGGAGGTTATTACAATTTAATGCAGAGTCTACTATAAAAACATATAACACATGTTCTGCAGTATTTAGGGTCAGATATGAGATTTTCTAAGTAGCATTGTAGAAGTCAGTTTGACATCAAACACCACTAACACCACTTTAAAGAGTATAATGGCACATTTTTCTGATACTTACAGACACCCTTGAGCTGGCTCTTACTCTGGCTACAAAGTCTTTTTCTTTCTCAGCAGCTTGCCTTTGGAGTCTTTGGAAATTTGTTAGTGCTGTGGTGAACTCCCCCACAAGACGGTCTTTCTGTATTTTTCTTTGGCGCTATAGGAGAAAAAGTTTTACCAAATCAAATGAGCTCAAGCTTTTCAAAGGCTTTGTTATTTTCAGTCTGCTCAGTGTTAAGGCATATACTCTTTTTCTTCTAAATTGGTGTAAAGGAAGGCTGTCTACAAAATCATTTGCAATTGCATGTGCAAACCTTCTTTCCTTCTGAGATAACATAACTCTGGACAAATCAATGCATTTAAAAAGGAAACTGATGCATTTATTTCCATTTAACAGCTAGAAATGAGAAACAGGCAGGGACAAGAAAGCTTTTACCTTCCTTATTATCTTCTGATTATAAAACCTACTATTACAATGCGAAATATTTTGATACCATTAATGCTAAAGTGCTAATAAAGAGGAAAGGTGCAGAAAAGAAAGAACAGGGCACTTCATATGTATTTTACATAAATGTTGAAAATATATACTAAGCTGCATCCAGAAGTGGGTTCATATACTGCCTTAAGTGTTTTAGAACTGGTAAAAAAATACGTATTCTAACCTTTTGCACTTTTTTTTTTGTTTTGTGTTTTATTGGGTTTTGGGGTTTTTTTGTTGTTGTTTTTATTTTATTTTATTTTATTTTTAAGATGTAGTGAAGGGAAGAGGAATATTGGGCACCCACAAGAGGCTCCAACATATTTCTCTAAATTTATACAATACATGTATAAATTCCAAATGTCTGAAAGACTGAATTTGCCATTCATGAATCTGCTATTTATGCATTTTGTTTAGATGTACCTTTGATAAAAGAAGTAAAATTAAACTGTAAAACACTTCACTGCCAACTTTTCTGCTCCAAGATAGGCAAACAGAGAAACCATAAAAAAGATAACAAACTAAATATAATTTGCTTGAACTAGAGCTATGTACCAAAACCAAATTTTAACACTGCTATTAGAAATTTACAGCTTGACAGGATGAGCACATGTGGATCATGGCCTGCAATTTGAATTCAGTGTTTCAAGACCATTCATTTTCCCAAAGGCTCCTTAGTAACCTGTCACAGACCAGGCAAGTTGAGCGACATTTTCTGGGATCCTGTTGTTCTTCCCTTATTTAAGTGACAGATTTCGCTAGGACAAGAAACAATAGGATGGCAGACAGGAAGTGTGCTAATCACAACAGCCACTTCACATATTACCTCCTGACAAGATTTTACACAGCTGGGAAAGAAGCAGTTTAAAGACTGCACAAGTAATTTTAGTAACAGCTCCTGTCTATTCCTCTTGAAAAAGTAAAAGCCCGTGGAGAAGACATAGCATATATGCTGATGTGAATGATGTGGAACAGACATACTGTGCATAACGCATTCACTCTGGAAGTCCTCGGAGTGGAGTCAGATTTAGCATCGCTACAATAGATTACAAAGTGTCCAGCTCCGTAAAACACAGGCAAGCACAGTGCACTGCCTTGCTTCCCACCATTTCAGTCAAACTACATCATTCCTGATACATAAAAACAACTTTGGGACAAGTCTGGACTGCAACAAAATATTCTTATAAGTATCTCAGTTGTGCAAATGTGTTGACTAACTAAACAGTGTGTTGAAAATAGGAAAGAAGAACTGAAGTGACTCAAATACTCTACATGAGCCAACATGGTAGTTAAACAAGCCATGCTCTTTGGTTTTATACCTGTTCACTTGTTGCAGGCAAAGATCCAAACTCTTTAATGTACTTGTCAGTTTCTTTGGCAAGTTGGTTGGTGTATTGCTGCTTCTGTTGCCTAAAACCAAATGCAAATTTTCATTAAAGACCATTGGGTTATTTTGCTGAATTTCACTGATTCTCAGAGAAGCAGCAGTACTAAATGCTTCTTTAAAGCACATAAAGCCACCTTTACCCTGTTCTTCACCGTAAAAAGGTTTTATCTGTAAAGCTAGTATCAAGCCACTAGCATCAATATTTAAAATAATCAAATAACTCTCGGAAAGGCCAAATGTTCAGACAAGTGAAAAACAGACAGACGAAAGCTCAAGGAAGCTTGCCATATATATTGGATCCATAAAGGGACTGGAACATGTCCTTCACAACAGTTTCTATCCTGTTTGGTTGTGAATTTTTGCCTAGATCCTGTGGGTTATCGCATAAACTGTGCATAGTTATCTCCATCTATTCACAGTCACCAGTAGAATATTCACAGTGGATTGTACCTGGCTAATTCTATGGGGTCTGAACTCAGGGTATTATAAAGCAATTTGGCTGTTCAGACAAAATGAACTTGTGATGCCTTTGGTCCAATACACACATTCTCCTACTTCTCAATAGCCACAGCACAGCATTAACCACACCGAAAATGCCAACTTTCTCACCCTCAGGGTGTGCACAACACAATGCTTACATGCATTTATGATGCTGAAATTAATGTGGCAAGGGAGTTTAATGAAAAAAAAACATACTGGTTCATTAGACCATGCAGAGAAGTGGAGAGCAGCTGACTGTCTCTGCTAGAGGCATATTAATGAAAGTCCACCTTTAGGTGACTGAACTACAGCAGAGCATCTGCCCTGGAGTCTGATTTCACTTCTGTTATGTTACTATTTCTGGTACATATTTGTTCTATAATGTCATCTCTTACTGCAGCTTTCATTCCTCTTTCTCTCCCAGTATCCCATCTCACAAAAAAGTCACACCAGTATATTCATTACCTTGTGAAACTTACAGACAGATTGAAAGAGCTGACTGGAGTGGATGGGTACACATATATGTTTTTAAAGAGTGTTATTGATTTGTGGTTGTGCCACCTTCCCTTTGCTGACAGAGAGCACAGGTTTTATAGAAGTACTGATATTGTAGGTAAAGTACATGGGCAAACCAGGTGACTCTAGTTTACACAATTATTCAAAATTAATTTTAGAAAGCGCATCTCTACATCTAAGTTTCAAATATTTCGCAATACTCACCTTTCCCAGTGAAGTCAAGCACTCTGCCTAATAAAAAATTACCTCATCACCTACCAGATTGTTTACAATGCAATGAAACTAAATGTTTTTGTGTGAAGTACTCACAGCTGTTGCCTCAAGTCAGGTGTGTCTTGCGGTGTTCCAAGCTGATGTAGTATTCTTTGTATTTCAGCAGCTGTTTGTAAAGAGGAAGAGAAATTTTAATGGGGCAAAGACAATTCCTGCTTAGTTTTATGTATTTTTGCTTGACAATTCTAAAGCCATATAAGCTGACAGAAACTGATACTCGAGACTTTTTCAACCTAATAAAAAGACGCCACTAGTAAGGCCCAGAACTAATGAATGGGGTTTTCTAAGTCAAAGACAAAGCCCAGGGTTTCTTGTAAAGGATGGGAATGTATTCCAGTCTTTAGACAGAAATAGGTAATTTAAAGATTAGTTTATAGTTTCCTTAAAGCAAGTCTAAACCAGGACTTTTAATATATATTAATAAGCAGCACAATTCTTGTTCTGATTTAATTATATTTTATGCATGTCATTTTGGAATATCATATGAAAGACTGCTATAACAATATCCTTAAAAAATACTTCAAAACTAGTGTATCAATGAAGAGACTGCCCCAAAGCATTCATGGGTTCACAGTATATTAAAAAAAAAAAATAAAATCCTGTGTCCAGGTTTAAATTGCAATTTTGAGAGTCTTACATTTTTAAATGCGGGATACTAATGGCCAGTGATTTGAATGAATAAAATGTATTCATTTTGAACTGCAAAAAGTGATACATCATCTGAGCCCTATTTTCAGCTTAATATATTTTAATGTCTGATGAGAAAGCAAGGACAAAAACAGACAAACTTCAAGGATATGTAGTTTTTCACACTGTAAAACTTCTATCCTCCAGATGCTTTATTTCAGCTTAACATCCTCATGTTCTAAAACAAAAGAATACATAGCCAGAATAACTTATTTTGCTTGACCCTCAGCTAGGAGTAGATTTATCTTCCCTGTATTTCTGTGGCCCTCCACAGGCAGAATGGTGTACCACACAATCAGTAGAAAATATGATGGTATATTATATAGGATCCTCTCTTCACTACCACATTATCTATTCTTTTCCCCCTAAATGCAGTTAAAAATGTAGTAAGTGACAACTGTGTGTAATGAAGACTATATTTAAAAAAAAAAAAAAAAGAGTACTTTTCCATATACCATAGAAGAAATGGGTAAGAGACAGAACTTCATGTTAAAGAAGAAAATAACATGTTTTATGTTAAGCAGTTAGATAAAACTAGAATTCCTTAAAGCATTTTTAATAATAATATTAATTCTAATCTTTGTTTTATAACAAGCCTCCAGTGAATTAGATGATACTGGATTTTCTACACTGCTTTACATACCCTTTCAATGTCTACAACTGCTATAGCCAATTTCTTCTGTGCACACCCAGGTAATGAAAATATCAAAACAGGGGAAAGTTAGTACCTAACTTTTGCATGAGGTAAAAAAATCAAATGCTTCATGGCAAATGTTTGAGGGAATTGAGTGGTATAAAGTACTTACAGAATTTTTGAGGGGCAATAGCACTCTAAGATGGGTTTCATGCAGCTTATATTTTAATTGAGCTGAAAATCAGAAAAACTTAAGTGAAAATTTTTGAATTTTGCCTATAGTCAGCACCAGCCAAGGAGGGTCAGCCCTTCCCTGCCCACTGGGGCCTCCTGCCTGCCAGGCTTAGGCACGGTCTGGCTGCTCGTGCTTCTCGTGGGCATCTACAGCTGGTCACATGTACTGATAAACATGGACTTGGCATAATTAAGCTTTTTCATTATAGTCAGAGTAAGGTATTGTTTAAAACAAATAAAAGGATAACTGGTTGGTGTTATCTTCAATATCACAGAATTTTAGTATCTATGAAATTGAATGCTAACTATCCTTTATTTGTTCCAAAGCATTCTCCCTTCTGATTCAGGAGCCAAGGAGCTCAGTGATTCCATATGTACTTTTGAAAGGGAGAGTAAAAAGAAAACCAAAAGGAAGACAGAAAAAGTTCTGGTGTGTGCTACCGCCACCTAGAGGTGCGTTATTTAACAGCAAGTAGAGAAAATGCAGGTTTATGTTTTAAATAAAAATTCCCCGAAACAAGGCCTATACTTAAAATATTCGCATTCCAAGTTAATTACATATTTATCCTACTTCTAAAGGTGAACACAAGTAGATAATTGAGGGAAAATTAAAAGTCAGCACTGCGTAACTGGTCAGCAATACAATTCCAGATGCAGAGGGAAATTCATTCCAGCACAAGTCTAAAGACTCAAGAATTCAGTGTAAAATTTAAAACACATTTCACCAAAAAGTTTGTAAGCATGCACCAAAACAGCAAAGTGCTAATGGGCTTTCAAGTCACAAGGGGAAAAAATAAAAATAAGAAAACCTCAAGGACTGAACTAACACCTTTTTTTTGTGCTTCCTGTAATTTAACATTTTCCACCTCAACTTTTTACAATTAAAACATTATTCAGAAGAAAAAAATAGCATTTCTCATTTCAGTTTTTTATTTATATGAAGTATACTGCATAGAAAAGTGTAACACTGTTTATCCAAGTAAGAAAGAAAATAAAAGGTAGAGCATTAAAAGTAAATTTTGGTCAACAGTCTTCAGTAGCACTCCTGAAGCCACTTCATAAAAGAGCCAAAAACAAGTTTGTAGGACCAGTATAACAAAGGTAGTAGAGAAGCTGACCTTACTGAAATCTTGATTTAGAGTAGGAGTGCCTATAGGTTGATGAGTTAAAGAAACCCATGCTTTGTGCTCCTTCATATTAATAAAAACATGCTGGAGTGTGTACAGACTAAAAAATATATTTTTTTATAGTCTTGTAATTTGTTTGGCTTGGTTTTTTACCAATTTCTTATGGTAGCTACTTCTCATTCAAGCATTTGATATTATATTATATTATACATATAATCACAAAACCACTTAAACTATAGACATTTGTTCAGATTCATGGACTCATACAGCTTTATTGAGAAAAACAAAGTCTAAAACAGGCTTTAAGACATTATCACCTGGATCACAGCGGGAAGGTGTCTTGTTCCCTCACATGTACACACAGAGACCTCCCAGAATTTGATTTAAAGCAAGAATTACCTTTGAAACTTCGTACATCAAAGTCAATATCCCTTCCTTTCCTCAAGGGAAAAGCAGGGTAGCTTTAGCCTCTCCTCCTAAAGATTAGATTGTAGAAACAACTGTGGTTGCTCCTTCCACTGCCTCATTTGTGAAATGAGCAGGAAGAATGTCTTGGCACTGAGAAGCAAAACTGCTGGAAACCTGGGATTACTCTTTGTAAAACAGAGGTCCCTAGACTTCTGGTGTCATGGCTGATGGTGGTATTTATAGGGGTACTGCCCCCTCATTCAACCAGCTTTTCAGTCCTATGCAGGGAGTTTAGGCTGACATATCAGGGCATGTGGCATCTGCTCTGGTGCCTCTCAACCCATCAGTAACACTCAAATGTCCCAGAGAGCCAAAAGCTTATGCTCATCTTAAAAAGGCCTAGTTCTCCACTGTAAACATACTGGTAACAGTGAGGGACCAAAGATCAGAGCATGATTCTGACATGTTCCTAGGTTGCCTCACCCTTTATGAATTTCCCTTCCCCAATTCCCAATCCTTCAAACTTTCCAAGGAGTTCTGAAAGACAGGAGTAATCTGACTACCAAAGGTCCCTCCCGTCTTGGACGTTTATCACTCCTGTAACAGAGACTGACCACATCTTGTGCATTATTTTAATCCATTTCAGTGAAAGGTCTGACACCAACTCACTTTAGTACTTAGGCTCCTTGGGTGTATACAGCTGGCTGCTGGACTTTGCTCAGGAGCTGCACAAGAGTACACACCATGTGCACACAGATGTTTTTCACCAAAGTCACGTGGACACGGGAACAGCATGTGTCAGAAGTGTGCAAACTCCTGCAGCCCCTCCACACTGAAGATCAGGGTAGACATCTGCATATAATGAAAATTAACAGCTCTTTCAGGGCTCAGACTACAACCCTGCAGGAGCAGCAGCTTGCCAGCTGTGGACTGGCAACAAATTGCTGCAAAAAGCAAGTCCCCTTTGGGCACTGGGCAGCACAGGAAGCAGGGTACACAATACCATGCAAGCAAAATGCATTTTTTCCCAAGCAACTCCGTGCAAAAGAAAAGAATCCCATTTATCACCTGAATATTCGTCTTGTCTTAGAAAGAAGAAATACCACATTAGTAAGAAGACTTTTCACTTGTCTTTGTGGCATTCCTGATCTAGATCTCATGATACACAACTATTAGTCGACCAAAGCTACTCAGCTACTCTCAGGCTGGTCACCGTGCTCAGGAACAGGTCAGACATGGTTAATGATGAGCCAGAGAAACAATTAAGACCTAACCTGAATTCCTACAGAGAAAATTATTCCAGAGTTAGCTTATGTTTACTTTTACTAAACCAAACAGTGCTTCCATTTCTAGTCAGTGGAAGCTCTTCCTCTAGTTCAAGAGAACAAAAAAAAAAAAAAAAAAGGCACAGGAAAAAAAAATGAAAAGGATTGGTCTCTCCTTTCCTCTACAAGAGTTACAAAATTAGTGATAGTTACAGGAGAAACTTTTGCTTAACAGCTGACTAGGAAAGAAGAAAGTTTCATCTCCTTCCTCCTCATTTTGCTTTGTTTTTCAGCCAGCCCTGCAAAGCTGTTTCAGTTCCACAAGTAAATCCATGTTGACATAACTGCTGGTTCTGGTTCTTGAACATGAGAATGGTAGACCACACAGGAAGTTCTAAACTTAAAATAAAGACAAAAATAAATAAATACAATGAAGACCAAAATGTATAAACACTTCTTGCCTTCCTGTCTCTAAGATCATAGGTACAAATAATGCCATCCCCATGTGAGAATTAGTAATCATTGTACAGGTTTTAACACCACAGCATTGCTACAGTAGAAAAGGTGAAAAAAACCCACCCAAATCCTTCAGTAGAATCCTAACATTAGAATGGCAATGATCCAACTAATAGGATGGAAACGAAGAGCAGACTGCAGGTGACCCATCTTCTCTGGCAGGGCTGAGGAGTGTCCAAACACTGTTGTTGATTCTCACCCTCAGTGTGCATCAAGGGAAACTGAGGATGGTCTTACTTTGCAACATCTACCAGTAACTCCAGCTACAGGAGAGATGCTTTCCCAAGTTACCTACAATCAGCTAGCTGTCTTCCTACCTCAACCTCCATTCTACTTAACATTTGAAAAAACAAACTTTAACACCTCAAGTGGCCATGACCAAGCTTGTTGCAGCTTTACAGGTGGAGAGCGAGGTGTATCAACAACATAATCCAGAGTCCTAAAAAAATAGACCTCAATATAGAAGTGTGAAATTGAGGGCAAAATATATTAAATGAGTGCTTATTACCACATTGCAGTGTAGAACCTCACTTCTTACTTGGTGGACACAAAGTTGCTTTATAGCCATACAGCAGCTGCTTCCTTCAGTGCTACAGTCCAAGCCAGACCCACCACATTGCCCAGTTTCATAAAGCTATGGTCTAATGCTTCCACAGGAAATGTGCCACCCACTGAGTGTGCATGGAAGAAACATCAACAGCAACATGAGCAACAAACATCGAGGCACTGTACTGCAGAATACAAGAACCAGACAAGCAGGCTGAGCAAGTACAGTGAAACCTGCCCTACAAAACAGTAAGGCTTGGGACCTCACATGAAGAACCAGCAGCTATAGCTATTCTTGAATGTTAACTGTAATGGTCCCACCCATGTCACCTTCATGTACATAAAGGGACAGAGAGGGTTTTAGTAACTCTCTGAGGCTTATGGGGCTAAAACTAACAACTGGTTTTTAAAGACACTGATTTTCAGTAATTTTCCTTATTCCTGAGGCCAAGCAGAATAAACAGAATCAGCAAAGTGTTCTTTTGTGCACACAAATTACAAAGTCTGCTCCACAAGAGTCTTAGGCTTATCTATTGTTTCATAAGGCAGTGACTACCACACCAGCACAGTCACCTCACAGAAATGCTTCGTCAAAGGCCTCACATGGGCTGCCACTAGTAAGGTAATTATAAAGAAATCTCCTACTTGTTTCCAGCTGAACAAGTGAGTCAACAAACAGCACATCCAGTTACAGATGAAATTGTATGGAATCTAATAAACTTCAGAGTCTCTTCAGAGCAGGTTATTGAAACAAAAGAATTATTTGTTAAAATTACACCCGTTCAAGCTGCTTTTGCCTGGGCATAACAGACTTCCTCAATTTATTCAAATCCAATTCAATGTGCTTTCCTTTGGCACTTCAGCTGAGGGTACTTGACTAAAGATTAACAGATGCTTCAGAAAACATTCCTGGATCCATCCTTTATAAAACCTGTTACACACAGGAACCTAATAGTTGCACCAGCCTAAAGGCTGGTGATGAGTGGTACCCCTCAGGGCTCTGCCTTGGGATCAGTGCTCTTTAATACCTTTATCAATAACACGGACAGCAAGACTGAGTGCACCCTCAGCAGTTTGCAGATAATACAAAGTTGAGCAGTGCAGTCGACATAACAGAAGGAAGGGATGCCAGGGGGACCTGGACAAGCTTGAGAAGTGGGTGCATGAGAACCTCATAAAGTGCAAGTCCAAGTGCAAAGTGCTGCACCTGGGTTGGGGCAATCCCAAACATGAGCACAAAGTGGGGGATGAACTCATTGAGAACATCCCTGTTAAGATGGACTTTGGGGGTTTTGAGTATGAAAAGCTGGACATGAGCTAACAAAGTGTGCTTACAACCCAGAAGGCCAACTGCACCCTAGACTGTATGAACAGAGGCATGGCGAGTAGGTTTAGGGAGGTGATTCTGCCCCTCTACTCTGGTCTTGTGAGACCTCATCTGCAGTGCTGCGTTCAGCTCCGAGGTCCTCAAGCACAAGAAAGATATGGACCTGCTAGAGCGTCCAGAGCAGAGCCACGAAGACAACCAGAGGGCTGGAGCACCTCTCCTATGAAGACAGTCTAAGAGAGTTGGGGTTGTTCAGCCTGGAGAAGGCTCTAAGGAGATCTCATTGTGGCTTTCCAGTACTTAAAGGGGGCTCATAAAAAAGAGGGAGAGTGACTTTTTACATGGATGGAGAGTGATAAAACAGGGGAGAATGGTTTTAAACTAAAAGAAGGTAGGTTTAGATTAGATGTTAGGAAAAAATTCTTTACTGTGAACGTGGTGAGGCACTGGAACAGGTTGCCCAGAGAAGCTGTGGATGCCCCATCTCTGGAAAAGTTAACAACTAGACTGGATGGGCCTTTGAACAGCCTGATAGAATGGGTGCTATCCCTGACCATGGCAAGGGGGTTGAAACTAGATGATCTTTAAGGTCCCTTCTAACCCAAGTCTTTCTGTGATTTAATGATTCTAATGTAGTTGCAATAAATTCATCAGATGAAAGTTTTTTGTGCAAGTGTGACTCTTTAAAGCTATTAATGTAGTTCCCACTCACTAAGTTTTTATATAAACCACAATGCCACAGTGCTGTCTGTAGACCTTGATAGCCCTACTTTAAACAAGGGTGACAGTTTATTAGAGGAATTGAGTCCAGGACACTAGATAAAAGACACCAGCTTACTAAAAAGCACCCGCATGTCAAAGAGGTCACCTAATTGGAATCAAATATCTAAAAACTTCAGTAACTTGAGTTTAAGTAATTTGCTTTATTCTGTCTTAATGTATAACACTTATTACTCTAAAACAGGATAATACATTAGCACAGAAAAACAGTAACTGAAGTAAGTATGGGAAGGAGAAAAATAAAACAAGGACGGAAGAGTGGGAAAACATCCAGTCTTTTAACCTTTTCTCTTTATTACAGCTTCTAGCATTTCTAAACAGAATCATGCCCCAAAGTGACTAGGAACATCAGCAACGATGTCTGGTGCCTTCAGTGTTTTCAATGCTGTTGTAATTATTTCATTCACATTTACTCCCATCTATAATGGTCTTTCAAGGACACTGTGAAGTGGGATTGAAGTAGTGTCTGTTCTTCTAATGTGGCACAGAACACACTAAATGCACATTGCTTAAGTGCACAGTAACTGATCATGTGATCAATTACTACAGCTCAGCCAAAAGGAAGTCATTAAATCAAGTTACGTTCACTTTATATTCATATTCTGAAGTGTCCCTGGTAACTCCCTGAAACCCCTGAAAAAATCTGAACGTTTCTCTGAAGAATACCAGTCACTTATTAAGTTATGAAAATGAGGCATAGTTCTGCAGTAAAGTGCAGCTGCATAAACACCATAAACCCTACCCACTTACATGAAGAAAGTTTGGGGTTTTTAAGAGGTCAGTCATTACTACAGGAAGCTAACACGAAAGCAATTCACACAACACATCACAGACTGGTCAATGCAAGCAGGTAGCTGATACTCAGGGGGGTCAGTCACAATCAACCACTGACCTGGGTTTATTCTGAGCCTTAACTGGAATGCAGCCTCCAGCACAGCATTTTTACAAATTTGATAGAGGGCTGTCTGTATAATCAAACTGCTATGCAATCTCCTCCTCTCCTGTCCACAAGGAGGAAGATCTAACAGAACTGAGCTGGAACAGACACTTTAAGTACCTTAGAGAGTCTCCGAAATACAACTCTCTAGAGACAGGAAGAAACATGAGGACGCTGAACATATCCCTTCTTTCCTGCTGCAAATGTAGGCTGTTTTGAAAAAGTCATCTTGTCAAGGCAAGTCCATTTATACTGCTCCATCGGCAAAAGCAGCAGTTGCAGTCAAAATTGTGGATGTCTTCTCTGGACACCTTGCTATTTGTAAATTGTGCAGTGGTTTTACAATTGTTATGTAAACTGTTTCCAAACCAAGATCCCTTCATTTATAGAGGTCTTTCTACCCCACCTTGCAGAGACTAGTTAACTAAGGTAATGCAATATAGGGTAGGTTGAGGAAAAATTCTGCCTTTTCTGCACATATTAACACAAACAGCATGCTGGGGTGTACATGGAAGACCCACTTTTCACTTTATTGTGCTGCTAGAATAAAATGCTGTCCCTTGCAATGTCATCCAAATCAGACACTGTTACATGTGTAATTTTCCATAGAAGCAAAATATTTTAACAAACAAGACAAAACACAGAATAATATTAAAAAACTCTCCAGAATCATAAATAAATCTATGAGGCATACTACCTTAAATATATATGTGCTATTTTACATAGAACAAAGCTTTTAGGAACTGCATGCAAATGATTCAGGCTTGAAGTTTTCAGATTGTTTATTTCTAAAAGAACGATGGACTTCATAACTTCACTTCTTTGCAGAAAGATAGGCATTTAGAAAGACCCGAAAGAGATGAATTCCTCCTCAATTCCTCAGCCTTGGAAAGGTCCACAAAATGAAATGTAGAGGAACATAATGGGTGCTTAAAATCCCTAAATAACCAGTCTTTTGCAGGTTTTACAGAAACTTCATTCTAAATCCAAGAAACTTTCCTGACAACAGCAACAATAATAACAAAAAATTTGTTTCAGCTATTATGTTCCCACAAAGTTAAATCTGGTTAACTGCAGCTAATTGGAAATTTCTGACAATACCATCACTAAAAGTCTCAACAAGCTCCACTTAGCCTATTTGCTTTAAAACCACACCTGTACAAAACCACATTTTATATACAGACAAAACAGAATTCTGTTTTCATACAGTCTCTGATTTTAAGGCCTCAGCGACTTCATTTACTTTTCATGTGCCTCCTGTGTTCTTTAGCTAAGAGTAATCATGCAAACCTGTTGGTGTTACAAACATAGTGGCAGACATAGTTTTTCACAAATGTTCAGACTGTTTTAGCTGAATATTTTAGCTACCTACTCAGCTTGAACCACAGCAAAAAAGCATCTATCAAAGTTTTTAATTTTTTTCACGGTTTAATCTATGTTTATGATTTTCTACAATTATATAAAGTGAAAGGGAAAGTCCTATGATTGATCTAATTCCATTTCAATTTTAACAACATTCAATGAAAATACTGGCTTATACAAAATTGTTGTCACAGGACAGATACCACATGACAGAAGGTTCTCTGCTGGCTTAAGCTGGCCTTCTGGGAATGTGCTCTAAATGAATTGATGTTTGTGCTACCTCAACAAATAGCAAAGAAAGTCAACAGAAAGGAAAAGTTCTTATAAGAATCTCTACAAGTCAGACAGACTCATTTTAGCCATATGTGGATTGTGGGTAGTGAATTTTATTTAATTTTTATTATCTTGCACTATTCAGAGCATATGTTTCTCCAGTTGTGCTGATTTTCAGTGTGCATGAACAAGTCAAATATTCTACCACTGACCTTGCCAATACTGAGCAAGGGTAGAATATGCTATACTGACTGGCTTTGTAACTACCACCTCATAAAATCCTGACACGACCTGGAAGAGTTGGGAAGTGAAGGAATATGAATGCATTATTTCAGTTAGCATAGGTTCACCAACTATTTGATTACTGTTTGCAAACCTAAAATGTTTTAGAACTCAAAGACTGAGTATATTTTACCAATGCCAGGCTTTGTTCTGTGTTCCCAAGCAAAATGCAGCATTCTAAACTGCTTCTAAAGCAACAGCTCCCAAAGCCCAGGTTAAGATGCTAGTAAAGACTTGATAGTTATATATCTAGGCTGCATCATTCTTGCTTTTCTCCAGGCATTGTTCTGAGTGACATATTTGGTAGCTACAAATAAAATATCAGCAGCAAAGCAAAACAAAGGCATACTAGTCTGCTTCCTCAATGACCCACACAGGGGAGGAGTGATTTAAGAAGTATGTGGGGGGAGAAAAAAGCATGGCTGGCTACTTCTTGCACAGCTCCTGTCAGAGACACTAATCAAGTCAAATCTTTACTCCTCTAGCCACATCCTTACCATATTTATTACTGTGGAATTGTCACTGTAGAGGAATGCAACTCCCATTTTGCTCCCTTTTGGGAACATCTTTTTAAATAAAATGCTTTCCCTGGTTTTGCCACACATAGGGAATCAATTCTTTAAAATGCAGAAAACAGACAGATTTCAAAGAACTGTTCTCCCTCATCTTCAGTTGTAAGAAGTTTGAAAAGCAACATATTTTATAGCCTTTAAATATGACTTTTTGTTTGTTTTGCCTAATCTACTTTCATCTTTCCACTTGTTGAAAGATCACACATACAATTGTATGAAGAAGTCAAAAAACAAAACAAAACAAAAACAAACAAAAACCACCAAAAAAACACAAACAAACAAAAAAACAAACTAAAACCAACCAAACAAAAAATCCAAAACCCAATCACAAAGGGATTCAATGCTCTCATCCTCCTAGGCATGTCATAGTATGCCTGGTAGAAATACAGATTTGTAAGCAGGCAGGACTTGTTTTGTCACAAAGAAATTTATTTTGCTAGCCCACTTTGTATCTGTGCATCACACTCATTCCTTGTCTATTCAGCTGTTCTAAATCAGTGACCAACAGGAAATAATTCAAGAAAATACTGAAGGAAGACATTGAGATTCATTTCAAATTAAGAGCAGCTGCCATTAAGTTGCCACATAAGTGAGAGTGCAACCTGTGAAACCTAGTTCTAGAACTACTGCTCCTTCAGTAAACACTGATTAAACTACCTTGATAATAGGTTCTTCATCTGCAAAGCCCAGACAGGTTGGAGCTTTACACACCACATACATTTTTCCATATATTCTCTTCTCCATATTCCTGTTCACCATATTCAAAAAGTTAGGGACAAACCACAACCACCTTAAACGCACTGGACTTTTGAAATATGAAATGTAGGTCATCTAGATTTTATAATCAGATATAAGATAGGCCTGGAATGAGAATTACAGTTACTTTGGACTCGATTCCAGGCAGACAGACTTTCAAACTTTTAATTATCAGTTGTGTTCTGTTAAAACAAAAATTTAGCAGCTGTCCGAGTCTAGTTCATATGTACTTCTTTGGTTTTATTATTTAAATCTGAAATTTCCCTATCTGTTTGCAGATCTGCTTCTTATCACTGTTAATACAGACCTGAAATCAAACCAATGAGACATGGCTTGCAGGCATCGCTGACCTCACCGAGGTTCAGCACACAACGCTGCAGCTCATTCAAGCACACATGATTCAGGCTTCCCAGGTTTTACAGTAGTTCTCAGTCACATGGATCCTCTAAAAACACTAAGAGTGGATCTGAGAGCCTAACTCTCCCTCTCCTGCCTAAGGCCCACTGCTCTCATCACATGTCAAGGGCAGCCTTAAGTTTTGCAATTCCAGCTTCTCAGTGAAAGTTTTAACAAAAGCAATGGAAAAATACTCTGTAGACGAGTTCCCTAAATCTCAGCTCAGAGATGTTGCTGAGTAGACTCCATTCTCTAGATATAGCCAAGTGATGTCATAATCACTTCGGCAGAAATGCCCGAAAAGTAAAACAATGCAGGTCATTCTTTAAAGAATGGCAGAAAGAACCTACTATTCACCGAATGCTCTGGGGTTGGGGATCCAAAACACACACAGGTGTAAGAGAACTCAGTACAGGCAGTAGCATATGCTGCTTCCCATTAGACAGTTCAATTTCAATCTTCAAGGTCTTAAAAGGACTCACCAACACCCTCTACTACAAAGAATCTCATACAGCTCACTAAAGATCACATTTACTGTAGTAGTTCCCCAACAGCTTGTGGAAGGCAGAAGCAATTTATAACTTTCAATACACCTTCCACCTAATAATCAACTGCATGATTGAATCAATAGATAATAAAATCTGTTACTTAAAAGAGTGCTAAGCTAACCCAGTTGTTACCCAATACAAAATAGGTCCTCCCATTAGTATAGAACAACCCAAACCACAAAGAACACTATCTTGCAACTGATATAATTAAACCACCTCAGAGAGGAGTATTGCTTGTAAATCAGTAACAGTAGGCTACACGAACTGGGAAAGAAGGAGGGTAAGAATCACAGGTATTCATACAACAGCAGCATCATGCCAATGCACTATGAAGTGTGAGGTACTTCATATATGTATTTTATCTTAAAATGTATCAGATTTATTATTTGGAAGGGGAGTATGTAATATTTCAACTGTGAAGAAATGTTACAGTAAAGATTATTGTAACCCATGCTGTGTTCCTATAAACTCTGGTGCATTACGAAATCTTGCTAGCACAGTGTTATCTAATATAGGAAGTTCTTCTGCATTTCCCTGACAAGTTAAAGGGCCAGTGTCTAGCTGGAAGAGCCTGTTTCCTTTCAACCAATCTGTATCCCATCTACATCGCTGTAGTAGTATTCCCAGTTGGTTTGCATGTTAGCAGACATGTGAATTAGTTCTGAGGGACATCCTGAAACAGATTGGTGATATGAAATGAAATTATTTTCCTCTACTAATCTCAATCTAATAACCAGAATATCTACACACTCCCGGTTAACCAAGAAGAAATCAAACATGTTGACTCGTCTCAGAAATGCTAAGCATTTCTGGGCAGAAGTGCAAAACCATGTCAATAGCTTAGATGGAAAACCACAGATTTAGGATCAGGATCCCTGTTTCTCTCCCTCTTTCTCACTTAACCAAGACCACTAATTGCAATCTAAGAGAGACCTGTTTCAGCACCTGAGTAGCATCACCCTAAGCCTGCATATTTCTTCCCATTTGGCCTGGAAGTTCATGTGGATCACACCTTCCAATAGAAAGCTGGACAGGTATTACACATGGGAACAAAAGATCTAGAAAACTGTACATAAGCCCTTATAGAGAGCTCAGTCCAGGAAACATGCTCATGATGCCCATAGGATCCACATCCTCTTAAAACCTAACAGAGAACAGACTGCAAGAGTAACAGAGCAGTTACAGTTCGGTCAGATGTACAGAAGAACAAGGGATGGAATTCAGCTGGTTACCTACCAGAACTAGAAAAGTGCTAGGCTGGAGCTTTTCAAGGCAAAGCTCCTGCTTCTGAAGCCAAGCAGCAGTGGGGCTAAGAGACATTTGGACTTGGGTCTTGGAACGGCAGAAGGATCTGTCTATTGCTCAGACTTTAGCTGTCTAAACTTCAAAATGCAAAAGACAGGATTGCAGGTAACCCTTTAATCCTTCTGGCATTTATCTTTCTATCTAAGCTTGGGTATCTTGCTTTTAGTATGTCTTGTTTGTCACAAAGGGAGTAGACACACAGCAGAAGGAAAAGAGATGAAAAAGAAAGAAAAGATTAAGGAATTGCTGAGTCCAGCACAAGATAGTTAATTATGTTCAGCAACTGTCTTCACAGTACTTCAGTTTCCATCACTGATTTCACTTTATGTTTCCAACTGACAAACAAAACTTCTTTTTTGCATCTTGGAGCCGCAGTGTCTTTCACAGGCTGGCAGTTGCCTCTGAAGACCAAGTTAGACACCATGAGACTGAATGAATTCACTGAGCAGACTTTAGGAAATCAAGCATAAGGACTTTTGCAGAGCTAGATTCTTAATTTTAGATTGAGGAAATACAATTCTGATGTGCAGAAACTTTTCAATGTTTCAAAATTGCAATTTTTGTTCCTGTCTGTTGAGATCTTAAGAAATTCTTTCTGGAAGAAAATACAAAATGTAGCTGAAAAAAATAGGCAAAACAATCTGTGCCACTAACCTGTGCTACAAATACCAACTAATTGAACTTGTCTTACAAAACGAAGATCAAAATTTTAATAAAAACTTACATACTTAACTGATCAGAATTCATTTGAAGTTTAATAATAAAACACTTGTTTCTGCATACACTCTGCATCCTGCACAACATAAAACACGTGTGCCAAAACTAGCCATGGCTACCTCCCTTCTGATGAACAGTATACTTTGCATAACTTGTGAATCAAGTTGTATTTGCTTCAAACACACACATACACATTGAAAATATAATAGAAAATGAAGGAAAGGGAAGGGAAAAGGACTGAGAATTCCAGCAGCTTAACTAACTCTAACTTGAACACCCTAGTTAGGTGGCATGCCTCTAAGCAGTGGTATATTAAAACTTGCAGAACCTTATTTACATATCTAAGACATACTCCCAAGAGGACACTGCAAGGACACAGCTTCTGTTCCTGTTAAACAGTTCAAGCTTCAGCAAATACTTGATGCAATCCTTGCTCAGCAAACATCTCAAGCAGTCTTAAGGAGCCATATAACTGGCCAGGACAAAATGGGTGAACATAGAGTGAAACTATATTTCCCCATGGCAGATTACACTTAACCATACATATGAAGGACTGAGTGTGCTGTGCAGGGTGCCACAAACCTGCCAAGTGAGTAGGCAGAGTCAGAGTGAACTTCCATGCATGAATCTGAGAAACTCACCTCAAACGGAGGTGCCACCATTACTAAAGTTTTATACAAAACATGCACAAATGCAACTTACAGCATTGCGTGATCTTCTGGATGTTAGAAGTTATGCGCTGGGCTAGTTGATTAGGATCCCCAAAACCCGGTCCGTACGACATGGCTGAGTAGATTGGCTGTCAAGATCATCCACAATGGGAAAAAATCAGACAGTCTCTACCTATAGAAAACAATAGTTTTGGTCATTGGCTTATAAAGGTCTTCATCATATTAAAGAAGAATACATAGGAAAAGATTAAATAAAACTCCATATACTAATGCTTTTGCTCTCCAAAAACACAGTATTTGATATGATTTAAGGAAATACTTTCTTTAAAAAGTATCAAATATGACATCCTTTTTGAATTTCCTACAATAGCTCTTACTTTTAAGATACCTAGTACACACAGTTTAAGATCTGCAATTGCTCCACAACAGCTACGTCACAGAAACTACATCCTTTGTCAAACTTCTTACATATTTTCCTCTCTGTAATCAGAGTATACATTTTCATTTGTTGCCATTCTAGAAGAAAACTGTATGTTTAACCCAAAAATGACAAATCTTCGGAAGAACTATGTCCCAAACTGATTATATTATTTCCATACCCTGTATCACCCATCCCACCAACACAATCTAACCTATATAACCAGTGGGAAAAAACGCCAGCAGATATCACACAAGATATCAGAATGAAGAAAGCACTTATTTTCCTCTATACACCAATAATTTGTATCAACTTCAGTTTTAGCTGTAATCCAGTGTCCCCTAAATCCTATGAATTACCACTTTATCCAGCTGCTATGCTTCTTCATATGAATAAATTTTTCAACAACTTGGGTATTTCAAATGCATTTTTAGGGGCAATTTTCCATCCAAACAGACTAAATTTCAGCACAAGCTCATGTGATTATATCCTCAATCTAAATTAACAATACATAGATTACAACACCCATGCAAATCATAACGGGCAGTTTATCTGTTCTGCAGATGAATGAAACACACAGGTACCCAACACAAACCCACAATTTCATCCAGGCTGTGCTCTCCTGCACATCACCTTCGCAGGTTCAACATTTTTAACTTCACTTCCCCACATTTCCAGTGTTCAACCTAAACCATGTGCCTTCCAAGCAATGTCCTCTTCTCCTGGCCTGTCTGCTTCTGGTTAACAGACACTGCTAAAACTCAGTTTCAAGGAGAGAAAAAAAGAAACTCCATTAAATGTGTGAAAATAAGGAAATGAAAAGGCCAACTGATTTGTCAAGTATAACAGGTGTGCTACAACTTGCAAACTCAAGTCCTTACAAATCTTTTTTTTTAATACAAAAAATTAACAGACCCTGTTGTCAAATATTATTTTCTTTCACCTTCAGAAAAGCCTTTATTAATACAGGCAGCAATACTCTGGTTGTTTTTGCATCTCTATGATATTACATGACATTTAGTGGAGCCAAGACACTAAAATTATTCTAACATTGTACATCCCACCAAAACTTCACCAGCGATGTAACTATAGAGGTCAGGCCCACTGCTGCTGCCCTGCAGGAGACATCACCTATGCCAGATGAACAAGCTGCTGATACTGTGAAGACAAGCCCTGCATGATTCTGAAATGACTGCTAGGGTCCCAAATCCTGTTTGGAGCCTTTAGGCCCTGAGGTATCCCCTAGTAACGAATACGTGGATTGCAGAAGAGGTGACAAAGAGTGTATTTGCACTCTTTTACTTACTTGCTGCACAACTGCCCACAAGTCATGCCAGCTCTGCAGTATTGTTTCCTGACTTTGTACCACATGCAGATTCAAGTTATTCTGACTGAAATCAGTCTGCCAGACAGCCTAAATCCCACTTATCTGGACCAAGGCTGGCGTAACAACTCTTCATCATTCTGGAAATTCTAGGCAACTCTGCATTGAATTTGTATTTTAAGACCAAAGCCATGCAAACTTTACAGTGATTAAATGGCTTTATACCCTGGTCCATTGACTAAGTAAGGAAATCTACCAGTTTAGTGGAAAATACAATCATAGGCAAGAAATCCAAAGAAACTATCTAAAAACTTAGTTTGACAAAAAAGGTTTCTCAGAACTTGACAGCTTTTTTTGTGGTTCTTTTTTTTTTAAGTTATGACTATTTCTAGACAACTTAGAATGTTGACTACAATGGTAGCATTAACTAAAAATACCTTTTAGTTAAATATTATAGTTAATGTTAAAAGTTAATGTTAAAAGTTAAAGATAAGTTTAATGTTCACGTTAAAATGCAGCTGCTCAGGAGAAGAGATGGCAGAAGACCAAATTATCTTGTGTAGAACTAAGTGAAATAGTCTTTCACGATTGTTTTTTCTTCTTTCATATTTGTGTTCACCAAACAGCTGCCTCTAACACTGTTCTCGGGAACATCATTACAATCAAGAGATATACACTAAATATTTCATCCAAGTATTAACAAAAGCAGCAACTGCTTTTCTTTTCTTATCTTGCAAATTTCTACACCTAACTATAAGTATCTTTAAACAAGTTACATTGCACTATACTGGCAAATGTACAAATTGTATAACACATAAGACTTCGAGGTTTTCAAATTTCTAGTTACATAGATGGGCAGCCAAACACAACACTCAATGAGAGGATGTTGAGATAGACTACAAAGTCCACAGAACATAATTTAGCTTTTCATCTGCACATGTAGATCTCTCTAATTGTTGATACAATTCTTTGTATCAACTCACATACTTGAAATGAGATTCATAGTAAATTTGTAGGATAGCAATGTAAATTCACAGCTTTTACTTCATGCAGATTCTTTCACTAGCAATGCTATTCCTGAGTATTTTAATAATACAGGTTGGTGACAGAGTTAAGCTGCTGGTCTGGGGAACTGACTCAAAGAGAGGTAATGGATCAGTTATCAGCTCTCATCTCCTCCCAACCTTCACTGCATTTTATCCTTCTAGTTCTCACAGCAACATGGACATCTGAACTGAACAAACACCCTACTTCCACTCACACACTCTTCTCCTGTTAGTGCTGAGTTACTCAAACTCCTCTGAAAACAGAGATAGCTGACCCCTTGGGAAGTCAACTGGTGTTTTGGTAATGTCTTTGACCTAGACAAGGTCAGGGTTTCAACCACCAGGAAACAAAACAGGCAAGGACCAAGAATTTCCTTCCATCCAACGTGATAGAAGCATTCATGAGGATTTTGAATTTCCACAGAAATTACTTCTTTTCATTTCCACAGCATTTAACTACTGTCTTGTGACCTATTTTGGTATGACTGGCTGCACAACTTATAAAATGGGGAAGTTAAAAACCTGCTGCAGTTGAGGGAAGTACACTTCATGTTCAAACTGGAACACTACATCTGTGGTAGTCTTCAGTTCCTCTAAAAGTTTCAGTCAGGTGTGAGCTTTGATTTTACCTTTTATCTTCAGCTCAACATTTCTGTCTTTGAGTGGGAGTATACTTAGTGGCAACTCAGCTTGCCAAGCTACTGGAGAAAGTCAAAGGAACTGAGTCTACTAGCACAAATGAAATGAAAAATCGGGACATTTCATCAACACTCCCTGAAGCAGGACCTTGCTGTACACACTTGAGGTTTAAAGAATTCAAAGGACTGCAATATATTTTTCATAATTTCTGCATTAACTGGTTCCTTCACTGTCACTCCATATCGGAGCAAAAAATGAACCTTTAGTATCAACATATTTTTGAGAAAGGTGTTTGCCAGACATCAGAAAAAAATCCACTTTTTCATTAGCTATGAATGTAGAAACAAGAAAGTGGGAACTCCACAGCCAAGCAGCTCTCCAGTGTCACTACTGAAAGCTCCACTGGGACAAAAGGATGCGATGTGACAAGCATAGCACATGTCAGATCTCACAGCAGTCACCTAAATATCTTCAGGACTGCAGTCACCTACAGTGAATAAGCACCTAATCTGTTTTGTATTTTCTTATGTAGACATTCTAAGAGTCTTCTTTCTCCCATAAATCTATCCCATATACATTAGGATAAGAACCCTTAAGCAGTAATTTTACTCTTTGAACAATGTTTTAGCATCAGGACCTAGAAATGCTTACATGGAACCTTAATTTTCAGAAATTTAAATCTGATTTGAATTTAAATCTGATTTTATGCTTTTAAATATCAAGACACAAGTCATGGGGCTTTATGTGATTTTTTTTTTTTTTCTCCTAAATTAAGGTCACAGTAACAAAGTTCCTCACAAATAATATATGACTTCTTTTATAAACTACTTCCTCCCTCCCCCCAAAAAATGTGCAAAATCCTTCAAGCAGGGTGAAAACACAGCCAAAAGTGATGAACCGCTGAAGGACTTGCACAAAAATTTCATCCAGTCACAGAGTTAGCTACAGAGGACATATCTGTCACTATTTTCTCTAGTGGTGGTGAGGGAAGTTAAATTTTTTCTGGACTTAAATTTCTTTTTTTCCTTTATACTTAAGCTAAAACATATAAGAGACAGACACCATATTTTTCACTTTGTGCTTTTACAGCTCCTAATGTGCTGAAACCTTGGTTCACAAAGGCAGGCTGTAGGCTCCCATAATAAAAAAACAACGATGGAGTATAATAAACATGCAAACAAAATAGAGTAAAATTAAATCCTTCCTCTCTTCTTAAAAGAAAAGTTTCCAGATTTTTTTTATCATTCAGTTTCAGTTAGAAGTCAAACTTTAATCCATATAGGGAAGGAAAAAGAAAGAAAAGTTCATTTAAAACTTTATTTGCTCGACTGCAGCAACACTAACACAAAAAGGTAATTTTCTATCCACTCTGTCCAATTCCCTCAGCCTTGCCACACTAGTGATGCTGAAACCTACCAAAACCAAGATCACATCATCTAATGCTGTAAGTACCTTCCTCCCCCACCCCCGCCCCCCGGAGAGAATTATTAGATTGTGCCACTGGTCAGTGTTTAAGTCATTTTTCCTAGAAACAATTTTGCTGAACAAAACTGCAATTTAAAGCAGTGGCATTTAAACTGCCCAGCATGAAAAACTAGATTACAGAAGCCTGAAATACTGTTAGGTCTAACACATCACCAATGCTTAGCATATACAGATAAAAAAAAAAAATAATAATATGCTTATAATTGTCTGATTCATCCACACTGATATTTATAATGAACTAGCTTAAGGTATCACATAGCTTTCACAAGCTTCAGAGAACACTTTACTTCTTGGTGAAATGCCTTAAGTAAGAGAATTATGTTTCCTAGGAGTGCACAAAGCATTTAAAGGCCTGACCATGAAGCAGGAATAGGAAAATGAACACTAGGGACTGGAACTATTGGGGAAGATAGGGAACAAGAGGTCTGAAAATGGACCTGAAGTGACCATTTCAAAGTGCCAAATTTCTTGTGCTGCTGGTAGAGAAACAACACTTCACAGGAAACCAAGATGGAGGAGAAGCACAGGACACATGGAGTGTCAGATGTTCTCACCCAGATCTCCCTAGTGGTAGCTTGTTCACATTGAACCAAACGCTCAGACCAAGTGCACTGAGGGAGAAGTTATCTTTGCACAAAATCTGACTGCAATGGATGCCAAGTCTCTCTGAGGCCTACCAGGATGCTTATGAGCACATATAGCTCATGGTCTCTCTTCTTCTCCTCCCCCAAAAGTTTCACTTCAGTGTAAGTCATCAAGAAGAGTGCTACTTAATATTCTGCCACAAGACGACAAAAGAAGTCTTCAAAGGGAACACAAACACAGTTTATAACAATGACACCATTTAGCATCACTTTCTTCTAATTTTAACATATTTTTTCTCTTTGGTCCTCTTTTCCCTCGTTTCTATTGGTAGTATTCGCAGAAGGCCCAAGCAGAAGGGCTGCGCTGCCGGGAAAGCTCAAGCCTGGATAATGGCCCGTCAGGAGGGCTCCGCTCGCACATCCCTCTGCCTTTGCAGGGCTTGCTCCTCAGTGGAGGGGGCAAAACACATGAAGAGCGCATTGCTTCCTACAAAGTATCCTCGGATTGTATCCCTGGGCTTCCTCAGTAGAGATGCAGTGCCTTGCATCTCCTGCAAAGCGGAGTGAAACCTTCCATTTGATTGCAGACCCAGCTGCAGGCTCGGCAGCCCGAGAGATTCCCCAGGAGCGCAGCGACAACATCGGCACAGGGGCCGGCGCGCCAGGCCCCGGCTCGCTATTTACAGCTGTGACTTCTCTAATCTCGCCTCGTCCCGCTAACACGCTCACCTCGGACCTGGAGCTGCACGGGGGGCACTTCCACGGGGCGGAGGTGTCCGTCCTACCCTGCAGCTCCACAGAAGCCGCAGGAGAACACCCGCTGCAGGCCCCGACTGCCGGTACCGGGGGTGCCCCGGCAGGGGGGAAGGGGGAAAGGGGCTGGCTCTCTCCCAACCGGCCGCGCCCCAACACCGCGGCCC
>JAWWEE010000105.1:60172777-60212766 GCA_035221455.1 Xenops minutus | reverse complement strand
TCCCAGGGGCGCGGCGGGGGCGGCGGCGGCGGCTGCAGCGCGGGGAGGGCCGGGCCGGGCCGGGCCAGGTCGGGCCGTGCCCGCCCCGCCGTGACGGGAGGGGCGAGGGGAGGGGAGGGGCGGCCCCGCCCGGCAGAGGCCCCGGCCCCGACCCCGGCCCCGGCCCCGGGCCCGTTCCGCCGGGCTCTGCCTTGCTGAGGGAGCCCGGGAGCTGCCGGGGGAACGGGGCAGCTCCGGCAGCCGCAGCCCTGTGCGAGTGGAGGGGTGTAATGCAGCGGGAAGATGCTGTTCCATCAGGAAGTAAGGGCGGGGGAAACGTGAGCAGGGAAACAGTCCTACAAGGAAAAATACGACGGCACCACGTTAATACCCTGCTTTACAGCTCTGCCTCCAGCTCGCGTCATTTCTGCTCCAGGTGGGGATGGACCCTGCGAAGAATGTGAGTGGGAAGCTGTAGCTGTGTTTAGAGGTGCCTTTAGATGCAGAGATACACGATACATAGCTGAGGGAGGGGCAAGCGATGCCAGGAATGACGAGGGGTGAAGGGTGTGTTCACACGGCTGCCAGTGCCGGGCTCGGGAGGAGGAGGAGGAGCAGGAGGAGGAGGAGGAGCCGGAGGAGCAGGAGGAGGAGGAAGGGGCCACGCGTGTGTGCGAGGGCAGCGGCATCCACGGCTCCTCCTGCCCCAGCTGCATGAGCAGGACAGACAGGTGAGCCCCGAGCTCTTCAAAGCGAAAATGATGGGGCCAAATGCTCCCTAGAGCCCCGGGTCTGGGCTGCTGTGTCTGCAGGACACCCCCGTGCGCATTAAATAACACGGAGCAAGCAGCCCGACTGCTGGGAACGCCGTGTCCTCTGCAGAGCACAGCCTCGCCTAGCTAGGGAAGAGCTGCAGGATTCGGGAGGTGCAAGTTTAATTCTGCTTCGTCATAGATCTTGGTCATTGCTAAGATTTAGAAATAGCTGGAGTAGTGAAAAGCTTAAGACACGTCGTAACCAGATAATAATAGAAAAGTCCGAAACTGCAAACACAATGGAGCAAAGTTAAAGATTAAAATATGCAATATTACCCTTTACATGGGTGGTTCTCTATGGGTCTCAAGGCATGCTGAAAGGAGAGACAATATAGCCTTAGAGACTTGTATGCCTACATTTAGTTCTTATGTTAATTGATGCTCAGAAGTGTTGTTTTCAAAATTCCATGAATTAAAATTACTAAAGAAAAAACCCCATTCTGGTATGCCTTTTTGCTGCAGTATTGCTGTATACATAGTCAATCTACTTTTAATATGTTGTTTTTATGTGCAGGTGTTTCCCCATGCTGTTGACATACTGAAGCTGATCCAAAATTATCCCACTAGGTGGTGCACTAATGAGAGTATAATGCAAGTCCCTTCCAAATTAAGGCCTCGCCTTGATTATTATTATCCTACATGTTTGTCATATAACCTCCATTGATTGAGCCTAGTCACTTTTGTTTTATAAAACTTAACTGAGATCACTGTCAGTTTTTTCTCCATCTTTTACGATATGATTTCAAAAACATATCCCCCATTCTATAAGTGACCCTTCATCAGTGAGAACACTTCATCTGCCAATAAAGTACCACTTGGGTACTTTTTTTTAGTCTTGAAGGTAATACACAATCATCACAGATCAATGTTCAGTCTCATTTTATAGAAAGGAGGTATCCAAATGCTTTCCCAACAATGCTGGGTGTTTTATGAAGAAAATGCTGGTCCTCACCCGCTGTTAGCTCACTTATCATTAGTATCTGCCTTTTATTGTTAAATAACTAAAAATATTTGTGATATGATTATTTGAAGTAACCAGTTGCAGCAATGATGTTAAACCTGGGAGTGAAAGATGGACTATAAAACAAACTTCATTGAAATGTTTCCCGTACTATAAAAATATTTAAATATTCTTTTTAATATAATCATAAAATAATTGTGATGGTACAGTTACTAGACTATTGATCAGATTTATTGATCAGATACTGCTAAGAGCGTGGTATGCCCTCAGAAGATTTTTGTTAGCTCTATAGAAAAGCCATTAACTGGGAGAACATGCCCTGTTTCACCCTTTTAAATAAAACAGGTAAATTCCTTCTGTTTCCTCTGCTAGCAATGGTGCATGGACAAGTGCTGTGAAGAAGCCATCTCTGAGTGTTACCATCAGAGCTGCTGAAACGGAGTGCTGCTACACAACTGCGTCTCTAAATGCATTTCATTGGCTTCTCTCTAGACCTCTCACACCATCATTATCTGGGGATTGAGTTCAGAATAATGTATTCATTTACCTTTCCTGTTTCTTATGGAGTGTATTCAGATTTCTAATGATTAAATGAAATGGGGATGACTCTGGGGAAAGAAAGGAGAAAACGTTGGGACCCTGCTACGAATAGTCACAGCGCATCATGGAGGATGCCCTGGTTATTTACTGACTGAAGGTCAGAATATTTGCCAATTATATTCTACTTATGTGTCTAAAACTGAAATGAAAGGGATGTCACTTCAACGACATGCTGTTTGAGGATCCATGCGCAGTATGGTATATAATATCTGAAAGAGCTGGAAGTTAAGCCACACCAGGATGGTGTGATTTTGAAAGAACACACCTTCCTCCTAGCCCAGTATCCAAATCTGCCCCACCTTCCTGACTGTATTTCTACCTCCCACCTCCTGCTCCTGCCCTGCCCCCTAACCAACAGACACACAGGCCCAGCAGCGTGGGTGGGACAAGCATTGGGGCCACTAGTGACACAGAAATGAGACACTCATTTCCATGCAGCTCCCCATGCCTGCATAATGCATGATGAAATGAAGGGGAAGCAGCCCAACCCTGGCCTCATATTCCTGATGAGTGTCCTCTTTCCAAGGCATGAGCAAGTGCCTAAGTGGTGCGTAATTTACTTTATGGGCCATTTTCATCCTCTGCTATCACATTTCCTTTGTGTACCTCTAGCTTTAGATAGGAAGAACAATGTTGCCATTATTTGCTACTAGTGGCAAACTGTCTGGCAGAGCTTCCCAGGCAGTTGTTACTGATGCATTCCACCATCAGCAAGAATTCCTGTTATTGTCATCATCTCTATTTGATAATTTAATAAAAAATACCCACTCCAGAACCTGAAATGAGATTAAGTTCCTATTACACACAGGGCTGTACATAATTATGATGGATGATGGTTTCTAGCCTGAACAATTTTATGGGTTAATTATATTGCAGAATGGCCTGTAAAACCTATTTGTTTAAAAGAAAAAAAAAAAAGAAAATTAAAAAAGAGACAATTTGCACATTATTTACGCTGATACTTGCTCCCCAGCACCAGTAATTAACATATCTTATGTTTTAAATAAACAGAGAATTCTATTCCAAACATTGATAATGTTTCCTAAAAAAAATAAAAAATAGAGTTTGCTAGCAACTTACTTTCAAATCTTTCCTTGCCTTGCTTTTTAATTTTCAAAGGCATATTATAGTTTTATCTGCACTAGTAAAATGAGCTGATATTATTTCAAAGCCCAGTCTTTAATTAAGTAGTATTTGCAAATACATAATCACTCTAACTTCAGCCAGGCCATTTTGAAATAATAAGCATTTATAAAGGGCATAAAATTAAGTGACAATATTTTATTCAGATAAAGAAATAAAAACCTACAGAAGAAAAAGTATTAAAAATAAGAGAATCTGTGGACTTTGCGATCAGCATCTAGATCTGATAGAATCCAATAGATCTTCATTTGGAAAGAGAGGTCATTGTTGAGCAATTAATATTTATCACTGTTCCTCATCATCTTCCTCCTACTCTTAATTTACAATTCATTATTACCTTCACTGCTTTTCAGAATAATGCAGAAAAAGAAAAAAAAAAAACACAGAAAGGGATCCTGACAGAACTTGGCTAGGTAAACCAAAAAGACATCAAAGATAAGGGGACACAGAGGGAGTTAGAAAGATGAGGAAAAAGTTGTTTCATGATATTTGCAAATTGCAGTGTCAGAAAATCAGGAAACCTATCTTGCCTACTCCCAGAATTCTAGCAGGTTTTCCATCTCACTTGTGTGCTCTGCCATTGTTACTGTATGCATCAGTACCCTCTCTCCATTATTTGGCCTGCTCTTTAGCCAAAAAGGAGAGCTAGCAACACTCACAGGATATTATGGCATTGTCCTTATACAGCAGCATAGATGGTGGTCACCCATTGAGGCAATATGATTCATTCACTTCCATTGAAGAAAAAACCTCTGAAGACAAATTATTCAATGGGACTCAAAAAACAAACAAAGAGAAAAAAAAAAAGCCATTTGAATGCATTCATGGCATATACCCTCTGTAATTGGTTGAGAACTGGTAGAAAATACCTCAAAAAAACAACTAGAAACTCAGTGGATGTTCCCTTTCTCTATGGCTTTGGCTGCAGTGAGATCAGAGCAGAAGGTGTCAATGGAAGATATTAAGATACCCCTAGGACATGACTCAGTTTGAGGCTTGCAGATTTCTACATAGCTAAAAGTCAAAACTTCTATAATGCGCCTTGCTTAAGCTTTGATGCCCCACAGATGAGCATCTAGTGCCATTTTAGATGCCCAGGTGTGTTCCAACTCACTCTCGGGTACTGCTTCAGTGATGCTGGATGCTATGTAGACATACATGCACCATGTAGACATCTCAGGTTTCCCCTGACACCTTAGGTGGCACTAGGCAAATGATTCATATCCTCTGAATAGCCACTGACTACAGCCTGAACTTAAACAGCTGTTCCGGCTGCAGCTATAATCAGGACTTAGACACTGTAATTATAAACACTTACCTGTACACATTAAATTTAAGAGACTTAATCTCAAAACTCATCCCACAATCTAGGTATTCCAGTATGCACCACACCTTTTTTATGTATTTCTGTGGTAATTTGGTGCCTGGACTTTTACAAGAATCCTATTCTGCCTTTCACTCTTTAGCCTGATGTCTTGGGTTTGGTATCCTTGTTACAGAAAATCTACAGCTGCATGCAGTAAGGGTCAGGTTTTTACCTTCTACTACAACAGGAGTAGACAGAGGAATAATAGAAGCAGCTTTGGCTTGTGTTCTAAGAAATGCAGCAAACTGGGCAGGGGGCGGGGCATAAGACACTGGGAGAGTGAAGTGAGATTGGATTGCACTCTAACTTCAGGTATAAGACTTCATAAATATCACCATTTAAAACCACCAACATTTTATGATCACTCTCTATTCAGGACATCCACAAAAATATCACATAAGCCTTCTTTTACTTCTCCATCCTCCAGGTATATGCTTTAGTTTTAAATATTTTGAATAACAATATGTTTTCTGACCAGGGTCAGAAAACCAAAAAGGATTTGAAATGAGCAGATATCTGAACAGGTTACAACATCCCAAAGCTGTAGCTCATCTGTATTAGAAAAGGAAACTGTTCTTGCAGTACAAAAACATAGCAATAAGATAAAACAGATGAAAAAGAGTTTTACCATTTGTTTATTGCATATATTAAAATATGTAGCTGCTACAACAATCACCGTATTGCACTGATTTCCTACAGAATATCTACTGTGTAATTCATTTGTCTACTTCTTACGCATGTAGGGCCTGATTCAGTTGCCTGCTGCATGTAGTGAAAAACATGCTCTTTTCAGTAGGCTGTGGAGCATCTGCTGGTCTCTTGCTGTTATCTGAATGCTTCCTGTAGCTGCTCGTTTTTCTAGTGTTTGTCACTCACAAAATATGCAGATGACTATACAATAAAATTACTTTTTTTAGGAGGCATTAAAGAACAACTGTCAAACCCAATGATAGATTTACACAATGTTAACATTAAAAAAGGCCAAATTATTAGTTTTATTTGGCTGCTTATTAATTTTGTATAGAGTTACTACAATTTTTTTCCTGATAATGTGCTCATAATAGTGAGGTAGAAAGTAACTCCCTTATA
Organism: Xenops minutus; assembly: GCA_035221455.1. Taxonomy (NCBI): domain Eukaryota; kingdom Metazoa; phylum Chordata; class Aves; order Passeriformes; family Furnariidae; genus Xenops; species Xenops minutus. The sequence continues at coordinate 60,206,813 of JAWWEE010000105.1, read as the reverse complement.
AATAGTACAAAATTTTACCATGCAGCTTGCTGCTGAACAAAGATCTCAACAAAGATTCAATGAATTGAGTTTCACAGCTTTCCTGAACCAATGGTAGAAAAATACATAGATACACAATACACAGGCAGAATTGAAGTCAGCAAATCAAATTAGGACCAAACAGAGCTGGAGGGGTAATGAAATCCAGAAGGCTGTCTGGCATGGTGTCAGTGGAAAAGGTCAACCAACACAAGAGACAGACTTCTACAGCTAGACCAAGAATTTTTGCTGCTTTCCTTTCACTCTTGGATGCCCCTGTGTGTAGCTGAGACCTGATACTCCTGCTCATGTTTATCATCCTGACTTGCTGATGTCAGCCTGCCCAAATCCCACTGCCCTCCCTGCCAGCTCTGCACACATTACTTGTTGAATTCACTTTGTATTTTTTCCCTTGTCTTCTTATCTGGTCATGGAAAAAGAGACCAGTTCATGAGTAATAGAAGGCTCAAATAATGACAATTTACATCCATATACATCAGAACAAGAAGAGCTTTTTAACACGTATTAACTTAGAAAGTTAAGAATGCTATCACGATCAAAAAATGCCCATCATAATCAAGATGTTCCTTCTCTTTACCCTTCCTTCTTCAGACAAAACTGATGGACGCAGTCTCAAACTGAACTTTGGCTGAATGTACTGTGCAGCCTACTAATCCACAGGAAAATATCCAAAAAACTAGGGTAAATGCACTATCTGATATGATTCAATCTACAGTGAAGTCATGCATAGCCAGCATCCTTTCTTATTGAAACTCCTCACATAAGCTCTAAGATCAAAATACCTCTAAGTAATCTCTGAGTTTGACTTCCTTAAAATAGACTGTTTCAAAGGATTATGGATTTTCTAAGAGGGCCATCGTCAGTGTCCCTTTGCTGTGCAATTTTTCCTCACAGCTTCCAAGAAAGTAAATCTGGGATCTTTACATAGAATATAATAGTATGAAAAGGCCGTGGGCTTACTAAAATGACCTACATGGAACTAGCGAATCTAACCCCCAAATCATTTGTCACATGTATTACAGCCATATAGCCTATAGTGCAGGCTTTTGCTCTCCCTTGTAGTAGTGAGCAGGGATCATTTCTGAAAAAGTTGGTGTATTGTATATAAGTGTTTTATCCTTACTGCAGAGTGGGGGGAATATTTGTAGAGTAAGTGCTCACTCAGTTCCATTTAAAATTCTGCTAAGTGTAGCGCACCCCTCCTCCGAGACAGGGAGTCTCCATAGGGTGTGGTATGGATTTTCTTTGTACTTCTTGCACAAATAGCAACATTTGACCTTAAACTTTGTAACTGTTGGAAATTCTAGTCCAAAGCACTCACAAGAAATTCTTTCACCTACTGTATCCTACTTTTATGTAACTTCTGCTTTTATGTTTTCCTACCTTTAGTTACATTGGTCTGCGTTCTGTCTGTTCAAGTACTGGTATAGGACACACCTATATGATCAGTTTTAGAAGCAGTACTTCTGTAAGCTAACTGTAACAACTTAAACCATGTCAAAAGTGGAGGTGAATATGGAGAGAAAAGAACTCACTGGCATCTTCATCTGTAGCATCATTGTCCAAATTAGTCAGATATAGGATTAGAGAAGGATTGAAAAAGGATAACTTAGTCCAAAAAGTTGATAAAAAGAATAAATTCAGATATTTTGTCTGTTATCTTTAAAATTAACAACTCATATAATTACTTCATTCTAGGATTGCCAATAAAAAAATATTCTTTCAATTTATTGATCTAGTTATCCTTTTATTGTTTCCTTTTTTAATTTGTGACAAATTTTCAACTATTAATCTCATAATAAAGTGAAGAATCAGAATAGTTCCTTATCTTCAAAACATTCCCTCTCATCACTTTTTTCTGTCCAAACTTTTTCTGATAAAACACTTTGACCTCAAAGTGCAATTTTTAGTGAACATAGTGTTTAGTGATGGAGCAGAGGAATTGCAAAAGATATGACAGAAAACATCAAGATATACACAGAAAAAATGTTGAATATTTGAATGTGACATCCTCTGGTTCAATAGTTCTCTGTTATTAATAATTAATTAATAACAGATGTTAAAAGTAATTCCAAGACTGCAAAAGTGTTCTGCAGGTACAACCACTACAGTCCTTTCCCAGAGCTCCCAATCCCCTTTGCTGTTGTTTGCAGTGAGCAAAACACAAATCAGCTGGGAATAATCTAACCAAAGCAAGCAATGCATTAGTAGGACCTGCTAATTGACAATTTAGGAGAAAAAGTAAAAACTTAAGTTATTTAAAGCTGTTAGAAAAGGAAGGGATGGGGAGAAATAAGGTGTTTCGCTTCACAGCCCTGGCAGAACAAAATGAATGAAGAATTAATACCTAAATACAAGCCACCAAGTAGTCCATCCTGTGGAAAGCATCAAATGACCTTTAACCATCTGGATATGGCCCATGCAGAGCTGCCTTTTTACACAGAGCAGTTACTTAGTGGCACAAAGTGGCTAGAGGTGGGTGAACAGCCCTGAGCAAGGGGCAAGGAGAGCCCAGGACAGGTTGAAGTAGACCTCCGCAACACTCACCTTCTGCATGTTCCAGGCACCTGCCAGCATTGACCGGCAGCCAGACTGCTGATGCCAGGCTGGGCAGATATTGCTCACTCCCTGCAACTCCCACCAGAGGAAGCAGAAATGGCCAATATAATTGACAAAATCTTCCTTGCTTTTCTGGTGTGTGGTCTGTGACACTAAAGATGATGCTCTGGTCCAGGGCTGCTCCATAGACATCAAAAATCAGTTTCAAACTCTGCAGAAGCACATTTCCTTTCTCCTTGACTGGACAATGTCATATTGCTGGTAGCGTTACTTGAATGAACTACTGATTTCTGCTAAACTGTCACAAGGAGAAATAATAAAAAACAAATTATAATTGTTATTATGGGCTGATTAAAAAAAAAATTGAAAAGCCAGGTGCACTGAAATGTCCTGCATCACCAAGTAGGATCATCTTACTTCTGGACTCATGCACTAAAGGAGCTGCCTGGCAACACCCAATGTCTTAATGTCTTGACTGTGGGAAAGGGGCACAGTGCAGTAACTACTGGGAAGACAGAATGTAAGCTTTGCCCATGAAACCTTTGAGAAATATAATGGTGTTTTTTATTTATATTTGATTTACTCCCTTTTTAATAATCTAACCTTTAGTTCCTCTGAGGGAATGTACCCACCTTCCTAGACGATAACTAATTTTCATAAGCAGTGCAGCACATGGCAGTTGTTCAGAGACCAACCATCATACCCTAAATCAAACCACATTTAAAACATTTTTCAGTTACAAAATGAAAAATTACCTTTAAAAAGGAGACTGAGGTTGGTTTACCAGTGCTGTATCTGAAATCCTGTGAGCAAATAAAGGTGATGGAGTGTTTTCAGCTGGAAAAAGGTTTTGTCTCCATTCTGATCCCCTGGTTCATTTGGAAAGTTTGGCTAATATATTGGGGTGATGAGAATGTTATTTTTCAGACAATGATATCTAAATAATTCCTGATGTGACTTAAACAGAAGTGTTCCCTCTGGCTCTCGGACACAGTGGTTCTCCAGTGGCATGGCCATATAGCTTGTGACTCTGTATGCACAGCAGAGAATCTGGGTAATGTATCCTCTGTGTGTTGTCAGTGTGCTGTGTCATTTCCTAGAATCCAGCACAATGCTTCTTCGGATATTGTATTATCTTTCTGTATATAAGTATACTCATAGGTTACATCTTACTGCATGTGACAGTATATGTAAATACTGAAAAGATAAAAGAACCTATGTAAATATTCACAAAGTTTTCTGAACGTAGTTCCAGAGGTTGCTAATTAATGTGTAAAGAATAAGACTATATAACCAAGGTTTTAGAGGAAGGCAGTAGAGTACACTGAAAATAGCAGTCTGAATATTGCACCTACAGTGACCATTTTCAAATAGTTTTTTGAATCAAATTATAAGACAAAACATAAATTATATGCTTGCAGGCAGACCTGAAATAATCCATCCAGAAGGTGGCATTGCACAAGTCCTTAGGTGCTGAGAAGTTGGTAAAAATACTGACTATTGGAGAAAGGCACTCAAGAACACCAACAACACTAACCAATGAACCAACAACAACAACAACAAGTCAACCAGAATTAAACAAACCAGTTAGTATTTATCCCTAAGAAAACCATGCTAAATGCAAACAAGGATAAAATTGATGAGATGTCTAAGGAAATTACTTCTTTCATAGGGATGGTAGTTTTGGTGATCTAAGGCAATGTGTTAACAATCATATAATCACAGTCAAGAGAGAGAAACCCAATAGGAAGGTGAGGTGCTACACACAACTACAGAAGATGTGTAGAGTTTGCAGGAGAGAGCCCTAAGGTACCAGCATGACTTAATGGAGCTGGCTGTGCTGTGGGCCATAGCATGACACTGAGGAAAAGTTGAGTTTGACCATGAAGTAGACCAGAAACTTGGTGGGAGAGTGAATTTCTGGAGATGTTGGGTGGAACCACTCACAGATGTATTTCCCCCTGTTTTGGATAGGATGGTTCTCCCTCTGTATGTGCACATAGCACAGGGCCAAAGCCCACAACTTTCATTTCTAGGCACTGAAATTTCTAGGCAGTCAAACCAATACTACACCAGCTGTGTATGCTTCAGAGGGTGGAAGAAGTCATGATCTGGCAACTTGAGGTATTCACCAAAGTATTGCAACACAATATGTCCTGGGGAAGAAAAACAGATAAAACAAAATTAAACTTTGAAGAACAAGACATGTTAGGGAGAGTTTTCTAAGGAAAAATATGTCCTTTAGTACATAATACTTTTTTTGAGTCAAATCTTGCCTCTACTGATTTATTTAAAACATATCTTTATATCTTCAGAAGTGCTTTAAACCATCATGATTACAGTGTTACTTCAGGTCTAGAGACAAATGTGAGTCACAAGTGCTGTGACAGTCACTTCTGTTACTCAACATCTGATCTGAAGGATGAGGAGACAAAATCTGACTCTTAGTTCTGCTGATGTCAGGTACCTGCAGTGCCAGTGCACTTCAGTCACAGCACAGTCTCTGAAATTAAAGTGTCTGAGGGCAGGATCCCAAGCATAGGATGGGGGACAATTCTGGTGAGGTCCAGTGCCTGAGGCCAGCTCCCTCTCTCCTGACTGGCATCACCTGCAACCTGCAGCAGTGACAGCCTCTGCTTGCTGGCATGGATCAAGAGAAGGCTGTGCCAAATCAGACTGAAAAAAGGTATTTGCCTGTTTTTATCTCCCTCCTTGTCTCAGAAGGCTCCCTTCCTCTGCCTCTCCATCTTGGTGTAGTCTGCACTTCAAAGCACTACCAGATTGTTTTCTTTGTGTGTGTTTAAATATACTTTCTCTTATTAAAACTGAAAGTTGCTTGGAGTGTTCTTTTTTCTCTATTCTGCATTTTGGTGGAAATGCATAATTAAAAATTAAAGTGAAAATATTCCTCCTTTCTCACAAGGGAAACTGGAATGTTCTTGGTTTATATATAGCTAAAAGTATTCATGACTGTCTTTAAAGAAACTGCATATCCTTTTTATGTCAATGTTCTTTGTAATGCTTCACTGATGCTTTGTTGCTGCTGTAGCTATGAAGGCTGACACACAACTCAGCCAGAGGGAAGATAATTTGATTAGGTTATGTAAATGGAAGAATAAATAAACTACTTTAATATATTACCGTTATAGCTGCATATGCCCTTTTGTTGGGAGTTTCTTGTAGCAGTTACTTTCAGTTACTTAATTTTAGCTAAAGCTGATTAAAATGTTGTCCTTTTTTTTTTTTTTTGTCAAAAAACATTATAATTGAAAAAATGGATGCTGGCTATTGAGCATTCATTTGCCTGAACTTAGATCTAAGTTCTTTGGCATATTTGAATTTTTAACAGAAAAATTAATGGCTTTAAACCAAAGTTTTTACTTTAAATCTTGAAGCATTTATTTTGGAACTTCATGCTAAATATTTATTAAGTGCTCTGCAATAGTAAGGTGTAAAATAAAAATCAACAGCGAGTTTGCAAAAATAAATAAATCTCTTTCTCAAAGTTTTCAGGTGGTGTTTTTGCAACCCAAGGATTTAACTTTTTTTTCACCCCTGTCTTACTGTAAGACATCACTGACTTTTTTGTTAAAGCTGCTTTTGCCTGTGGACTCCACAAGAGGGTAGGAAATCCTCTCTCAGTGTTTAGGGTGTGATAGGAAAGATTAAAAGAAAAAAAAAAGTGAATTTAACTATTCTGACCACAAGCAGGCACTGCAGATAGAACTGCAAGTTTCTGAGCTGCAAACCATTTAAGAGTAAAAACAAATCACATTTTTAAAGAAAAATCACTGGCTTTGAAGACAGCTCTGAATAAGGCTATTCAAGCTGTTGAAAGAGGAAGGCTGAGTGTGGATTTCCTGGCTGGGATGCTCTTAAGTATGTCTTGCTGTCCTACATGTTCAACTGGGATGTTCCAGAAAGGAAAAGGACCATGGAGGCACTCTCAGACTGAGGGGCTTGCCTGAATGTGGAAGCTTGAACTCCCTCCTGAAGCTGGAATTGGAAATACATCCTCCAAGAGCAACATTATCTCATGGTGGAATCATTCACAGCAATAAAAGAGACAAGAAATCTTAATCCTTCTGGCTGCTTCCCTGAGGATTTGGTATAGACCAGAATTCATGTTAAAACATTTCACTGTGCAGTGGGGAAAAATAGATTAATGTGTGAGCATGTGTTTCAGAAAAAATACTCCCACAAACCAACACAAACTTACCTTGATATAAAGGAGCAGAAGAAATGAAGTGTTCTTCAGTACTTGTAGCCAAATGTAAGTGGTGTGCCCCATCAAACTAAAGGTCAGGCTCTCCTGTGTACCAGCAGGTGTGGTCCGCAAAAAAACCCCCCTTTTATTGTGATTCCCTAGGTTTGTGCCAAGCAGTGGGTTTTCTTAGCACCAATTTAGCACCAGCATCAAGTTTAACAGCAGGTAGAACAGCATGGCATGCCATAAAGTTGCTCAGGAGCCAAATTACACCATCTGACAGATCTGCAAGACCCCTGAGCCAGAAGAACTACTAAAAATCTACTAGCAGGCTGAAAGTTGGGTGGCAAGACTGACTAGATACTCATTTAACATCCTAAGGCACACACTGAACACACAGAAGGGCATGACACACTAAAGCCTCACAGATAGCTTGAAATTGTTCCCTTAAGATGTGCTATCAGAGAAATGTCATTATAGGACAATGTTATGTATTGGGTTGATTCTGAATGACTTATGCTACATGTTAATGAAGTAATTTAATTATTAGTTAAAATGTCTCCAGTTGCATCATGTGTCACCAGCTAGACATTTAATACTTAGAAGAGTTTTCAGAAATACCTAAATGTGTATTGAGAGACTCAGACACCTAACATTATCGCAACACATTCTTGCGTAACAGAAGGGATTAAAACGCTGCAAAGTAGCTGAGTACTGTGGCAAATACAGTTGGCAGAAACCATTGTGAAGACACTTAAAAAGGATCTGTATTTATCTTTAAGACTAGTGCTATATATAATTTTTTGTGATCCATCATTTGACTCATGGTTTCACTGCTGGAAGGATGTCAGGGACATATATAATTTGTTTGCTTTCAGAAAAAAACCCTCATGGACTAATTTTAACACAAACAGATCTAATGGTATGCAAGTTTCTCTGAAGAAGTGACATTGAGCTGCATGCAGACATGATCTGGCACAGCTGGCTGTGACCCTGTCTCTGCTGCATAAATAGATCATGGAGCTTCACTCTCCCTGCCATTGCAGACATACTCAGGCTCTCTATATCATTCCCAAACACAGTGTATTTCACATGGCTCAGTCCAATGGGAGAACCAGAAGGCTCCAGGTGACATCCCAGATGGTACCTGGCCACTAAGTTGTTGTGTGAAATGTATGCAAAGGTTGCTCTCTGCTTCACCAATGTCCAGAGAGCTGGTCCCCAGTAAAGCACTGCAGGAGCAAAAACAGAGTAAGTCTAGAAAAACCTGAGGCAACAGTACAGGCTCTAAAAGTCAGGGCTAGGCTGTGTTAGAGGTCCAGCTCTCCAAAGCTGAGTCACTGGCTGCTTGGTTTTTCAAGCAACCTGCTGCTTGGTTTTCTTGCTGTCCCTGAGAATCGCTCCTGCTGCCCTTGTGTTTAATCCAGGGATCTCCCTGAGCACACAATGAGCAATGGTATGGGACAATGTATTATTCAACCTCCATGTGTCTAAAGACTTTATTGCATCCACCCCTTACCTAGCTGTTCAGCTAGTGACAATTGTGCACAGAGAAAGTACTTGTATCAACTTAAAGTCCTTGGAGTTTATGTTTCTATTGTGAAAGGTGAGAGCCTTACACAACACCTCAGACAAGTCTGTGACTTTTCAGCTCCTTGCTGTCTCAAAGAGTTTCAGGATTGGCATGCAATTGGAATTCTTCAGATCAAAAATAGCATGTGTTCATAGTATCACAGATCCACAGAAATAGTATGTGTTTATGTTATCACAGATCCATTAAAAAGTTTTCAGCTGAGAAAACAAGCAGCTATCACTGGCATGGCATGTTAATATAGATGTGATAAGCCAAGAAGTGGATAAACATGGATGGCTTTTTGGTAGTCACTCTTTAATAAGGGTGGAGTATACACTGTATGCATACTGCAAAAGGTAAATCAGAGGTACAATTCACAATAAAAAGATTGCAGTGGCTGCATTCAGTAACAACAACTCCATCAACCTTATTTTAAGCTTAAGTAACTGAATGCAGACAACACCTCTTTCTGAGGGAGCTCAGGATGACAAGGACCTCAATCAGAGGTTCCAGTTTAGTGTGACAGTGTGGTGGACTGTCAGCAAGCATATTGTATAACATCTGGAGCCTGACATCTAAACAAAGGCAGGACAAGGACATACCTGAGTAGGAGCCGTATTCTTGTTCTTGAGTACTCCTTCACAAGTATGAGGCACACAAAGAATAAGGGCTGAAAACCCGATTCTATTATTTTCATGGGAAAAGGTCAACTTCAAGCCAAATTTACACTCCCATTCTATTTGCCTGGGAATGACAGTAGACTCTGTACAACTGTAAATGCTCCCTTCACAAAAGGGTGACAAAGACCAACATGAGCATGGGATTATTAATGGTGAACTCTAAAATGGATTAGTTGCACGCATATAAGATTAGGTGAAATACTGAGTTTATGGGCTGCATGTAAATAATTTCTGAAATAAAAATAATTCAAATCAATGCATTAAGAGATTCTAGAAAGACTTATACTTCTGAAACACTATCAAGGCATTAAGAGTGAAAACAAGTGATAAATAAATACCATATAAAATTAGTCTGATTTATTAGAGAAGTACTTGATGAGATAATTCTACAGAACAGAGTCATAAAATTCATGCTGTACATTTCAGGCTTTTACTGAACCATGAATATTCAGTAAGTCACTGTTCCTTCTTAATTTCTAGAGCTACTCTCACTAGTAGAATCTGTTACTGTGACTGATCTTCAGATAAAAGCTTTATTGTACAAAAATATGGGTTAAATATATTGCCTTTTAAGACATATTTGAACATTTTCCATGGATATCTATTAATATATGGATAGAAAAATCCATATATTAATGGATTGCAGAAAGAATTTAAATACGCAAACCAGCTTACAGAATCAAACAGAGACAAAAGAACAGAGAAATTTAAAAATTGATCAATTAAGATTGCAAAAAAACAGGGAAACCAACATATTAAGAAACCCAGCATAAAAATACTCAAAGTCTTAGCAGCTTTGCTATCTTTATTCTTAGAAAGCTCATGTTTCTTATTGTTTTTTTGAGTGCCTGTGTGCCTGGCTCAACTCCCATGTATGCCTTCAGGAAACTGCAAAAATTTTAACATAAATCCCTATGATGATGCAAGCAGGAGCAAATAAACCAACTGTAAATAAAACCCCACAGTTTGTTGAACACAATAGGACACGAGCTCAAGCATTTAGGTAGCATTTCATAGCCCTCAATTCCAGAAGCATAAACTTCTGAGAAAACCACATCAACAGCAAAAGCAGCAGGCGCTGACCAGCACATTGCTATGATTTGTTTTATGGCTGCCATAGTCATGATGATGGTGTAATGCAGAAGGTGGCAGATTGCATGAAACTGATCCACAGCAACCCAACAAAGATGGAAAATGGAAGATAAACAGAGTATCACATCCAAACTGTAATGAATTTTGCAGAATATAATCCCCAAACCCCAGCATTTCTCTACTGACCTCACCATGCCACAGGGCATAATGGCAAAGCCCATCAGGAAATCTGTGTCGGTCATGGATAAAATGAGGAAATTGGTTGGAGAATGAAGGTGCTTGAAATATGAGATGGAAATGATTATGGACAGATTCCCCAAGATGGTGAGAATGAAGACTGCTTCTATGAATAGATATATAAATCATAATGCTAGTACATTTAAATTGATAGAAGAAAAACACGCGTGGACAAAGAAACCCCTCAAGTCACTTTAATCTGTAAATATTATATAGCACTTATATGTCTCTTTAATCATAGAATACTGAAGTTTTTCCTATAGGAGAAATGTTATGCAAGCTGGTATACCTTAACTTTTTTTTAAGATTTCAGTTAATGAGCTACTCACCTAAACGCTCATCTTAAGAGACACAAATCAGTTGCCAAACCCCCACTTTCCAAGTTATTTATGACGCTAAACTCACCTGCTGTGCATTATAAAGTATTAGCAATTAGCACATCTGATGGAAATCAATTGCAAAATTGGTATGATAAGCAACATTTTTTTCTTTCTGTACATAAACATTTGTTTTCTGTCATTATAATTCCACTAACTAAAAGGGTGTAGAGACAGGCTGCAGTTTATCTCCTGTAATGGACTGTGGTCCAGCTGCGGTACTTATAAATGAATACACTAGTGGATAATTTCAAGGGGCAAAAAAATTCTCTTCATCTATCTGGGGAGAAACAGATCCATTTCTTCCACCTCCCTTCCTGATAGTTTGCTTTGGACCAAGAGCAAATTTGGAAATAGCAGCAGAAAGAGATACTCTTCACCATAGCAATTTAACCCACTTAAAAGGAACACGGGACGCAGCTCAGTCCACTGATCTTTTTTTCCAATAGGTATTACGATAGAATGAAGAAAATACAGAGACTGTGCATCAAAAGATTAAAAATGGATCTTGGCAGTCAGTTTTATAAGCTAATCCTCCCTGTATCTCTTTTAATAGTACCATAAATAAATTCTCTCAGTAGACATTTTTCTGTTTTGTTATTGTCCTGCAAAACTGCAATGCCAGTAACAGGCAGATCCCCTCTGTAACTTGGCTTGGATTAATGAAAGGTGAGAATTTATCTTTCTTTTATGACATTACATTTAATTCCTAGTAGATTTTGAGCTAAATGTATGTATGCAATTTAGGGGTTTACATGAACAGGAGATAAACAAATCCAAGTGTCTGTATTGCCAACACCATTATTTTTATTAATGAATTTACCCTCACATATTGGGGAGCTCTGTCAGTGACTTAGTCATGTGTCAAGTCATGTTGTATCTCATAATTTCCATATTAAGCTTAAATATTGATTGAAGTGAATTATTTGGTTACTTATTACTAAGTGTTTTTATTCCTCTGGGCTTCCTTCAATAAAGCAACAACAGAAAGCAAACAGAAGCTCAAGTTCTCTCAAAGAATTGTTTGCTTCAGTTGGTAATTGAGGAAGACCAAAAGATATAGAAGGCATGCTCTTTTCAGTGATCTCTAACTGACAGATACCTTTTAGTCAGTATGCTGTGAGTACTCTGTGTTTAAGGAAATTGACTTTTCCTATACCTGTGGGAAATAAGAAGTTGAGACATCTAGGAGTGGGCCATGAAATTCCCATTGTCTAAGTTACCTGTGGATCTGGTTTCTTAAGAAATTAATTTGTTTTACAATGGCTGTTGCATAATCATCTCATAGAAACATTTTCTATTACCCATGCAGCTGGCTGGATTTAGAGTTGCATCATGAAAGGGAAAAGATCTTATTAAGAACCCTACAAAGTAGAAAATGAAATGTAGCTGATTGTACAAGACTCAGTAAATATTAAGGGAATTAAATATCACAGAATCACAGAATGGTTGAGGTTGAAAGGGTACATTCTGCCCCATCATTCAGATCAATAATGAAGATGTTGAACAGGGTTGGACCCAGTATTAACCCTTAGGGTACACCACTAGTTGCTGGTCTCCAACTAGACTTTATGCCAATGATCAGCACCCTATGGGCCTGGCCAGTTTTCAATCCACTCCGTTCAGCCAGTTTTCAGTCCACTCATTGTCTTCTCATCCAGTCCATTCTTCATTACCTTCTTTGTGAAAATCTTATGAGAGGCAGTGCTGAAAGCCCTAGTGAAGTCTAGGTAGGCAACAACCACTGCTCTCCTCTTCTCTATCTGGTCAGTCTTTTCATCATAGAAGTTTATAAACTTTAGACTATGTCTAATGGAAACAGATTAGACAAAAAGTGCTTAAGGGTAGACAGTCTTTTTCTGAATTAAGACTTACAATGTAGTAGTATGGAAGTAGTGCTGTAGATAATGCAGATGATCAGGAAATCGGCAGAAGATTTTGTAGAACGCTGTGTTCTATGTTTGACTGTATCCAGTATCTTCTCCCTTGATTAATGGGTATTAATGCATTGTAGAGGACAGAGAGTGCACAGTGTAAACAACATAGGAGTTAGTTATTTAAGGAAACCCATACACTTTGCAATATTGACAGATTTTGAGAGTTCAATTTTTTCATTTGAACACTGCACTAATGTATTTTTTTATCTAGCAGTTTAAAATACTCCCATTTTGGAGTCAGGATTTCTTTGTAAAGTTTCTAGAAGGATCCTTCTCAGACAGTTGGTGCTCCTCCTCTTTCCCCACCGTCCTGCAGCTGGTACCTGAGAGACCATGACATTTGGGTACAGGTGGCACCACCATGCATGAGGTGGTCCACTAAACATGAGCTACAGGGACTATGGCAGGATACTGGCAGCAGTTCAGGACTCTGAAATTTGCTGCCAGTTTTTTAGAAAGCATGAGAGGAAAGTGGTATTGCAAATGGTGCTTACTGCTGGCAAAATGAACAGACAGAAGTTTACTGGTGATACAGAGATTTTCATTATGCTTGAGTAATTGCTTTGTACAAGTTTTCAGGGAAGTTAAGACATATAAAATCACCCAGGAGGGAATAATTTGTTTTGCAAAAAATAGCCACCTGGCAAGTGTTAAAAAGGTCTCTAATTCGATGTGTTGGCAAGGAATTTAACAATACCCTTTGCACATCATTTGCATGATGATACTTTTGAGATCACAGTAAGATTCTGCTTCACTGGACCTAACTCAAACTCTGACTGGACAACTCAAGAGGCATTTATCTTGTGCTGTCCTAATTCATCCATGTCTTGGGTTCAAATAGAGTCCCTGTGGCCTCATTAACACATCTCATTTGTACTTCCCACTCATAGTGAGAAATATCTTTGTGCTGTCTTGTGATTAGAGCTAATGAGAGAAAGTAACCTGGGACTTCATTACAGTCATTCTGCTAAAAAAGCCTCTCTCTAAATAGAAGGCAAGGAAGGTCTTTGGGAAAGTGCCACCTTTAGGTAATAGGACACTAGAGGAAAAAGTTATTTCTGAAACTTTCTGAGCTGAGCAGTGCACAGATCTGGCTTATATTGTAGGTTAGTAAGAACAAGGAGAAGTGCCTTCTAGGTATAGGGAGGGTCACCAGCAATCTGTGTATGGAAACTCCTTAGTTCTGCAGGGAATAAATATTGGTTACATCTTGGCTAGACTATCTTGCCAGAGAGCTGTTGATCTATACACTGAAAATTTCTTCTATTATTTCCATTTACACTCAACAGATTGTGGTGATTTGTGCAGCCACAATGTTTGGATGCCCTCTCTACTGGTTTTGGCTGAGATAGGATTAATTTTTGTTATAGTAGTTTGTGTGGTGTTATGTTTTGGATTTACGACGAAAAACAGTGTTTATAACACACATGCAATACCCATTTTTGCTATGACTGAGCACTCTTTACACAGTCCTAAGGTCTTCTCTGTGACTAGCCTGGGGGTACACAAGATGTTAGGAGGGGGCACAGCTGGGACATCTTGACCCCAAGTGACCAAAGAGATACTCCACACCATATGATGTTGTGCTCAGCCATAAAACCTTGGGAGAAGCAGCAGAAACTGGGATGTTGGGAGTTATGGTGTTTGTCTTCCCAGTAAACAACCCTGCTTCCCTCAAAATGGCTGAAGATCTGCTTGCAGATAGGAAGTAGTGGTGAATTCCTTAATTTGCTTTACTTGCATGTGTAGTTTTGCTCTACCTATTAAACTGACTTTATCTAACCCACCATTTTTTCTCACTTCAGGAGTGTGTCTCTGATTTCTATGGTTTTATAATCACCTTTTCACTAGGGTCTAATTACAGACCGCAGAGACATGCTCTATTTGAACCATAGTCTGAACTACAAGCAAGTTTGGATCATATTAATTCTCAAACTTCCCCTACAACCATGAAACAATGCTAGAGAGATGCCAGAACAAGTGATAAAAAGAGAATGACCACCTGTAAATTCTGGTAGAGCTGGAATTCTATGGAAACACACTAATGTTTCCAGATTTTCAGGGAGATAGACAATGGATGGAGGGAAATAAATTACTTCACTGACTGCCTGAAGGGACAATATTAATATGTGCTGAACTTGCTAAATATACTTTTAAAAGCCCCAGATGGGCAACATTATTCATAGAAAATCTGTCTTTCCTTCAGTCTATAATACCACCAGAAGAAAGCAGGTATCACCTGGCAGCACATCTGAAACTGTTTAAGTGAGATCAAAGTGTCCAAGTGATCACACATTTTATTTCAGAAGGTAACAATGAGCATGAGAAAATTAACTGCATCAGGCCACACTCACTGAAGATGAAGGAGAGGGAGAATTACCCATTATTTATCAGAAAGATAGATATTTTTTTAATTTCATCTTACTTTATTCTTGTGAGATAAAGTATTAGTCATATTGCCATTAGCAAGGATCCACAGCTCAAGTGCAGATACGGTGTATATTCCATTCTTCCTTTTTATATAACTTTAGAGAGTGCAAACTTTACAAGATGGCAGTGAAACAGTAAAAGAGACAACCTAAGATCGTGATATTTTGCACTGCTGAAATGTATCATCATTCAATTCTTATACTTTACAGCATGGAGGGCTTCAGTGCTCTACAAATGACAGAAAAGAAAGACAAGATACATGTATGAAGTGGACTTCTACAAGGAAGATAAATGGAGGACACGCTGCTGAGTGTAGATCTTACTTCAGTACATAGCCATCAATTTCTCTACATGGTTGCTGCTCAGATACTAATTCTTTCCTGTTCATTGCCAGTACCGGTCCTTCAAAATCCAACTGAGTTCAACCACAGGATTTCTTCAAAATTTTCTGTATGTTTTTCTCAAAAGCTGTCACATCCTTGCCATCAGGCAAAATAACAATATATCCAAGCTAAAAAAATTTCCCTAAGATGCAAATTGGCAAATATTTTACATCTAAGGGTGCATTGGATAAACATAATTTTCTGGCATTCTCAGATTCAATGCAGCTTTTTTGCAATTGCATTTCATTTCATACATCACATTTTTTCCATGTCTTTAATATTGTTAAACATGCCTTTGAGCTCACTAAGCAGTAAAGCCTTTAAGTGACAAACTCATATGTGATAAGCACTAGTTGAAATGGAAACAGAAAGAACAGCACAACTTTTCTCTGTCTCATCTTCCCTCCATGGAGTGTGCTGGTATGGCTGGTTATCAGTCTGGTTTGAGCTCTGCACACATATTGAAGGTGAGGGACAATATTTAATGAGCTTTGGATTATTAATGAAAGATGCCAAGAAATTCAAAGGGAAAGGTTTTTCCACTCTTACTAGAGGACAACAAATGAACACAAATATTATAATATAAATACACCTTGTTCAAGAAATTAATCTGTTGTATCAGAATAGTTTGTTAATGACTAAGACCAGGGATATAATCTGTTGTAAATTTTTTTAAACATAAGCCTTGCTCTTTTGTGCATTGAAAATAAATAGATAAAATCAAAACATTGCATACAAATCCTAATGGAATTGAAAGAAGATGTAAAGCACAACAATTGCTTATCTGCTTGAACTGGATTTGGTAAGTGAGTGAACAAATAGGTGTTTCCTTCCTCTTCAGCTCTTACATTCAGGAGTTCAGCCTCCAGTCAAAAGTTCTAAGCCATGAATCCAACCATTTAAAGCATGTTAATCTAAAAACAAATGAGTCCTGGAAGAGTCCTGTTGAAAAACTTTTCCAAATAGAATAATTTTTAATGCCTTGCGAAACCACATGTAAAAAAATGCATAAACAATTGGGTTAAGTGTAGAATTTAAATAGCCAAACCAAACCAAAGCATCAATGAAAATAGGAGGTATCACATAATTCATAAATGGGTTGGTAGCTGTAAAGAAGAAGAATGGAGTCCAGCAGATGAGAAAAACTCCCATTATTATGCCTAATGTCTTAGCAGCTTTCCTTTCTTTGCATAATGAAATGTGGTTCTTCATTTCAAATTGCATCTTTTTTTTGCTAATGGCATCAATAGATCTTTCCTGTTTCTTGGCTACAGAGTATATTTTCCTATAGACGTACATCATAACAAATCCAGGGATGTAAAAAGATACTATGGAGGCCACAACACCTGAAGTTTCACTAAAAATGAGAAAGCATCCTCCTGCACAATGGACGTGATTATAAATCTCTTCTGCCCCTCTCAAGTTCAGGTCTAGAAAGATCATCCCAAAAGCAAAAGCAGCAGGGATTGTCCAACTTATGAACACCATGACCACGATAACAAAAGTATTTATCTTTGATTTGTATCTTAAAGGGTCACACACAGCATAGTAACGGTCGATGGATATGCAGGAAAGATGGAAGATAGAAGCTGTGCTCAGCATAATGTCTGTGCTCGTGTGGATCTTGCAGAAGAGCTTCCCAAAATACCAGCAGTGCTCAACAGAGCGCACCATACTGCAAGGCATGATGAAGAATCCCAGCAGGAAGTCTACTGTAGCCATCGAGAGTATCAGAAAATTAGTAGGCGTATGGAGCTGCTTGAAATGCGATATTGAGATGATAACTGTCAAATTTCCAACCACTGTAGCCAGAATAATGCAAACCATGAAGATATACATGGAAACACGGATACTGTTTGACCAGTTGCTCCTTATGCAAGAGCCATTTACAGATTCACAGCACAATGGCATCCTTACTGGAGTCTCAAATCCACACAGGTAGGAAGAACAGATACTATTTTTCCTAATGCTGGGGCACATTTACAACTGTTTTTTCCTTTTCTGTGTGAGAAGAGCTGCAGGGAGAGGAAAAAATGGCAGTTGTAAACACCTTAATTTAGCTGGATGTGTAAGAAATTCACATTCCATTATTTATGAAAGATGAACGCTGTGCAGCCTGGTGAAATCAAAAAGCTTCCACAAGCCTTGATTTTTAGGCAAATGGCACTGACTCACCAGATCAGATTTTACTGAAAAATTCTTGCAGGCTCTAGCTGTGAATAGAAATGTAAGTAAAAGGTCTAAGAGGAGAAAAGAACTTTTATGCCCTTTTGCTGCCAAAATATAATGGAAGAACCTGACTAATGGAAGAACTTGACTAATCTGAAGCATTACCTCCTGTGTGAGCAAATATCTTTTTTTTTTGGGCTGTAATTTTTTTTTTTTTCAGTGCTAGTAGTTCAGCACTGTTACAAGTATTTATTATGTTCATACTGTTTTTAGCCAAAGCACAAATGGAGAGAACCATTTTCTGCACACAGTTTTAGTTTGCATCTGAGGACACACATATACTGCTGTACTCTTGTGTATGCAGCAGTATGTCCCTCTTGCAAGTCTCTCTTCTTCTAAAAGCATTTAATGAAAGTATTTAAGCACTTGGCAAGCAATATTCATTGTTGTAGGATCTGGTTTTCTTTTAATTAACAGAAAGATAGTGTTATGATGGAAAATAAAGATCATTAACATATGCTATTCAGTAGTACTATCATTATAGTGTAAAATGATTGTTTAAATCAGAAAAATACTGAGAAGGTGATTCATCCAGGACTAATTTAACCCGTATGCTTTGGGACTTTGCTGCCTCTGGCTATTCTAGACAGAAAGTAACAAAAAAAAAATTTCCCATGTTGAAACAAATGTTATTACAAGCACACCATACCAGTGGAAGCTAAATAGATGATAAATTCTAGCTTGCAAACCCCTGACAGCTACCACTATCATCCTGTGTTACACAGACGGATTTTTCAAATAGGGACAGGCAGTGGCACCTGAGTGCCAGGGACAAGGTGCATCCAAACGTACTCTCAGAAGTACAGGACATGAGGAATCTGAAAATATTTATTTATATTGGGGTGGTTTTTTCTTCCTCTTTTTTTTGCTTTAACATTGTCTCAGATCTTTTTCACCTCACTGTAACTATCACTTCATATACCTTTTCCTTCACTGTTTGTCATTCTCTTCGTATTTCTTTTCCTGCCTGTCATTCCTTCTTTCATCACATTTACACCAAGGCAAAGAAAACACAGCCAGATGGATACTTATTAACACCAATTTTCAATTTTCACACTAGAAAGAATTAAACACCAGTTTGACTGTATATACTGGGCATCATTTTAAAAGTTTTAAGACCATGGTTGTAAGCATGTTACATAGACTTCATACTTCATTTGTTCTATATGGTAAATGAATTAAGTAAATATGACAAAACACTCTATGAAGCCAATTAAAAAGAATTAACATGCTATCTCTAGTTTTCTTTACGATTTGAAAGTTTAATGACTTCTCTGTTCTTTGATAGAGAAACTATTTAGCCAAAAGAAATATGATCTCCCCTGAAAACTTTCCTTAAAAGATGCAATGTTTTCAGGGGAAAGTTTTTGAATTTTTTTTTTTTTTTAAACAGAAGGAGGAAACTCCGGCAAAGGGTGGAGCAGACTGAGATCAAGTATGTGGCTTTGCGTGAAATGGAAAAAAAATAAATCAAAACACATATGACAAACTGTTCAAATGCTGAAGCAGTTTTCAACAAGAAAGCAGATTGCTTCCCTTCCATATATAATTACAAAAGTTAAAATTTAATAAAATGGAAAGATGAAGAAGGATACTTTTAAAAATCTGTTCTCCTACCTTTCTCCCTTCATGCTCGGTAGAATTCCGGTCTTGATGCTCATTCGTTTTCTGCTGGTTGAGTGGCACTCCTTCCTTTTAAAGACCACCTTAAAAGGCAGCTGAACCTCTTCACCGTTGTAATAGTTCTGGGTAACACAAATTTTGAGAGGACAGGCTTTTAATCCACTGGTATAGCAACATCCAGAAACCCCTGCACATTGCTGGGGGATGTTGGTGTGATGAACAGCATTCTTGGCTGTTTGACTCAGGAGCAGCTGTTGATGTGAATAGTAGCTCAAACTGTTTATTTTGTCACCCACTTCGAGAACAAAACCATGGCTGTAACATTCACACTTGTTTAATGGGCCTTATTTATAGGAAAATTGAACTCATTTGAAGTATGTTTACTTGTTTGATTAAACCTTATGGTCATATTGTGAGCAGCCTAATATTATCTAAGCAAAGAACAAAAGACACTGTGTAGTCTCCTTTCTGTAAGCTTCTAAAATATAGCAAAACACAAAAGTAGAAGTCAGTTACAGCAGTATGTAAAATTTCCCTGAAACAGCATATTGTGAGCAGTGACACCGTGTGTATTTACCAGCCTAGTTCTGATTACTGAACAAATAGCTTGAATCTAATAGCCTCATCAGTTAACAGCTATTTGCAGGATACAGCTACGGGAAAAGTGTTTTAAGTAAACACCTATTATTTGCTGTACCAGAGTCACAGATGAGAAGCATCAATTTTTTGCTCCACAAAGATCCATGAAGCCTTTTTAAACAGAGATACTACTACATATAAAAAACTGGTGACCACCAGCTAAAGCCCACTTATGCTGGGTGCCTCAGGGGCATATGGAACACAGTGGATTAAGATACTACTCTACTTCTTGCAAACTATTCTGATGACATGGGTTAGGTGTGTTATGTGTACAAAAACTCAAAATTAGTGCAAGCAACACAGTTCCTTTTTTCTTTTTCTTTCTTTTTTTTTTTTTTTTTAGGCCACACGCATAGACAGACTGGAACATTGTACTGCAAAGTTCTTCTTATTATGGGAAGAGAGTTAGCACTCTAAACTAAAAAAGTGCAGAAACAATGATCAAGCTCAGTGAGAAACCACCTGAGAGAATCGAGAGCATATGTTGAGGAGAGGAGTCAGGTCCAATTTCTCAGAGTTGGGGAAAAGTGAAAGAGACATTTTAGGTACCTAATACTGGTCTCTGAAAGAGGCCCTCGCCCTTCTGAGGTGTATAGCCACGTGCTTCCTTACAGCCAGGCACTTCTCTTTGAGGGCTGAAGGTTTAGGGCTTGGTAATTACTGTCTTGACACAATGTTTTATAGGAAGGTAAAATCCATGTTGCCTTGCTCTGTGCAGAACTCATAATTAAGAAGTCGTGTGGCCAGCTCATCACGGGAACTTAGTCCAAGGCCATGCACACACTGCTCTCCCACCATGCCCTCTCCTTTGAGTAACAGTGGTCAAAACTCAAGGGGACAATCTGGAAAGGCAGCTCTGCTTCAAGTGTTTGTTTCAGAGGCAGCTTCCTGGCGGCAATTAGCAAACCTCTGGGGGGCCCCTGGGCCTAGAGAGCCTCCTCCTGCTCTGAGCAGATCTTCCCTGGCAGGCAGCAGCCAGCTATGGTGTGTGGGTTTTGCTCTGCCTCCCCTCATGGCCAGGCTGTGAGCCTGGTCAGGGAGTGTTTCCCTCCAGTTCCTGGCTTGCAATAAAATGGAAGTACAACTTGCCATTCTTCCTCTCATGTGTGACATTTGTCCAGAAGGCAATCTTCTTGATTTTAGACCTGCTGAAGTCAAAACTTGATGATGCAAAACAATATGTTGCAGGGTTTATCAGATATACCAGCTGTATGACATCCATATCTTGTCTGCCTGACTGTGCACTTGAAACTGCAATATGCTGGTGGAGGGGAAGTTCAAATAAGAAGTCTGAGGGAAGCCAGTCTGAGTGCAGGTCTCTTGGACAGGCCATGTTTGCTCTCTAGCTGACTACCAGCAATGCCTATATGCTTTGAAGTAATTGAATTTATTTTAAAAGGAAAAAATGCAGAGAAAGGGAGCTGGTGACACTAAAGGTGAATTTTGTCCCTGCTATCAATGTGGCCAGGCTCTCACCTCGACTTTACCTCTAAAGAAGAAAAAACTCTTCAGGCCAGCCTTTCTGCTCCTACCTAAATCCTTTTGGGGCCAAGGATGGCAAAACACCTACCATGTGCTTTGCAAAGCATAGCAGGGGGAGTGGTCTGGAACTGGTTAGTGAGCACAACTGTCCACAACAAGTACGGGATGGGTGTGGGATCCAGCAGGTGCTCCTGCAGGCAAGAGGCCGGGACTGCTGGAGTGCACAGCACAAAGTCTCTGTATAGGCTGTTGTTGGAGATGCCCTTCACTCTTCTGCTACACACAAAGCCACAAGCATATCACTTGGTATTCAGTATCTCAGTACCAGCTTGTAATGCAAGACCCATGCACACTGGAAAGGACTGAACCACAGGCCAGCCAAAATGTCAACTAATTTAGAGCAAGAAGGAACACTTTAGAAAGAAGTTTTCACACTTTTGGTGCAGACACTGAAGCCATTTTCTTGCACCTTAATTATGATGTGGATCATGAAAATGTTTTCAGACTTGCTATTTATAATATCAAAGAGAAATATGTCAAGCTCTATTTTTGTGAGACCTTGAAGCACTAATAAATAGTCAGTGTTTAACAGACTTTTGAGTCTGTCTCATTGTAAAGCAGCATCATAATTCAAAGTAAAACTCTTCTACAAAATTGTTGCTGTGGCTTTCTATTCTAGAAAAAAAATCACATTTCTGCAATAAGCAGTTTTCAGATTTTTGGAAAACCAACAAAAAGAGATGTTGTCATACTGTCTAGAAGACTGTGGGCCCTCTACTACTCTTGTGTGTTTGCTTTAAAAACATAAAATAATTAAAATGGAAAACAGTACTGAAGGGAATGAAAATAACACTTTTGCCAGACCAACCCCATTTGAAAAATGTGTTGAAAAATTATCCTATAATTCTTGTACAAGACTGTGGAAGGGTCACTGAAAATGGCAAGGAACAGAAAAAAGAATCAGAAATGTGAATGGTTACCATTAAAAAAAAGGCAGGGCCGCATTGATTTCTGCTGTAATTATCTTAGGTTGCATTTCTATGGATACAGTTTGGTCATTTGGCAGAAAATATAATTTTACAGTATCCATCAGACAGAGGAACATTTCTCATTTTCATATGGTTAATTTTAAAAACTGTTTCTCTTCCTCAGTTTCCATTGATGTGTTTGAAATCTAGGAGAAAGTCACAAATTCCCAATAAACTATTAGTTCAAAATAACTGTTTCATTATATGGGTTAAACAAGAAGATATGCTAACTACTTACTTGAATGCTATTTCTGCAAACCCGGTGCAATTCCACTGAAGCCAGTCTGAAATTTGTCCAGATTTATACCAAAGGAATTTAACGGAGAACACATGAGATGATTGACCTCTAGATCTTTTCCCATGGTTTCTATTTTTACTTTTCAGTGGAAACCACCTCTTTTCCTTGCCAAATAAAAATAGCTGTTTATACAGAGTGATTTATAAAATGTAGTGCTTAGGATGAGGACCATGAATCTGAATCCCAGCATAAACACAAATCTCTAAAATGCACAGAGGAAAAAGAGATTCCAAGAAAATAATGTTTTAGCAGCAAAGCAAACACATCCATGTGAAGTCAAGAAGCTCTCTGCACAGAGTGGGGGGATTCTACATACTTGGTAGCCCTGCTAAGTAATGCCATAACATAGTCCATTGCCTTCACTGCTCCATCAGAATAGTACCAGGGCTCCCATGGGCAGGGGCAGCCCCTTGCCTCTTGCCCCAGCAGCGCAAATGAGTCACCCTGGCCACTGTGGGGTTGCAGAGCAGTGCTTATCCAGTGCTTCTGTGCACCCAAAATCCAGTGGGAATTAATTGGGGACTTTGACTGCTTTGTCTGTATTTGTTGACCTCTGAACACCATCTCCAATAAGAAGGCAAACACAGAGGAAGGAGGAGGTGAGCAGTAAACAGGTATGATTCTATTCCACATCCTCATGCCCTTCAAATAATTTCAGAGAAAGTAAAGAGCCTTACCCTGAATTCATAGCTATGCTTGAAAAGTGTTTTGCCCGCTATATTTCTCTTTCAGCTATTGGAAATGAACGGCTTTTTAAATCATCCTCTCAGCTGCTGCCAAACCCTGGTTGCTGTTGGTGCTATTGCTGTTTGTTACAGAAAGAACATTGCGGTTTGTTACAGAAAGAACACAGTAATCTGTGCAGAATAACAACTATTATCTTCAGTGATAACCATAGTAGATTCATCTTTGAAACAAAGTAATATTGCAGCATATTAGTAGCTCACCATATTTCGGACAGCACGACACGGAGACAGTACCTGTTCAGGAGTTATTTCCTCATCATGAACCAGCACAGCCTATGGATACAGCACATCAGTGACTCATTCCACGCGAATCTCCCAGCTGAGTGGCTGCATGCTTGGTCTGACTGGTTTGCAGCCTGCTGGAAAAATCTCATCAACAGGATGACGTAGATCTTAAGTATTCAGAAAAGATAAGTATGTAATAAATCTATTCTGACACAAGTTACTAGCTTATGCAAGGATGAATCCATTTGAAGTAAGTTAAAGTGAGGCTCATGGAAAGAAACATGCAAAATAAAGAGAAATGTTAATTCTGTTCCAGGTACAGATGGACCTAATAGTGCTGAACTATTTTTAAGATTTTTCAATGTTTTGCTCCCTCCTTTCCATTTTGTGTATCATTAACAAACTTTAACAATTTCAATTATCTTTGAAAATTTGATTTGTCTATCCCTGACTGGATATTTAAAAAAACCTCAATGCATAATACTTTGACAGTATCTGAGAACAAGACTGATTAAAAAGATATTGTTTTCTACTAATGAAAAATTATGCTAGTCAGTTATTTGTGATACTCTGGTGTTTATATGCTTTGTAGCAGGGACTTAAGAGCTGTTGCTTTCCCATTTATATACCATTTACCACAGCAGGGACCTATATCTGCAGCTCATTGATGGCATCCAGCATTGTCAAACAATAAGTTTCGTATTGCTGTGGAACACAAGAAGGAGCATCTCTCTAGAAGAAAAGTAATCCCAGAGAGAAGAACTGACCCACTTTGGGGGCTGTTGGTGGGCTGTACTGGTGGAGAGCCTGGGCTTTCAGCTTTTGTTCCCCTGAAGTTTCTCTGAGCCCTTAGTGGGACCTGTGGGTCTCAGTTTGCAAGTTCTTCCTGAGATTTGGCCTTGGAATTTGATAAAGTATGGCACTGGCAATGTGACAGAAGAGAACTTGAGGCTGAACAAGAAGGGATGAAGAAAGAATGATGAAATGAAAGTCTTGAAGTGTTGCATTCTGGTCTGGAAGTGTGACTACTCTACTGGAAGCCACTGAAACCTAAAATTGCTAATAAAAGTTTATAGGTCAAGAAGCAATTTCCTGCAGCCTCCATTCTCACAGACTGTTCTCTGTTGCCTTTCACAAATGCTGAATTTGACTACAATAGACACATACAGATTTCATAGAAATAATGAACAAATTTTACTGTTTCTAATTGTCCATTTGCAAGCCCAACAGGCTGCAGATTCCAGTGTGCACTGTAGGCCATTTTTAAGGGAGCATCTTTTGCTTCCACAGTTGTTTCCTGCAGCAGGAAGCAGCAATGCTGTGTGTGAGCACCACCGATATTATGTCACTTCAGAAACAGTAACACAACTAGTGCAGAACTTACCAGTGTCAGAGGTACTACCTTTTTGTGCCTACTCTCTGCTGCTCAATCTCAGGAAGACATGCCTGGGCAGCCCATTTTTTTCACCAGAAAAGCTTCATTTATCTTCTTAGTAGGTGCTGCATATCAATTGAATACCGGATCACCAAGGAAGAGGTAAGGACACATTGAAGTTGATTTGAATTTGATGTATTATGTGTTATCAATTTCTTGTTTGCTAGCTACCACCTGTCCAATCATCACACTGAGGCAGAACAGATGGTAGCAACAGGAGGTTTAGCTGTTTACATGTCCTCCTACCAGCTTGTGTAACTTTTTGTTCATGCAGGTTAGCACTGGTGAAGAGAAAGTAAATCTCTCTCTCTTCTCCTCTCCCACCTCCCTTTTTTCACCCCCTGTAGTCTGTTTTGTTCTTTTCTGCATTGTTACTGCTTCTGCCATCCACATTGCAAATGTCTGTAAGCTAATGATGAGCCTTGGCAAATCAAGGAGGAATATAGGTCACATCCTTGGTGACAGAGCAATGATCTGTAAGAAAAGACTCAATAGAAAACAACCAGCATTGTAAGACTTGGCAAAACATAAGAGTGGTTGCATTAAATGTTGCACAACCCTCAAACACAAGAGGTTTCTGTTTTTGTTTAGTCTAATGCTGAATTTGGAAGAGATCCTGCAAACAGAGATTAATGTTACCATGAATAAACAATCTAAAAGGCTTAGTGTAAAATTAAAGATTGACTCAGAAACTCTTCAACAAAGAAACTGTTTAAGGCTGTTGTTAGGTAATGATGACTGATCAATCTCATACATAAAGCCATCTGATACTCTTGACATAAGTTATGAAAGCCACTGCACATGTATTTTTACTTACACCTTCCAAAAGCTATCTGTCTTTCAGCTTAACTACCAGGAAGTACA
Organism: Xenops minutus; assembly: GCA_035221455.1. Taxonomy (NCBI): domain Eukaryota; kingdom Metazoa; phylum Chordata; class Aves; order Passeriformes; family Furnariidae; genus Xenops; species Xenops minutus. The sequence continues at coordinate 60,180,730 of JAWWEE010000105.1, read as the reverse complement.
TCATTATCTATTACTGCCCTCCTTTTCACAGTTTGCTCTTCTGTTTTATATCACAGTGTCAGATATATTTTATTTCTTCTTAGGCAAGAATAATTTTTCTTTGTAAAAATACGTTCCCATGAATGAATTATAGTGTATTTTCAGCATTTGTTTATGTTAACTGTTGCAGCCAACTTGGCATAAGAACATGTCTGAGAAAACTGGAGAAGACAACTACTAACCAAGTCAAGAAGTTTGTACATTTTTGATGAATTTTTGTACATTTTGTCAGCTGGGTGACAAACTAAGACACTGGGAATTTTACAGGGTCAGTGCACCTAATTTTTGCCAAGGTGAGGGCTATGTCAGTCACTGTGTCTGCACTCTCCTGGGCAGAGCTGATGGCTTCCAGTTACAACCAAACCCTGTCAAGTGGTGTGACAGCCTCTGTGTAGGGCACAGTGAAAAAAGACAGATTATGGTTGTTTGAATTCACAGCTAAATGCAGAACATCTCTGTTTTTGCAGATGCACAATCAGTAGATGCAAACTGTTGTACCACCACTGATTTTAGTGGTACTATAGCAGACTCACTGCCCCTATTTGACTTTATTGGACCTCAATGAAGAGAGCATTAAGTCAAGATTTTTGGCTCTTAGTGGAGAGAAAATGAAAAAAGGGCAGAGCTTTAGGTATTATATAGCTGCACTTAGTCAGCGTGGGAATAAATGCTATGTCATAAACTTAGAAAGATTGCTAAAAGGTATGGGAGAGTGTACCCTAAAGAGTCTGTAAGTAACATAGCAATGGCCTAGAGGTCACTGTACTTTCTTTGCTCAACTTAGTAGAAACTGCTTGTCATTATATTTTGTCAAAGATTTTCATGAATGTTACAGAATAAAGTTTAGATTTTTCCAAAATCATCCATAAATTTGACAAGGAAGTTTTGCCTGAAACAAGGCCCAATGCATTTTCCTTAGAGAACTTAAAACCTGTAACTAAATAGTCCCTTTTCAGCATATAAAACACGTTCTCACAATCTCTAGAAACCACAACCCTGGTGTTTTTAACACCATGCTCTAAGTAACTAAAGCTGCTGTTTGGCTACTATGACTTTAGTTTGTTTCAAGTGTTACTGATGATTCTGTCAGGTATTTCTTTCTAAAATACACCAAGATTCATCATTGTGGATTTTTTGTGGATTTTTTGTGGATTAGAATGTAAACCACCTATTGATGCCAAACAATGAAAAAAGTTTTTAATAAAATGCCTTGGTTGTGAAAACAAAAGACAAATTGTTTTCACATGGTACTCCAGTAGCAGTTCCTCTTTGTTTGTTTTGGGTTTGGGTTTAGTTTTGGTTTCCTTTTCCTCATGAATAACTCTAGGTCAAGTAAAAAAAGTGTATTTTGCCAGGAGAGACCTTCCTTCCAGACCTACCCACTGGAGCCAAGGCCTGAGCTGTCTCAAGGAATCACCATGCCTAGAAGAGAAAGGTATCAGAGGCAGTGACCAAAAAGGGAGGGTGTTGGGGGAGATGAGTGAATTGTGTTTTCATGTCAAAAACTCTTTTAGGATGCTTTTCAGTACCAGAATTTATGAGTCAGGGTAGCTCTTGCCTTTCTCAGGGAGTTTCCTTGAGCTTTCCAAGTGCAGAGGGCTGAGTGAGCAGCACTGAAGATGGATGTGGAAGAACGACCAAGGGTAGCAACCCCATGGAGAAGCTCCTGGCTGCTCTGCTGTGGAGGTGCTTTCCATGGTATGTGCCTGACTGTGCCGACCCTACTGCCAACCAATGCACCCGTGTAGTCAACAGGATGACACTGCAGACCTTCACAAGCAGCCTGGTCAGTCTCATTTGCCTTTCCCAAACTGTTGCCCATTATGGACAAGGCAAGGGGCTCCTGCAATGTCTCAGACTGGATTGGGAGCAGGGTCAGCTCCCACCCTTCACCATGGCCATCTAGGTCTTGAAATTCTAGACCCCGTATGCACTACACACACAACAGTCATGTGAGATTAGGGTTGCCACAGGTCAGTCATAACCACTTAACCAAACTCTGCTCTGTTTGATGGAAGATTATTCTGGATTACCACAAGTCAGGTGAGAAAAGGGTGAGGTGATGAACAAGGCACAGGCAAGCATGACTTCAAATCTCTGCCTTGAGTAACTGCTCCCAAGTGGTACAGTCCCTCCCCTGAGTACAAACTCAACTGCTTTGTTTCCAGGATGAAACAACGCCTGGAAAGAACCTCCAGTATTGCATGCTGAGAAGACACAGCACACAGAAAAACAGAAATCATGTGCTTTCAACAACTTCTGGAAAACGTGTTAGTGTGTCTGGAATGGGAAGCCACAGAGTGCTTCTTATGTGCCACATTTAGTGCAGCTCAGTGCTAAGCATGGTGCAGGTTGTAAACCAGCAATATGAATGGCAGTAGATCCAAAATACTATGGGATATGCATGGAGGCCAGGACTACTTCATGGCATATTTGACATGAACAAGGCTCATTTGCTCCAGAACATGATAGACAGAAATCAGGCCCAGGGCTGTCACAGTTGACACATGGCTAGAAGTCTCAAATAATGCCCACTACTCACGCTACATGGTAAAATGTGTTTCAGGTACTAAAAGATTGTCTATTTCATATCTTAACAGTTTTGAAGAAATTATCCAAATACCCAGGAGGCAGTGTTGGAGCACTATGTTTATATGGTAAGGCTGATCTGAAATGCATTGGACCCAATACCCATCTGTCATGCACAAAGAGGTGCAAGCTCAGAGGGACTGCAGAACTGTAGATGCTTTATGACTTCAGCCAGTCTAAGCACCTGTGTGGGTTGTATGGGACCACTTTCTAAGATTGCATCTAAAATAATTTCAAATCTGGTTTACTCTTTATTGTGCAGTGCCCTGGTCAGAACAGGGCCAAGGCTCATTGAGTATCAAGGAGGCCTGTTGATTGGGATGTAAGGCTGAGAAACATACACCTCATGATTATACTGTATGAAAACCAGGAAGGGGTGAAAGGGACAGAAAGGCTTCCTTAGAGAAAATTTGTTCTGCAATAAAATGACAAACCACATTTCATACACTTTGGTATCAGTCTTCTTTTTACTGTTGTCCTAGCAATCTACATGATATCCTGGGGAAAGCAAAATTTCTACTTCAAAGTTTCATGTGACAGAGCACTCATGCTAAACAATAATTGCACTGGCTCAAGCACTGTTAAAAAGGTACACACAACAGAGCGATCACTTTCTCCTAAATAAACCAAACTGCCACAGCTGCTGAATAGAAGTACAAGATTCCAGAACAGGAATCATATAGGATAACTGCTATGGCTCATGAGGAAAATCCCCTCCTGTCTATGGTGATTGTGTAATACATAAGGAGTTATGTTATGGGGAGGTTCGCAGAGGATGTGGTAGGTCCTTCTCATAAAGTCTTCCAAAAAGGGTCGCTGTTAGGAGCGGTTTTGATGTGCCATGTTTATTTTTCAAACGCCCATCATGTAGAACCTAATTAAAACAAGAAAGAATGTCACTAATAGTCCACCAACAGAGTAGCAATATTGCATAGTACAGAAAGAATAGACCTTGGATGTTGAATATTTTGATGCAAAACTTTTGAAAACAATCATGAGAATGAAACCAGAATTCTCTCTGGCACTGCCATAGCCTTCCCATTATAACCTTCCCACATTTCCTTGGACTTCGTGGTCTTTAAACCTTCCTCTACCTTTGGAAAAAAAGATTATTTTCTCCACCTCATGAAAAGGTGAGAGTGAGAATAACTGATTTCTTAGGTTCTCATTATACTCATACAAAACAATAAAGGTTATATAAATATCTAGGACATATTTGAAATATTTTTTGATTTGCAGACCCCAAAACAATTTTCAGATGGAAGTAAAAAATGTCAAGCTACTGGTCATATATAGCTTTTTTTAGTTTTTTTTTTTTTACGTATCAATTTGAAATCACTGTTGTTCACACACTGAACACCTGTAACTTTTTAAGAGTCTCTGTGACAAAAACAAGCAAGTATTTGTTAAGAAAATACAACTTATGTTTTTTAAGTTAGACTATTATAATCTTTTAGCATACCAATAAATTATTTGATGAGTATCTTTCTACAAAATTCACATTCAAAAACAAGTATGGAGGATAAACAATGCTTTTCAATTCCCTACCTTGTTAAAAAAACACCCTTGTTTCCCTTAAAACTTTTCAGATCTTCTTCACTGTCTTCATTGTCTCTTCTAAGTTCAAAATAAAAAGACAAAGCCTATAAACCCCTCAAAACTCACTTTTAACATTTTTAACTGCAAAGGGTCTCTGCTCTTATGCATGATACTCCTAAGCAATTTTTCTAGTTTGGACAATTTCTCAGAGTGTTTGATTTCCTTTTCTCCTAAAATGCTCATCAGCAGAAACCTGTAGAAAATAGCCCTTGAAAGCTGTTGTTTATAGATTTGGGATCTGAAGTGGGAAGGCATATTTGCGAGAGAAAACACTCAAGAGATTCTTAACCTCAGCATTGATATGTTCTCATCAGTATGGATTAAATCAATCCACCTGTTTAAATCTATCCCCTTGAATTACGGTCTTCAGAACCAGCAACAGTGGTTTTTGGATGGGACTTGGCTGACATGTCACTTTTCAGTACCACGGCCTGGAAAGCCTTGTATCAAAGGGCTCCAGAGTGCCCCATTACCTCAAACTCCCCAGGGGCCAGCTGCACTCCACTGTACAACACTTCTGGAAAGACATAGTTGGTGCCAAATGTGCCACTGAGGGAGAACATCTCAAACTTGGTCTGAGCCGTCTCCACGGCCTGCCCACACGTGTCCAGGTCAGTGCTCTTGCACTTGAGCAGCGTGCATATCTGTGGGGAGGAGGATACAGAAAGGCAAAACACCACTAAGCTTTCAACAATTAAGAGCTGGATATGAGAGCAAGAAAAGTTCTCAGTATGCAGTAATGGACAAGTGTTTTGGGGTGGTTGGGATGTAGTTGCACATTCCCCTAAAAAAACAATTACCTGCCAATGGTATTTTATGAGGGAACCATGAAGCCCATCAAATGCGCCCAGGACATAAACTTCATTTTTTCTCTTTTCTGATATCTGATAGACCAGATGACAGCAGAGGTCTCCTTGGCAAACAGTGTAATTTCCAGCTTTGTGTCTGAGTTCACTGAAAGTAAATATATCCCGCCGGACAGATCCTGAAAAAGTGTCATTTTCTCCTGAAAATTTCTTGATGCTTGTGGCATACAAACTCCAGTTGATGGCAGGAGGGTAGGTGGGGGACAGACGGGGGCGTGCGCTCAGCTCAGCTATCAGGAGACATCCCTCCTCGGTCCTACTGTCATAATGGTAGGCAGCAGGTCCTTCTGGCGTGAACAGCCCACTGCCTGCCGAAGACAATCACCAGCCCTCTGTTAGCCAGGATCCCAGAGCATGGCTTGGCAGGGGGAGCAGTTGCTCCCCATGCCACATGGGTATCATTTTTCAGTGATACTATTTTCAGTCAATACCTTATGGAGAATTTGGGAAGAATTTTAAACAAAAAAATGCTGCTTCTAAATGAATGAAAATTTAAATGAAATTGTGTGCTGTTTTTGAAATAAAATTTCACTTTTAAAGTATCAAAATTTAATGTCATGGGCTTTCTAATATTGCCTTTTACAGTACATCCAACATTTTCTTGCCTGAAGGTGTTTTTACATTCAATAGCACATGATGAAGTTTTCTAATCTGATTGAAATACCATTTTCTAGAGACTTTGCTATATCTAAAACATTTCTGCTTCTGAATCTGAGGACAATTTCCCTTTCCTGAATGAAACTCACCTGTCATTGCAAAGTTGATGTTGTGAGTATTTGCTGAAAGCAAATTGACACGCATGCCCATAGCCCAGGCAGAATGAAATTCTACCGCGGTCAAGAATGGCAAGACATTCATCCAAGCCGTCGGGAAGAGCACAGTGTCCACCTGCATCTCGTTCACAAGGACTATGGCAGGCTCATGGAAAAGGATGTCAAAGCAAGTGAAAATGCCAAACTTCCCAAAGGGAGTCTCAAAGGTGATAGCTTCTGGTTCTTTTGGGTAATTAAACTGAGTTTCACCTCTAAACAGGTTGTACTGCAGATGAAAAAAATGGCATATTAGAAACCAAAAAGAAAAAAGGCAAGATTATGGAGAGCTATTTTGTATCTGACATAGGCTTTAAAGCAAAGCTGGGAATCCAGGTACCCGAGCTGGCTTGCACAGCTGGTTTACATCCACCCACCTCTCCCCCTACAAAATGAGACAGCTGTGCCCCATCTACCTCCTAGAAGCAAAGCCTGGGCAATATTTGATGCTAAACTCCACTAAGATGTCTCCTGCAAAAGCACTATCTACCTTCGCTAAAAATGTATCAAGGACAAGCTAACATTTATGGAGTATGGAAAATTCCGTCACTGCTTCTTTACCATTTACTGTAATAAATGTAGCCCTTATGTGTTTGGCAGCTGGTATGCCGTCTGCAGCTGTGGTGCTTCTGGAAATAAGGTCTGATAGGTCAAGTACTTGCTTGATTTTCCTTCTCACCATAAGATCCTTGCATCAAATAATCCTGGATTTGGTGTCAATTTATAATAATGTAAAATTGTTGTATAAACAAACTGAAATTGGTGACAGAGAGATGAAAAATATATTGGTAATAAATTAGAGGATGATACTGAAGCACCTTCTTACCTTGTGGTAACGAGCCACCAGTTTCCCCTCTGGGTCAAAGACAACATCTGTATTGTATTGGTAGCGACCATCACTGGGGCAGCCGGGATCACTGGAGTTACACAGCTTCTTATCCCCGATGTTTGCAACCACATAGATGGAGTTATTCCTGGCCATGCAGCTGAGTCGTTCCTGCACTGGTGATGGACCAAATCTAGTGTATTTTTAGTGAAAGAAGAAAAAACTTTTGGAAGTTTAAGTGCCCATGTAAAAGAAATGCATTACTATTCCATTAACTGCATATCCTCATAAGCAGAAAAAGGAATAGCTCAAATCATAGTTTCTCTTCATAGCATCATTTTAAATTGCCGGTCTCTTTTATCTTTAAAAAATGGTCTCCCTGCATTTTTCTTTCTTGTACCCTTAACAATGCTATTTTCTGTGTAGACAGAATTCCCAGCTATCTTGCATTCAAAGATATGGAGACCTTAATAAAACAAACAAGAAAATAAATCAGTGTACAGATATAAATTTAAACTAACTTAAAAATAAATTTTCCAGCAGCTCTAAACCTTTATTTCAAAAGATAATTTTAGCTTTTTTTAATAATCTTCACTCTGTTTTAGGCAGCCTATAGCAAACATTTACAGAGCTAAGGATTCCTGAAATTTACCTTTGTAAAGCCTCAGAAAAGAATATAAAAGCTTAGCTTAGACACAGACTTGGTCCTCTTGGTGGTCCATGCTGACACACATTCAGAGCAGCTGTGTAACATAGCAGACTGCGGAAGTGGCTGGATTTCCAAAAGACACTTCTTTCAAATCAAGAAAAATATTTTGTGCATTTTGGTTTAGAAATCACTCAGCCATATGAGCTGAGGACTCAATCACTTAGTCTGATCTGTGTATCTGACATGATAATAAACTAGCTTATACTTACAGAAGATTTTCACATGTGATCTGAATTGATAAAGTTTGACATGTTTTTAAATTTATTTTTTTTTTGCCTGAAGTTTCCTCATTTTTGTCCTATTGCAAGTTTCAAAGTAAGACTGCCTCAGTGTTTTTAACCTGGCATATTCCCATTATCAATTAATTAAGAATTCTTTTTTATGTATCTGATTTCTACGGTACTTGTGATTTTTAACAGATTTAAAAATTAGCTGTTCCTATGCATTTAGTGGGAGCTGCTCATGACTCCATGAGATACTAGTTTGAAACCACACAAATCACTGCAGAAGGAATCA
>JAWWEE010000105.1:60159733-60172450 GCA_035221455.1 Xenops minutus | reverse complement strand
CTCATAGACGGCTGCAATGAAGGTGTCGGAGGCAAGGGCCTGAAGGACCACGAGTGTAAATATCTCTGCACGCAGGAAAAGCTGGGAAGGAAGCATGGCTGGTGCCTTGCAGCTCCTGGGTGAAGCATGTGGAATATAAAGTGGATAGAAACAGGAGGAGTAAAGACAAATAAGTTTGCTTTGGAAATAGTCTTCTGTTGAGTAATCTGAGAAGACAGTATATTTCTGCCAACAATCAGGACATTTATTTATAATAAAATGTCAAAGGAATGTTTCTAGGAAATGGATCTCGTTTCCAATATGAAATGTTTTAAATAAAAGGAGGACAAAAAGCTAAGAGAGCTTGTCAGAAGCAATGCTAATCTACAAGGGGCTGCACTGGCAGGAGCACTTACACTCTTCACTTGTACATCCCTCTCCAGGTTTTTAAACTCATCTTGGCATGATCCCAGATTCCCTTTGTTAGTGTACACTATTCCATATAATCTTACTGCACATGGATGCCATTGGTTAAAACTTCAGCCAGTGCTGAAGGCAGGTCAGCTGTGTGAGGTACAGCTGTCATGCTTCAGAGTGCAGATGATTCATCAATGCTTATGAGATGCATGGTCCTGCCCTACCTCTTGCTTTTGGCCAGTGGCTTTTTATAGTTGTAGTGGGTGCCTTGAGAGTGCCCTCCATGCTCACACTGCAAACTATCCCTTGAACTATGCTGATCTCTCTGCCTAGAGCTAACATACTTGCTTGCTTTCTGAGAAAGAATTAAACAACACAGATTTTTGTCTTACTGTTGTCCTTTCAAAAGGAAGATTTTGCACCATAAGCAATTTGAAATTACTCATGGAAAATGGGTGTTGGTTTGTTTTTTTTTTTTCATGGAAAGCAATTTTTAGCATCGTATTTTCTAAATACAATATTACTACTATGGTTTCAGGTAATGCCTAGAAAATCCCTAGAACCTGCAGTATTTCTGTGGCAACATAACCTGGTTTGTCATTTACCACTTAGCAAGAAACCAAAGAAAATCCTCATCCTGAAAAAAATCTTCCTCTTCACTATGTAGTGGCATCCATGAGACTGATTTTTCTCCATCAGCACCAAGGCTTCCTCAAGGGAAACCAACACTTCAGCAGTTCTGTGATTCTAAGACTATGTTCTGCTCATAGACAGCTGTGACAGGTTTCCAGGTGACAGGCCTCCAGAGTAGACAGCAAAAAAAGCACAGAAGAGGCACAAGCTTTAGGAAGCCCCATGTCCAAAGCCTGGAAGTCACCCAAGGGGAGGCTGTGGGCAAGGAAAGACTGGGCTTTAAAAGGGTAAATCTTGCATAAGATCTGGGAATTCCCCAGGGTGGCAGAAAGCCTGAAGATACCAGGAAATGCAGTCACCCTGCCTGGAAAGTCTTACAATGTCAAAGGTAAGAGAGCAGCTGGCATTGAGCAATTCTACATTACACCCCTGGCAGGGAAGTTCACTAAGAAGTCACCACTGTGCTGCAGCTGAAGAAACATGTCACTTGCCAGATTTACAAAAAGTTCAGGCATAGCATTGCTGTAATAACACAGTTCAAGGCAAGCCTGGGCCACAGCAGGAAAACAAGTTCAGGAAATCTCAGCAGAGACCATCACAGACGCATTCCTGCCCAAACCTGAGGGTGTGGGGTGCAGGTATGGCTGTGGGAGGCAGGTGGTCAGCTTCCAGCATGGGCACTACCTGTGCCACCTCAACTCAGCACAGCACCAGCTCAGAGTTTCAGGGTGTTTGGGGGTTGCTGCACATCTTTGGGGGGTGCCAGGCAGCTGATTGTCTGAGCAAACTCACCAGCACACCCACTGTTCAATAACTGAGCTCAAGATCTCTGGTCCCCAAAGGTCTCTGTTGGAAGAGCATCATGAATAGGAGCCACAATTTCTAAATTTTGCCTATTGTAACCCGTTTTCTTATGTCTGCAGATAACTCCGGAAGAAATGTTGAAGTTAAAGCTGCATATACACAAAAATTGCCTATATTTGGTTACCCAAGTTTCTTACCTTCTTTGGTTCTGACTCAGCTGTCGGGTACTGAAATGGTTTTTTGCTGCACTGCCCTCAAAGTGTTTGTTGTTATCTGTGGCTACACGCAGCCTTGTCTTTATATGGAGCAAGTTTGTATGTGGGTAATGGGTGGACTTCACAGGGTTACTTTCTGTGTGTTTGACTCATTTTACACAATAACAATTTCACAACGATAAGTGTTATGCAATCTTTGGAGTGAAAAGAATTTAGTACCATGATGGCTTATGCCAGTCTACTGTATGAAAATACTCAACATCCAAATATACCTTAACTAAAAAACAATGACCTTGAACTAAATCCTGGATTCAAAATACTCACCAGATTCAGGGGTGGGATATATGCTACTTGTGCACACATTCCCTTATCCAGAGGATTGGCATCAGCAGTGAACAAACCTGAAGAAGCTGCTTCTCAGTTCTGAGACTGGCCATACAACTCCTGCTGAATCCCTTCTGCAAGATGAGACCTTCCTGGATGCCATAGCTTCCCTTAAATCCAGATCCTTTCCCTGGAACAGAGTTGTGGTATCATCCACCAGGTTCCCAGGAGACAAGTACAATATCTGTAGTAAGTTTGTACCCACAGAAAGAGGATTACACTGGATATACCCCTGCTGGACTGAGACCAGTCTGTGGTCAGACAGTAACTGACTCCAGCAGTGAACTACGTTTTAAGACAGTGTGGCTCTAGCAGCAATGATGCTGAGTTTTCATGAGTCAGAGTACATTGTCTGGGGCTTTTGATAAACATGTCATTATGCTTATGAGACATGAGATTAGGTTTGTTACATGTGAGTATTTATTTACATTTTGAAACAAAAAAGGTCATATGATGCGCAGCAATGGTAATCAGTGCTGGAGTTTAGAGAGTATTTGCACTCCCAGTGTCTCACCAGCTCCATAACAAAAATACGTGGGACTGAGGACCTTAAGAACATCATGGTGAGACCAGAAATCGTGCCAGTGTGGAGAAAAGAAAGGAGAAATTAGACTGACAGAAGTCTTGGACCACTCTTAAGGACACAGCCAGAGAATATGCACAAGTTTGTATGCTGATGTGCTGAAAGAAGGTCACTTGGGTCCAGCAGCAGCAACAAAACACAGGTCACTGGGGGAGAAGCGGAAGCAAAGATGTGAACACTGACTTCCCACCAGGAGTAGTTGATCTGAAGAATTATAAATCCCCTACTTACTACAGCAAATTCACCTACAGGGCAGCACCACCCAGCATTAACAGGAAGTAGCAAAGCACAATGCTTATTTCACATATGTTGCAGTTATAGGACTAGAAAGAAAGAAGATAGGAGGGAGGAGCTGCTATGTGGTACCAAGTCACTCAGTGACTTGTTTACTGGTTGCAAGTAACTCCATCACTGAATAGCACCTAGTGCAGACAGGAGGTGCTGTCAAGCTGATTTTCTGAGAACTGAGAAGCAGAATAATTTGAGGTTTCAATTCCAAGTCTTGGTTCAACAGAGATTTCAAAGAAATGATGATTCATGCCATATTCTGACCAAAAAGTGGTGGCAGGTTTTGTTTCAGGATGGGCTCTTTGATTGGAGACTTTTTCAGCTTCCATGAGGCACTAATCTGTGCTGCCATGTCCCACATGACATGCACCCATAGCATAAAGGCAATGAAACCAAAGGAACACCGGGAAAAAAAAGGTCTAATTTGGGCAAAAGAGCAGACTTGCATACGTCAGCATAAGTAGTTGTACATCAGAGACAAAGAAATATTCAGCATTTTTGTATTGAGCTGCCACAAATCACATCTTTCACTCTTTTATTTACTGGTACCATATTAATCTGCAATTAAAAAACATGCTATGCTATTTTAATAAGAATATATACTCTGGCCCACAATACAGGTTTTCTGAGGGTTAGAAAAATAAAAATCCAACAAAGAGAGAAAAACAATTGCTGTCTTGCACTAATAAAATATTAATAATCTAATGATAGAGAAATAGATACTTCTCAATAAATGGTAGTAATAAGATACTATTGTTGCAGTATTACTAAACAGAGCACAGTGATAAGAAGCTTGTGCCACTGGAAATAAGAAACATAACTGAGATTGTTGTAGTAGAGGATGCTGTATCTCATTTGGACATAAAATTAACAGCGTACAGCTTCAATTATGGTAATATCATAGGAAGGCTGTTGGCTGTGGGTCTTGTTTCAGATGATCCTTTTCATACCAACGTCCAAAAAGTGTCACAGTAACAACTGGTTCTGTTGGTTTTGCCTTACTTATCAAACGTCCATCATTCAGTACCTGATTGAAAAGGGTAAGAGAAGGATGTGATTAGAAGAGTACCCATATGGACACGCAGAGAGCTCAGAAAAGTTTGACAAAACAGGAAGAAGGTACGTCAGACAATACCTCTTACTGAAACTAGTGATTTAATTAAAAGGTATGATAGTAGATCGATTATTCACTATGAGCAAGTTTTGAGACAGTTCATTTAATGACTATACTGCAAAGGACCTAGTATGACACAGCTCCAGGGTGCCCCATTACCTCAAACTCCCCAGGGGCCAGCTGCACCCTGCTGTACAACACTTCCGGAAAGACATAGTTGGTGCCAAATGTGCCACTGAGGGAGAACATCTCAAACTTGGTCTGAGCCGTCTCCACGGGCTGCCCACACGTGTCTAAGTCAGTGCTCTTGCACTTGAGCAACGTGCATATCTACAGGGAGGAGAAGACATCAATGTGTTTAGCAAGATGGAAACACTCTCACAGGAAAGTCTTGTGTCATCAAAGCCAGTGTGTGTCAGAGCAGGTGAGAGTCACAGGATCTTTTTCATAATCTTTGGGCAACTCCTTTTTGGTTGTAACTTATTTTTTCACCTTTTGATCTAATTGAGAGTATTTCAGACCTGCATGGCCTTAGTAGTTACAAATCAGGCTGTTTCTGATGTAAGTGCTGCCAGAGTACCTTATCTCTGAAGCCCAATCCAGTCACTTCCACTAATTCTTCCTATTGCCAGTTCTCTTATTTGAAGGTTCCTTTCCCATGTGTCTTAGTAAGATGAGTTTGTGAATGGAAATTTTAGGCAAATGAAACAAAGTCCTCCTCATGGGTACATTGTGCAAATGTACACTGAGGTCTGCTTGCTGGTACCTGTACATGTTGGTAATGATACTTCATTAGATGACCTGGTAGTCCATGGGAAATCTGAATCTGACATTCTCTGTTCAAATTCTGGTGAATATAGGCCAAGGTGATGAAGTCAGCATCCACTTTTACTGTTTCATGTTAGTAGTTGTAGCACATAGAAGAAAGTAGGAATCAGAGTGTTTCCCTATTGTCCTTAATTATCCAGTTGATAAATATTTATGGTCTTCAAGAGGAAATATGAAATAGGGCTAGCACTCATATTATTCAGGAGTGATTCAAAAGACATTGGCTGGTTTTGCTGATAGGTGATGGAGTTTTTCTATTTGTCTCATATACTGGGGGGCAGAAGCATATTTGCAAAAATCAGAAATGTTATTCATCAACAAATATAGTTTTGTGCTGAAATGTAAATAAGCAGAGAAATAAGGAATATGTTCTGAAGAAATGAAAAAATACTGAGGGGAAAAAGGAAGAGTAGAAATTCCTGTCTTCTCTAGAACTTTCAGTACTGGTAGAGACTATCTGTCAGCTTCCACAACCACAGAAATAAATTTTACAAGCAAGTTCATAAAGAACTGAATGTATTCAAGCTACCTTCCTAAACACATTAGATGAGTTGTTTGCTGGCTAAGATCTCCCCCCATATCCTGGAGTCTGCGCCAGCTGGTATGTAAAGGCTGTGTTGACAGACAGAAGTAATTAAAAAAAGAAGTATAGTCTGCAGGCATGATAACTTAATTATGAAGGCAAAGAATATTTTCAAATAAATTTTTAAGCAAATTCAACCAGGATGTAACTCACTGTCTTTCCAAACATTTGATTAGAAGAGGAGCAGATATTTCCAGTCAAAGTCATATGTCATTTCAGTAAACTTCATTGCTATGATTTGGATAATGATGAAAAATTAACATCACTGTGACTTCAAATTATCTCATAAAGGTAGTTATGATCAACAGTTACTTTTAACAGCTTTTTAACAGCTACTCTTTGAGGAAGATACAGTGAGGCCACATCTGGAGTAGTGTGTCCAGCTCTGGGCTCCTCAGTACAAAAAAGACAAGGAGCTACTGGAGAGGGTCCAGTGGAGGGTCACAAAGATGACTAAGGGTCTAGAGCATCTCCCGTATAGGAGAGTCTGTGGTAGATGGGTCTATTTAGCCTAGAGAAGAGAAGACTAAGAGGGGAATCTCATTAATGCACATAAATATATCAAAGACAGATGCCAAGAGGATGGTCCCAGGCTCTTTTCAGAGGTGCACAGTGACAGGACGAGGAGCAATGGCCATAAACTAAAACACAGGAAGTTCCACCTCAAAAGAAGGGAGAAATTCTTTATGTTGAGGGTGGGAAAGCACTGGAACAGGGTGCCCAAGGAAGTCCTGGGCTCTCCCTCTCTGGAGACATTCAAAACCCCTGAGATGCATTCCTGTGTAACCAGCTCTAAGGGACCCTGCCTTGGCAGGGAGGTTGGCATAGATGATCTCCAGAGTCCCTTCCAAACGTAACTATTCTGTAATTCTGTGATACAGAGGAGATTCATAATACTTTCTGCAGAGAGTCATAGAGGAGGACCTAAATTTAGCCAATACTGCACACCCAAAAAAAATAGTGAGCATACTCTGGGAATTTAAAAGAGGTTTAGAGACGTCTCTACTGCTTTTGTTGCATCTAAATGTAAGTAGGCTTGGATGTTGTAGCAACTCCTTTCCATTGCTAACAAATATGATACCAGGACTCCAGTATACAAGAGAATCATCTTTTTCCGACACAGAGCTGAAAGTTTCTCTCTGTAAAGAAGCTTCCTAAAGCAAGTAACCCCCTCCAAAGAATTACCTGCAGATAGTACTGTCCTTCAACAACATGAAGCCCATCAAAAGCACCCAGCACATAAACTTCATCATCTCGTTTCCCTGCCATCTTGTAGCTCAAGTGACAGCAGAGGTCTTTTTGGCAGACAGTGAGATTTCCCCCAGGCTTAGTGAGCTCAGTGAAAGTGAATTTATCATGAAAGATGATTCCTGTGAAATCATGGTCATTTTGGGAGAATCTTTCAACATTCAAAGCATATGAGTTCCAGATGACTGCAGGTAGGGACGCAGAAGAAAGACGAGGGTGCACATCTAGTTCAGCAACAAGGAGGTGACCATCTTCGGTTTTCATATTGTAGGAGTACGTCCTGGCTCCATCTGGTGCATAAATACCACTCCCTGAGGAGAATACAATAGTAAGACCAAGAAGAATTAATAAAATCATATTGCCTTTTGTGTCCCTACTGCTAGCTCATCAACTATTCTTATAAAGAAATTTTAGTCTCACTAAAGGTGACCATTAGCAACTCAGTTCACAGAGCTTGCACTTTGACAAAGAATAGCAATTATTCCCTTGGATGAGGTCTGCTTAATGCAGACAAAGGCAGAGGATGTATGTAATGTTATGTTATGTTCTGTTGTGTTGTGTTATCTTATGACTGTATTTATGGCCTTCTCAGTTCTCTTTTCTCCTGAATGTAATTAAGTTCTTGGTAATTCCTTTATTCTCTGCTAATTGATGTGAAAGGATCATCTACAACTGAGACAATCCAAAACACAACACAGTCAAGTACCACAGGCATGTCCTGGTGAATACAGGAGAGAGCAGTTGTCCAGCCCACTTTAAACTGACTGAGAACTCCTCCCAGTGCAGAGAATCCCATCTGATCAGTACCAAGCAACTGAGAGAAATCAAAGATCTGTCATATCCATCACTGCTAAAGACCCACAAAAAATGGACAACAAGCAGAAGCCTGTCAAGCATGTCAAATGAGAAGCCCAAGGACAATACTGTGGTTTCACAGCTCAGTGAAGATACTGATCTAACCAAAATGTACTATCCCATAAACTAAGATCTAAAAAATCAGTCTTACATTCTAAAATGAAAATGTAGACTTCTTAGCAGTGTTACTGCAACATCTCTGAAAATCCTTTTTTTAAACACATTTCTATAAACATGTTAAATACAGCTACAAATAAGTCTTTCATTTGGCCAGAATAAAGGTAGCCATGTATGCTGCTTATATTTACAGTTTAGCATTCAATCACAGACTTAGAAATGGAGAGGAAAAGAGCCTAAGTGTCAACATTTCTATTTGGGTAAAAGAGGCAGTAACTTATTACTTATTTAGAGCCATTAAAAGAAAGAAAGGAAAATCCTAAGAAGCTAGGGCAAAGAAAACACTACAAGTTTTGCTGTGCCTTGTATGACAACAATAGGGATGGGATTTGTCAGGTTTAAAATTTGGTGACTAGACTTCCAGATAAACACATTATATTCCTCTGCAAAATCACCTTGTAGAACAGGAAACATAGATTCATGGCTATAAAGATTTTTAAGACAGAGTGAGAGTTAAATTACCTGTCATTGCCAAGCTGGTTTTGTGAATATTGGCAGCTAAGAAGTTGACACGCATGCCCATAGCCCAGGCAGAATGAAACTCAACTGCAGTCAGAAATGGCAGGACATTCATCCAAGCTGTCGGGAAGAGCACAGTGTCCACCTGCATCTTGCTCACAAGGACAATGGCAGGTTCATAAAAAAGGATGTCAAAGCAAGTGAAAATGCCAAACTTCCCAAAGGGAGTCTCAAAGGTGACAGCTTCTGGCTCATTTGGGTAATTAAACTGAGATTCTATCATAAAGAGATTATACTGTAGGAAAGGAAAAAAGAGAAACAAGTTAGAGGCACTTACTGTGATATCCTGGAGTCATTCCCTAGAACTGTTTAGAAAGACTTGAGAAAATTTTTCACTTGTGTTGGAAGCCCTCACATGTAGGAAGTTAGGCTAAAATTGTATGATCATGGTACCAAACAAGTGGATATGGGGAGACACATATTGCCCTGGCATCTAGCTAGGAAAGCAGATGGCTGTCTTCAGGTCTGTTGATGTCATCATAAAAATAATCTCTCCACTCTCCCCCCCTGTTTTATTTTTCTGGTAACCTGAATGCACACAGAAGAGAAATAATAATGTAAGAGGAGCAGGGACATTCTGGTTCCAAGAGACAGAATTGGTAACCTTCATGTGGAGATGCCCAAAAGTACTGTAAGTGCACAGCACCAGCATGAAGCATGAGACAGTACTGGAAGACTGTAGAATAGAGAAGAAAACAAAGGCTGTGCTGATGGGGGAAAGGCAGATGATCTTCGCCAACAGAAAAATCCAAGTTTACGACATTCTCAGATTTCCAAAATTTTTCTTATTCCTTCACATATATGTTTTCTAAGAATTCTTTATTACTGTCCAAGTGGCCTAGACAATAAACATGGACATTAGGCCAGGAAAGAGGTTCAAATTTACTGAACTTAAAATTCAGCACCTGGGCCATGCCAGATTGGCACGTGGGGGACCAAACTCACATTATCAGTGTTCCCCTCGCCCAGTTTGCTTGGAAATAAGTATCTTGGCATCTTCTCTGAACAACCAGGTGACATACTGGGCCCAAAGTGCATTAAATATACAACTGACTTCACTCTAGTCACATCAGCATGGTGTTCTGGCACACAATTCACACAACTTTGATGGAACTTGCAGGTAGGAACATAATACTGAAAGAACTTTCATTGGGTGCAAACATTTCAAAGCCTTCATCTCTTTTTACACCTATCTTAGGTTCATGGTTTTGTCCAAATAATTCCTGTTGTGCAAACACTGTGCTGAAACAGCATCAGAAAAAAATGTATAGGAAAAGGCCTGCTTTTCTGAAATCACACTACTCATCTGTAATGAGATTCAGATGACCATTTTCAAATCCTGGAACATGAAGGGGTAGTCTGGTGAAAACCTGGTGCTGAAAACTCAAGCTGCTTAAGCAGCAGGATAACCAGTAGTAGGGAGTTAATGACCTAAGGAAGTCCATCAAAACCATATGCCACTGAATTGCACTAGAGCAATCAATTTTCATTCAAGTCTGTTTTGAGAAATATGACAGTTAATGCAAATTTTGCATCAATACTTCATAGCAAGAGAGAGATCCTTTTACATTATGAACAGAAGCAAAAATCAGCCATGGGGCAATGACTGGCATCAAATTCTCTTTCCAAATGGAGATATTTGGAAGCGGTGGAAAATTAGTTTTGATCTTTCCAAGGCCACTTTACCTTGTGGTAACGAGCCACCAGTTTCCCCTCTGGGTCAAAGACAACATCTGTATTGTATTGGTAGCGACCATCACTGGGGCAGCCGGGATCACTGGAGTTACACAGCTTCTTATCCCCGATGTTTGCAACCACATAGATGGAGTTATTCCTGGCCATGCAGCTGAGTCGTTCCTGCACTGGTGATGGACCAAATCTAGTGTATTTTAGGGAAGGAAAAAAAGATTTAGCAAAACCCATGCTGTCAGAGATGTCTGTGCTTAAGGGCACACCAGCAGCACCTTCAACCCTGCAGCCATGGCAGGGCAGGCAGATACACAGAGCTGGAGCAGTGCTTCCTCAGATTGCTTCCTGCAACTTGGAGTAGGTCCTGGAACCTTCCCATTGGCATTTGCAGGGAGATGCCTGCCAGTCCCCTTCAGCACCTGTAACACGCTCTGCAGTAAGCAGATAATCCTTGGGCTGGGAAAGAGCAGGAGGGGACTCTCTGAACTGAGGAAGACACTACTTTGATGTTACACAGGAAAATATTTTAGCATTTGGCATAGTGACACCTGAGGACTGTAGCTCTGGGCCCTTAGCAGACTAAGCAGAGTTGAGCTGTACATGCAGATGCTACGGTCAGGGCAATTCATCTCCTCCCGTGGACAACAGCACATAGATCTCTAGCCACGGCATGAAGAGCAGTGGGCTATTAATTTCAAGATGTGACAGGCCATGTGCCAAAAACTGGCACCACCTCTGAAGCACCCATACCAAGCCATAAAGAGAGCAGGCATCCCCTTCTGTAATGTTGCAATGCATATGGCTTTGCAAGGTGTGCATGGGCCATACAAGGAGGACCATCATGCAAGGTACACCTAGTATCAAGGAATAAGGTATGCCAGACAGTGATAGCATGTGCTATATTCCCAAAAGCTGCTAATGAAACCCCTGATTTAGAACAGTGATGAGACACATAGATCACCTCTGCAAAAACTGTGAAGAGCTGGAATAAAGACCTGAACACACTGCCACCCCATGCTCTGCAAAGATATTAAGTTATTAGAAAGCATCCAAAGGAGTGAAACAAAGACGGTGAAGGGCCTTGAGGGGAAGCCATATGAGGAGCAGCTAAGGTCACTTGGTCTGTTCAGCCTGGAGAAGAGGAGACTGAGGGGAGACCTCACTGCAGTTACAACTTCCTCTTGAGAGGAAGAGGAGGGGCAGGCACTGATCTCTTTTCTCTGTGGTGACCAGTGATGGGACCCAAGGGAATGGCCTGAAGTTCTGTCAGGGAAGTTTAGGTTAGACAATAGAAACAGATTCTTCACCCAGAGGGTGGTTGGGTGCTGAAACAGGCTCCCCAGGGAGGTGGTTACAGCACCAAGACTGACAGAGTTCAAGAAGCATTTGGACAATACTGTCAGGCACATGGTGCAACTCTTGGTGATGATCCTGTGCAGAGCCAGAAATTGGACTCAATGATCCTTGGGCATCCCTTCCAACTTGGCATATTCTGTGATTCTGCGATTTACCGAAAGACTGTATATTTTAGCTACCTATATCTCCATAAAAGCTGCACATCCTGCACTTCTCCTCATTGTGACACTCCTCAGAACTGCTGAAGAATTATATCCTCACAGACATAACAACATGCTCTAAGCTCCTCATCATTTAGCAGGTGTAGAAAGCTGTGGTGAAGAAGGCGGACCATGGCTGTAGATCTATGGCAAAGTACTAAGCTCTGAAAGTCAGAAGTCCAGAACTCAACTACAGGTTAGTTTGTCACTGCTGGAAAATGCTGCTTGAATGACAGATCATGTTCTACAGCACAGAGGCTCTAGCAATTCAGACTTTATCTTACTTGTGGAAAACTAAGATTAAAAGTTTCTGGGTTTGAATCACTCAGAGGTGTGAACTTTGACTACTGACCTCATCACCTCTATTAGCTTGTCACAAACTAGTTCTTGGCTATCCACAAAAATGGCACGTTTACTTTTGTATGAACATGGCATTTGTAAAAGACAAACAAAAAACCAAAGAAAAATTAGTGTTAATAACTTACAGTCATTTCTATTCCTAATAGTGTGAAAAAAATTGAAAGCAGAATGAGAGACAGCATATTCTGGCATCAAGGCTTTTCCAAATGGAAAAAATACATTTCCTCTACTTTTAGTAACCCATATACTGTATGTTGTTTGAATTTCTCCTTAAAGTATCTAATTAAAAAAAAGTTTTGAACATGTTTCCCTCATCAATTAGTCATGGACATGCTATGTATTTTATAGGCAACTTACCTTCATACTCTATTTTAATTGAAACTTATACTTGTGTCAAAAGCATTAGCATATGCATTTAGTGGGAGCTGCTCATGACTCCATGAGATACTAGTTTGAAACCACACAAATCACTGCAGAAGGAATCA
>JAWWEE010000105.1:60127562-60159633 GCA_035221455.1 Xenops minutus | reverse complement strand
CTCATAGACGGCTGCAATGAAGGTGTCGGAGGCAAGGGCCTGAAGGACCACGAGTGTAAATATCTCTGCACGCAGGAGAGGCCAGGAGGGGAGCATGGCTGGTGCCTCACAGCTCCTAGAATGCTCTGAGTCATGGACAAAGAGTGCAAAAGGAATATGCATAGAGAAGAGGGGCAAAGTTTAACTTTGAAAGAGGGAGGAACTGCTGATCTGTTAAAACATTCTCTTGGAGCCAAGCATGACATACGGGAAAGTGTAACGGTACACATTAAGGCTGTTGAACTGAACATAACTAAAATATTGGGCAATGCCACGAATAATTGTGCCAATAAAAAAATAAGCCATTAAAAACATGTCTAGTAAGAACAGTCCAATTTTTTTTCTTATAATTTTCTCTGTCACTGATTAAAATAGACTTTTCCTATCTGTGTTAGTTGTGAAAGGTGGATGTGTCACCACAGATATAGTGTTATGTGAAGTCTGAGTGGCAAAACTGAGGGTGTTAAAAGCTGCT
Organism: Xenops minutus; assembly: GCA_035221455.1. NCBI lineage: Eukaryota > Metazoa > Chordata > Aves > Passeriformes > Furnariidae > Xenops > Xenops minutus. The sequence continues at coordinate 60,159,119 of JAWWEE010000105.1, read as the reverse complement.
TTATTCTAGTATCTTCATATTACTTATTTCCTATGCTACGTGTCAGTAGGTGTAGCGAGCTTCTTTAGACAGAAGTAATTGCAGTAGCATCTCACTGTACTTGATATCATACACTAAGCATGTCAGCAACAGAAATGTCCCTTCAGTTCATCCCTGTGTCTCTTTGAGCCACTTCTGTTTAGCTGTGCATCACTTTCCAACAGCCTTCCACCAGAAAATATTAATCTGGAGGGACTGTTTTCTGAAATCAGGCAGGTAAATAACTCATTGCCTGGCTCTCACTAGCGGGAAGCAGAAGAATAGTAAGCATGCCTGCTCCTCTGCACACCTTTCCTGTCTCCAGGAACATACTGTATACTGAGAGGCCTTCGCTTTTAATCTTCAACTCGGTTCAAATGCATTTCTTGCCATGACTTTCTAGTAGATGCAGTATTCCCATTTGAAAAAGGCTGTCGGAACAGTGGGTAGCAGAAAAGGCTGTCTGCTTTCAGATATAGCAGACTCTCACTGTAGAGCTGGCTCAGAAATGACAGATCTGTGGATGAATGCAGATACCACAGATTTCTCTGCAAAAGTAATGCTGATTGAGGCTTTCAACCATTGGCAACATTGATTTCTTTTTGTTAATGTTCACCTCTAAGTACTTCTCTACACACACGACTAGATACAGAATGTTCATTCAGGAACCTTAAATAAGAGCCTTTTAAAGGTTGCAATAGAGATTTCAGTGACACTTGAATTAATGTAGCTTGGCAGCCTTCCCCCCTCTCCGCCCCATTTTTCTTACCAATTCAAATATGGGTTGAATCCCATTAACCACAATCAGACACCAGTTTGAAGGAGGAAGGAGCAAACACTTCCTTGTTTAGCAATAGCAAGGATATGAGCCAGAAAGCTTACTGACCCGGCAGGGCTGAGCTGAAAAATTTACAAGTGCAGTGCGAGGGTACTGCCCTGCAAAGTTCAAGTCACACCCTGGGGACAAGGGTATTTCTGTAGTACGGTGGAGTGGAGGCATCCCTCTTTGCCTCTGTCTGCCTACTGTCAGCAGAGCTGGGAGTTCACCCAGGAACAAGGAACTAACACCAGTTAAACAAGCAAGCCCACTGAATACACTTATCAAAACTGCGGTAGCTCAGGCTACACGTAGCTGTGGACAATATAAGGGGAAACTTATCTGGAGATCCGTCTGCTTTCCACACCTCCATCCTCCCAGTTCACTCTTCCCACCCCTGTAATGTATGCTTTCCCATCTCTGCTACTGCGTGAGGATGGTGGTAACCCGAGGACTTACTTCTGTGAAACACGAGGCAATTTGGTGCTAAATCCGCTCAGCTATAGAGGGAGTCTCTCTTCAGACTGTGGTCCTGCTTCTTTTCTTGTGCTAAGAGAGAGTGTGTGGAAGACTACTGTGCACTCAAAGGGTTAATTTGCTGTGGTAAAGCCTGTGTGGAACGTCTCACCTGCAATCATGCAATCACTGCAAAGCAGTGAGTACATGCGGGCAGGAATGAGGAAATCTGAAGCTGATATTTTAGCAACGGCACATAGTTATGTTTCTTAGCTGTAACAGGACACCATATCCTAGGACACAGACATAAACTTAAAGATACAGTACTTTTCTCCCACAAACAAATAGAGTGCTTTCCATTACTTTGACTATATGAATTGTAGAGGATTCTAATTTGATACTTTTACAGACTAAAATCTTGTTTTTAAAACATTCACTTTGTAAAAAAACCACTTTCATCTGCAAGTCTGATTTTTTTATGGTGCTGGTCAGATTAAATGTAAATGTTTTTAAGCCAAAACAAACCTGCAGAACAACAGAATTATCCACACAGAGAAAACTTAGCTGCACTACACAAAGCAATCCCGTACACTTGCATAAAAGGTACAGTCAGCAGGGTCTCCACTCTCACACATGCCAGTGCATTCCATGCATTCAAGCTATTCACTAGCCTTTATCAACATCTGCTAGCACAGTCTTGACTCTCCCTCACACCAGCATAAGCAGCCATTTAATGGGAACAACTATATGTTCTTGAAAAATTCGTCATTTTGAGAATTTTTGATAAAGACCCACCTAACTGCTTGGAAAAGCTGACACAGTTATCAACAGTTTTGTGGAAATGAAATTTTCCACTTCCTAAAATGTATCCAGAAAGATTCAAGTAGACTCCTGCAACTGTGAGTTAGGGCATAGTGTGATAACAAATTACACTGTGTGCTGAGCTGAATAACTGTTTTTTGAATCAACGGCATTTCAAGGATTGTTTTTCAAAGCAAATGACAACCTTCAAAAGCTCTGTTAATCTCTGGTTTAGAAGAGTGAGTGTTCAGAGAGGGGGCAGAACAGTATTGTGGAAATAGCTTCTAACACTCCACTAAAAATTTCAAATAATTAAAAATTGTTTTTTATTGGACCACAACCTGCCCTTATATGCCTGAATCCTATACCACTGAAGTCGGAGGAATCTATTTTCTATTGTCCCCAGTGCCACGGCCAAGCCCACAACAACCAAAACTATTACAGAAAAACACATACACAACTTTCCAGCCCAGTACCTTATTTTTGCTGCAAAATCAAGTCAATAAATCAATGTGCAATGACTATGCTGTTAGATAAGGCAACTTGAGAAATAGAATGCTATTATGAGTATTAGTATTATTTAACATTAATTAATACTATGATTAATTACCATCAAAGAAAAGGACAATGAGATCTTAAAGGATCTGCAGTGAAATCATGGTGAAACTTGCTCTGTGTGTGGAGGGTCCTTTACATAGCACCTTCCAAAGAGTGTTACACTCAAAATTGGCTTAGATGTAGTAGTCCAACTTATCAGACATTCTTCAGATAGCACCTAGTTATGGAGAAGTCAAATAAGCAGGAACATCATCACAGCATGGCAAACACAAAAATATATATATTTACTAATGTTGATCTAGGTAAGAGAGCTTCAATCTCAATTGGATCTACCAGGAAGTCTGGAAAAACTGTACTTCTGTTTTGAAGACCTTCGTCTAGGGGGTTTGGGGGAACAGGGAAGAAGGGAATTGGCAAGATGAACATGCTGTATGAATACAACCAGGAAAATCAAGCAGAAATAAAGCTGCCTTGAACATAAGGTAGTTAATGAAATAGAGGGCACTGATAAATACCATGAGGCTCTTTGACCATTTGTGTTACAAGTCTGACAATCCAGAAGGGTGCCCCATTACCTCAAACTCCCCAGGGGCCAGCTGCACCCTGCTGTACAACACTTCCGGAAAGACATAGTTGGTACCAAATGTGCCACTGAGGGAGAACATCTCAAACTTGGTCTGAGCCGTCTCCACGGGCTGCCCACACGTGTCCAGGTCAGTGCTCTTGCACTTGAGCAGCGTGCATAACTGTGGGGAGGAGGATGCAGAAAGGCAAAATACCACTAAGCTTTCAACAATCAAGAGCTGAATTTGAGAGCAAGAAAAGCTGTCATGATGAAAAAATGATCCAATATATCTATTTATTTATTTATATCATTATATATATATTTAATTATATCATTTATGTAGGGCTAGAAGATCCAAGGGTGGCACTTGAAACTTTGTAAAATGACAGTTCTTTGCCAACATTGGAGCAAAGCACTGTGTCTGCATGTACACATGTTATAAGTTATGTGTGTATTAATGCATAATACGTATGCATTTAGTCATAGATGTGGAATAGTTTGTGACCTAGAGAAGTTACTTCACCTCTGGCTGAGTTTCAAAAATGCTGAAGCCATAGATATTGCCTACTCTAGTGGGAATACTCTCTTTATATTTATATATATAAAGATATAAATATAGCACTTTAAAAAAAGCTGAACAGCAAAATTTCACAGAATAAATACATTAACAAGTCATATGAATACAAATGTTATATCCATATTTAGCTTCTAAATTTTGTTAGATAACCACATGGTAGAGGATCACATCAGCACAATGCTACAAACCACTAAACATAAATAGTGCCAAGAGCATCTCTGTGAAGTTAGGGAGAACTCTGCAATCTTCTCTCTCTTTTTAGCACATATACAGAAACCTCCTAAGTATCACAGAATCATTTCGGTTGGAAAAGACCTTTAAGTCCAACCATTAGCCCAGCACTGCCAAGCCCACCACTAAACCATATCTCTAAGCACCACATTTACACATCCTGTAAACACCTTCAGGGATGGTGACTCAACCACAACCCTGGGCAGCCTGTCCCAATGCTTGACAACCCTTCCAGTGAAGACATTTTTTCCTACTATCCAATCTAAACCTCCCCTGGAACAACCTGAGGCCATTTCCTCTTGTCTTGTCACTTGGGAGAAGAGACCGACTCCCACCTTACCACAATCTCCTTTCAGATAGTTGCAGAGAGCAATAAGGTCTCCCTCAGCAATACAACCTGTGAAACCTACAACCGGCCAAACCTGAAGAGCAATTTATGCAAGATGAGTTCCTGAAATTACCACCAGCACCGATAAGCATATGTATTTATCTTGGTCTGTCCTTGACAAAACTGCTGGATGACCTCACATTCTTTAAGTGTTGTGGCATAGGGTCAACCCATGGTCTTCACTTCCATAATTTATAACACAGAAAAGCAGCACCTCTAATGAAGACAAAAGATATCACAAAGAAACCAAAAGTTTTCCAGGGGGCCTAAAACCGCTTTGTCTTAAATGCCCTCAAATCAAAAATGACACAATGGAAATGGACTGCAAAGAGATTATTGCAGCCTTCCCACTGTTTAAATAAGAGCAGGAAACTCTTACCTGCAAATAATACTCTCCTTCCACAACATGTAGCCCATCAAAGGCACCCAGGACATAAATTTCATCTTGCTGCTTCTCTACCATCTTGTAACTCAGATGGCAACAGAGGTCCTGCTGGCAAACGGCATTATTTCCCTCAGACTCAGTGAGTTCCGTGAAGGAGAAGAGATCATGGTAAACAACCCCATTGAAATAGTGCCTGTTTGATGGAAGCTGTTCAATCCTGCTGGCATACGATTTCCAGTTAACAGCACCAGGATAGTCAGGAGACAGACACGGGTGTGAATTCAGTTCTGTCAGCGAAAGGCGACCATTATCCATTTCAACATTGTAATAATATGCTTTCGGACCATCTGGGGCATAAATACCACTCCCTGCAAACACATAACACCAGGAAGCTTCTAATCTGAAAGCAAATGTATGGGGAAGGTAAGCAGTATTCACTAATTATATATGTGCAAAATTTTACTCTAATATTTGCCAAAATGTTTTGAAACTAAATCAAGCCTTCACAGACTACAGTCTTAACCTAATGTTTTCTGCAATCAATGAAAAGCAGACCAAGCTCTGATGTTTCATGTATTTTAAGTGACAAGATCAGTGTGCTGATTATATATGATTTAAATGCCTGAAGCCATACATTCTTCCTTGAGTTGAACTGCATTAGAAATCAGTAATTCAGATGAAAATAAAGGGTAACACTGTCAAATCAAAAAGTTCTGTATGGAAAAGATATTACTAAAATTCACATCTTTATTCAAGTGCTTTACATAAATACAGAAATCTTTAAAGCCCAAAGTAAAACTTATAAGGAATATGAGTTGTGTGACATACTGTCACCAACAACTGAGAACTAAAGGAACAGCCCATATCTGCTTTTATTTGGATGGCAAAGTTTAGAGCTATATTTTAGCAGGAAGTTTCTCTCAGTTCTGCAAGCACACACAAAATTTGTACTTGACTTCTCACATGTGCTTGGGAAAAATATACAGTGAGAACAAAGCTTGCAAAGAAAATGTGACACAAGGTCTGCAGCCCAGAAGTACTTATTTGCAGGACTCACATGAACATTCTCAGAGTTAGGTTTCCATCTACTGGAGAAAACAAAGTCTGGGCTTTCTGATGACCAAAACAATGATAAACACCAAGGTCAGAAGATGAAGAATAACACTCATAAATTCTCAGAACTCATTACTTAACAAATAACTAAAGGTGTTATAGTCAATTTAAGGATTTCTGAGTTTTGACATAGCACATTTTTATTTCCTTTATATCTTTACAAGCACTCCTGTCCTAATCCTGTTGACATGTGTATGCTGATGGGAATTTCTGCTTGACTGCACTACACAGATATAAATGTTACCCATGTGAACAAGATCCATAGAGGAATATCACCTTACCTGTCATATCTAAAGTGGAGTTGTGTGTATTCGCTGAAAGTAAGTTGACGCCCATTCCCATGGCCCATGCTGAATGAAACTGGATTGCTGACGACAGCGGAAGAGTGTTAACCCAAGCGGTTGGGAACAGAATGGTGTCAACCTGAAATCTGCTTGCCAAGACCACAGCTGGGTCATGATAGAGTATGTCTGTGCAAGTGAAAATGCCGAAGTATCCAAAGGATGTATTGAAAGTCACAAATTCTGGTTCCTTAGGGTAATTAAACTGTTTCTTTGTCACAAAAAGGTTGTACTGTTCATGGAAAAGAAAGAATGGAGGAAATAAAATATTAGAAGATGATTCAAACCATTTAAGGTAAAAAAACATTGAATATAATACTCATTCACTTAAATACAAGTAATGGAGAAAATGTTTTGTGAACACGCTATACCTTAATTTCAAAAAGGAGAATTCATGCCACTGCAAGAGGAGTTGAGCAAAAATAACTGTGGTTCTAGTTTCTACCAGTGAAGGGGATTTGTATTTAGTTAGAAAGAGTTTATTTAGGCATTAATATTTACATATCTTATACATCACTTCCTATTGAGGTGTAGTAAAAACAGAGGGCTTATTGAGCTTTTACTAATTTCATTTAATTATTTGCTTTTCCATTCAGAATAGTAGGAACAAAGATATCATAAGGCAGTGGCTTCCACCTGCACTCTGAGACTTTCTCTATGTAGAAATACATTCAAACCTAGGAAGCCGCTTCTGTTTCACATCTTTAATCATCTGAGAATCATGCACTTTCTGAACACTGGAAAATCCTCTCACCTTGTGATAACGAGCCACCAGTTTCCCTTCTGAGTCAAAGACAACATTGGTACTGTACTGATAGTGGCTATCACTTGGGCACCTTGGATCACTGGAGTTACATGGTTTCCTGTCTCCCATATTTGCAACCACATAGATGGAGTTATTCCTTGCCAGACAGCTTAGTCTTTCCAGCATGGGTGAGGGAGCAAACCTAATCAGCAGCAAAGGAAGAAAGAAATAAAACATCAAAACTATTCAATCCATAAAAATTCTAATGCTAAGACTACAGATCACAAGAGTGATAGGTCTAGGTTAGCCACCAGATTTGTGCTTCAAAGCTTAGCATGCCGAAACTCTTGCATCACCTCACATTAACTGATGAATGCAAAGGCTTCCTTGCAGTGAAAGCAAATCTTTGCACTTTCAAGGCTACCTTCTACTGCCAGCGTGTGGCACAGCAACGATATTACACTGACACATGGGCTAATATGAGCCCTTCTGCTGCAGCTCTCCATTTGGCTGATATGCTGAGGTCACTTCTGATTTGTTTCTTCGATGGTGTGTTTTGTTATTTGCTGGTGCAATTTATTAAGGAGAAAAACTGAATAAAAAGGCTATCAAATCATGATTCCAAAATGTAAGTTTGAAATTGTGCCCTATATTCTTTCAGTAATAGCTGTTATTTTATTCACAAAGACTCCCTAATATTCCCATCTCATAAACATTTTCTACAACATGAATTGAATACCTTACAGAGATGTGGATTCCATAAGTTTTTTCTTTTTAAATAAATCTCAATCTTTTTGGTATACTAACTTAAAAAAAAAAAAAAGAATTATAGTGAGATAAAAATGACAGAGAAAAATTATGAAGAAAGTTTTCTGAAACTATTTATGGCAACTATATGTGTCTAACCTGGCTTCATTTCATAGTAGTTATTCCAACACATTTAAAACTAACAACCACCACTCCTAAAAGTAGCCATCTTTCCTGTCAGACTGTTCCCCCATTTATAACAGGGATGATACCTTCCAGGATCAGCACATGGAATCCAGTCCACCTGTGGGTCTGGGATATCCTCAAGATAAGGATATATTATTTCCCTTGTGAAGACCCAGCCGTAAATGCCATCTTCAGGAGTCACAATGATATGGGCACCCTGGTACCAACATACAAACACCAAAACCACCATTAAGACAACGAAAAAAACAGTCAGTGTTTATTCAAATGAATGTCTCTAATGAGATCATAATACCTGTCTGGCTGCTTCTTTGCTGGCCCCTTCCAAAATTGCCATATTTTTCTCGATCAGCATGAAGGCTTCCTCAGGAGAAACTGGCACTTCAGTGTCCTCAGACAAGACAACGTTGTGCTCGTATACTGCTGCAACATAGGTGTCCAAGGCCCAGGCCTCCAGAGTAGACAGCACCAAAAGCACAGCAGAGGTACAAGCTTTAGGAAGTCCCACGTCTGAAGCCTGGAAGTCATCTAAGAGGAGGCCGTGGGCAAGCAAAAGCAGGGGACTTAAAAAGACGAAGTCTTGCACAAAGTCTGGGAATTCCCCAGGGCAGCAGAAAGTTAACACCAGGAGATGCAATCACCCTGCCTAGAAAATCTCACATCAAAGCCAAGATAGCCACCAGCATTGAGCAATGCTGCCTTACACCACTGCAGAGAAGTCACCACTGCGCTGCAGCTGAAGAACCCGACACCTGCCAGACCTGTGAATGAGTCGGGTGTGGCATTGCTGCAGTAACACAGCTCAAGGCAAGCCTGGATCACAGCAGGAAAACAGTCTGGGAAATCTCAGCAGAGACCCGCACGGATACATTCCTGCCCAAACTCAAGGGCGCAGGGTGCAGGCAGGGCTGCGGGAGGCAGGTAGACAGCCTTAACCTCAGTGCTGCCACACAGGCACTACCTGTGCCACTCCTGTTCAGGGCAGCTCCAGTCTAGCCAGTCGTAGTTTGGCTATACCTGGCACAGTCTCAGCTCATCGGAGCTTCATGGTTTGTACAACTGTGTGGGTAATGGCAGGTGGGTATTTAGACCTGCCACTGCATGAGACAAGCACACCACTATCCAGGGAGTGGCTTAGCTTCCCACAGAAGATCCCACTGTTCTACTTTAACTATTGTTCTAGAACCTCTGGGTAACTGTAGTAAGAGAACATGCTTGTGAATTATTTCACAAAGCAAAAAACCTGGAAATCAGGATTCCTCTTCATGTTTCTTTTGCCTTCATTGTTCCTGTGAAAGAATTAATAGGGGAGATGATGTGTTGCCAGGAAGATAGAGGGGTTAATGCTGCCTAGTTTCTACTGGTGGTCTGATGAAGTCCACAACTCATTACTTGCATGATATTTGTGTTCTTTCTGGTAATCCTGGCCACCCTCAACTCATTAACTGTATACATCAAGTAAGTGAACAAACCATTGCACAAAACAAGCTAATTAAGTCTCATGTCTACAGATCTGTATCTTGTGCACCTTGTGTCCAATTCTAGTTCTCTCAGCTCCTTCTCACCTGGTTCATCATCAGCACCGGCATGGTCAGCATTTCCTAATAAGGTGAGGTGTACACTCCCGATTTCAGTAAAGTCTAACACCTCATACAAAAAGGAACAGAAGCTATTGACAGGATGTTCCTAGAGGAAGCCTACCTTTCCATACCCTGATGTTTCACAGCTCAGCTGGCTACCAGACCAGTTGTTCTTGCTAGTCCCAAAGAGCTCTGTCAAAGAAGTATTTCTCATATAAAATCCAGTAACTACTTACAATAGAAACTGATTGGAAACTGCTTGAGACACCACTTTTCTTATTAATGGGAAAAAGAATAATGTAGAGAACCTCTTCTAGGACCCAATTAGATGACTTTTGCCCCAGTCAGGGTCAGGAAGACTGGTGTGTGTTTGCTAGGCATATCCTTATCTCAATCCCCCTAGAGTTTCTTTTGCCCAGCATCTGGATGAAGCAAGGAAATGTTTTTTTCCCATAGTAGCCCTAGACTCCTGGTAGATTTGGTGTGGCAGAAGCAATTAGTTATAAACATTTCAGCTAGCATTTATTAGCAATACAAATCTCACACACACTAAGCTGAGTCTTCATATATAATACAAACATACATATGTCAGTGCATGTATGTATACACACATATATACAAGATGCCAAGTCTCCTCCAGGACTGAAGATCAGTTAATTCTGTGCAGACATGGCAACTCTTCTCTTCATTACTTTTGCCTCCCATTTTCAGGCACTCTCAAGATAATACAAGTGCTGCTAGATACAAAGTCTTTCAAACTCTTGTTGTCTAAAAAAATTTACAAAACTTAGGAAAAAAGTTGCTTTATTGAAAATAACATTGTGCTTAATGCTTTGTAATTTCAAATTCTCTTTCAATGTTTTATGTTATCGTTTACAGTATTACAAGATAATGAACTTCCCTTTAAAAAGTACAGAATATCATGGTAGCAAAATAGTAGCTTTACCCAAGAATAATGCACAGCATGCACAAGTAGAGAAATCAGACATTTGAAAACACATCTCTTCACATACAGCAGTGCACTGTACAAGGAACACAATTAAACAGGCTGACAGCTGAGGGTTACTCATCACTTACAAGAACTTCCAAAAGAAAGGCAGTCAGTGTTTAGTGTTTCAAAACAGTAATGCAGCTACAACTAAACCACAATTGGTTGTTCAATAAGGGATCATGTCCCAGCTCCAGAATAATGAAGCACTGTTAAGTCCAGTCACCTCAATAGTAGGTTAAACCACAGCAGTAAACAGACAATTGAAAGTATGTCAGTCTATGTTTCAGTGCCCATCAGATGAGTTCTTTCTTCATTATTAGCAGGAGGATTTTGCATGCTGGAACTGGAACTATTTGCATAGGGAAAAGAACAGGAGAGAAGACACAGGTTTCACATTCTCTGGACACTTCTATGCAATACCAACATTATAAGCAAAAAAGCGCATTACATGCAGAGAGCTATGTGGATCACTGGATTTGGTTCCTGTCTATTGCACCCAACCATGTACTATTCATTCATACCATCATAAAATGGTTCGTAGCGAAAGTGACCTTTAAAGGTCATCTAGTCCTACCCACAGCCATGGGCAGTAACATCTTCAACCTGACCAAGTTGCTCAAAGCCGTGTCCAACCTGGTCTTGAATGTTTCCAGCCATGAGGCATCCACTACCTGTCTGGACAATTTGGTTCACTGCTTCACTATGCTCACTGTAAAAATTTTCTTCCTTATACCTAGTCTGAATCTACCTTCCTTTAGTTTAAAACCATTACTTCTTGTCCTATCACTACAGGCCCTAATAAAAAGTTCATCCCTACCTTTCTTGTAAGCCCACTAGAGGTACTCCCCAGAACTCTCTCTTTTGCAGGCTGAACAACTGCCAGCTCTCTCAGCCTTTCCTCATGGGAGAGATGTTCCAGCCCTTTGACCATTTTTGTGGCCCTTCTCTGGACCTGCTTCAACAGGTCCATGTCTTTCTTGTGCTGAGAGCTCCAGATATAAATGCAGTACTCCAGGTGGGGTCTCAGAAGAGCAGAGTACAGAGGGAGAATCCCGCTTGTGATTCTCCAGGTCCCATCTCATCCTTCAGGTATGTCAGCTGCCCCATTCAGCTTGAATTCATCTGAAAATCTGCTGAGAGTGCACTCAATCCTATTATCTGTGTTGCTGGTGAAGATAGAAAATAACACTGGTCCCAAGACAAACCCCTGAGGGACACCACTTGACCCTGATCTCCACCTAGACTACTCTCTGCACATGACCATCCAACCAACTCTTGCTCACAGATACCCTTCTGGAAGAATGATTGATAGGATTTGCTCATTAATGCCACAGTCCTGCTGCTTGTATAGAATAGGCATTGCCTGGTTTAGGTGTCTGTTTATGTCAGTAGGAATTTAAGAAACCATACAGACAAATTATTTAACCAATATTTTTACTGCTCATCTTATCATTCATTATCAGGTTGGTAGTGAGGAAAAAATAGAAGTACAGCTTTCAAAGGTTTGCTTTATATGGTTGCACATAAAATAAAGAATAAATATCTCAGCATACCTTTTTCTTGTTGCCTCAACGGTATAGAATATTCCAGCCACAAGACCCTTTGAGGAAACAACCAGTTACAATTGTAATAATAATAACAATATCAATGTTATGCAATAGCTCATAACTGCAATAGATATAAACCAAAAAATGTGTAATTACTTACACTTAACAGTGCCCATCCTCCTTGGATGGCTGCAGCCCATTCAAAACCTAGCTTTTCATTTAGAAATCCTCCCAGAACAGGACCTGCAAAGGCCCTGCAATAAATCAAAACCACGTATTGGCACTCCAAACAAAAAAGGTAACACATCATATTCTCAGAGAACCATTTTATTTTGTTTTGTGGCCTTCCTTCATAGATTCTCTCACTTTTGTAACAAAGAAATTGTTGTTCACATATCTAACTTTCCTATAACCCACAGTAAGTATTAATTCTTTGCTTGCCAAGGCCCCAGTAAATGTGTCTAGTCAGCTGGAAATGTGTTCCTCAGCTGGAAATAGGATCCACATTAGAAAGCTAAATGCAGTCTTTTTTTCAGTAGAGAGACCACATTAAAGACCATGTTCTAACAGAATATCTATACTGATCAATTCAAGACAAATTCAGAGTCTTGTCCCTCAAAACACAAAGCTTCCAAACTTCAAGACAAAGGACTAGTAAGTATGGGCACATGGGGAAGCACATTGTGACAGACACGATCACTGCAAGGTTGAGCTGTATGTTAACTGCCCTTAACCTTTATGCCTGTCTAAAAATGCCATGAAAGGTTATGCAGCTGCTGCCGCTTTATGAAAGGCCTTACATGAAATGGTCTCTCACTACAAAAGGGAAAAAACTGTGTAAAACTGGAGATTTCCCGGAGGAAAGTTACATTATAAAACTGGGCTTGATACCAGCATAAAACTGGGGTTTGGTAACTTTATACTACCTCTGCCTGTACTGAACTCTATGCCAAATAAACAGGACTACTGGACAGCTAGAGCTGGGAAAAAATGGTGCAAATTTATGCCACTGAACCACACCTGCAGCCATAGAGGACTACAAGGACAGGTAAAAATAACCTGGAAGTGGCGGTCAATAGGGGCATTCTATCACTTCCCGCTAAGTGACTACTCTGAAGGGTCACTCAGCCATTAGCACCTTTCATTAATTTCTGTGATGATGACCACTGAATAATAAACAGACACATGCTGCTAAGCTACACAAACTCAGACCTTAAATAATTGCTGTGACTGAAAATGAAGAGAAGATTCTACCCTAAGCTATATCAGACAAAAAGAGGAAATGTGGAAAATGGAAAGCAAAATGAGTCAGGAGCAGTCACCTTCTAGCTCGCTCTGCATGGAAGGACATAGCTTTGTAAAATATTAGGCTCCACATCTCTCTGTATTGAGCATTAAATATGGTAGTGACAAGAAAAATGATCACAGGAAGGTGCAAGCAAACATCTACTTAATCACTGCAGTTTTTTGATATGCAGGACAATAGAAGAAAGGCAAGTTCAGGGTCTTGTAAAAAACAGTTTTACTCTTTGTTGGGTAAAAAGCTTTGTTTTGACATGTCCACCAGGCACCTGTCTAGCAAGAAACTTTTGAATCAAGGTCAACCCAATGGCTGCAATGCAAGACTTCTGGTTATAATGCAGCCAGGTTTCATGTGGCAATAGTGTAGAACAACCGAACTCTCCTAGGTTATAAAAAGGTGGATACCTACCCAAGGGACCACATGGCATTGAAGAGGCCAGACACCAGTCCCAGCAGACTCAGACCTTCTTCAAATCCATTCTCACTGCAGAAAGACAGACCAGTTAGAGCAGTATAACACATTACTGTGCCTCAATTCATAGCCTTTCCTTATAGAGTTTCCCTACTCCTTTTAATTTGCACACCACATAATTAATTAACAAGCAAAAATGCATACTAGAATGTCTATTTAGCCAGTACTTTCTTCTTTGCTGCCTCCCTGAAGGATTGCAGTGCTACTTCTCATCTGAGGAAGATCACTAACATACAGCAAAGGTAAAACAGTGACAGGTAGCTTTTAAGAAGAAAATACCTGGTTCCAAATGGAATATACCAATAAGAGTAAATCAAGACCCTCCTAGGTCATTATTGCCAAGGCATAACACAGACCTTGTACTTTGAGCAAGTATGACACTTGTAGGTACAGCTCTAAGAGCCAATACAGACTGAAAACTCAGGGAAAGCTCCTTGCTATTAGTAGTCCTCAGAAGGTGAAGTAAATACTATATATATGAAATCACACACAGGTCACCAGATATTGTAAGACACCAAGTCTGACGAACTTCAATGTGTTCATAGTATTGAGGTTCACATTTAAAAAATAATTTTATAATTATTATTTGTAAGTAATTATTACTTACAAAATAATTTACTGTATACTGGGAGTATAATGACTGGGGTACTCAGTAAAAACTGAGACTCGAGAGTAGTGGAAACATTAAGTGTTACTAGCTGCATTTGTTTCAAAAAGGGGTCAAAAAAGCCACACTTCATATTCACCCCTGAAAAACAGTCACAGTTTCCTACTGTCAGTAACATGAAAGATGGGTTGGACCAAGTTACTTACTATGCACAGTGTAGTATCTCTGGAAACACTGGAATAGCACTCATGCCAATGGAAAAGCCAATCAAAACCAGCACTAGCACAAACATCCACAACTCACTGAAAAAGAGGCATTCAAAAGAAGTTAGCTCCTTAAGACTTTTTGCAAGTAAGGACCCCACTTGACTGAAGGCTGTTATATCAGCACTCCACAATTGATCAGCAAACTATGTTTCTTGCAGCCAATATGAAGACTTGAAAAATACAGTTCTATTCTACAGAGAGAAGAAAAATATGTATGAGCAAAGTAACGGGAAAAAGCAAAGGAAAAGCATATAATTTATGAAGCTGAAAAATCTCCATTTTCAGACACTATAACTGCTTTACACTCATAGTCTTATTCTGGATGTTAAAAAAAAGGCTGTTTCATGGTCAGAGATGCTAATTATAGACTTGTGGACATACATGACTAAGGCTGGTAACATCACATAAGGGGACAGGCTCAAGAAGAGGCAGCTATGTACCTTTCAATGTGCAGTACTGGAGCAGGTCCTAACATGAAAAAGCACAGTGCTGTCAGTAAGCCTCCAGATATCAGCAGCCACTTCCTGATATACTGTGAAAGAAAAGGAAGAGGCATGCAATTTAAAATCATGAATTTGTAATGTAACTATTTTGTCTTTCCTAATATCCCTTTTGTAAATCTTCATCTGAAAAGTACAACTCCTGTAGAGACCTTCATTACAGATAAAACGGGTATTCAAGTTTCTCTGCCAGTTCAGAACACCCTCAAGAAACAGTGCTTCCTTAGACCAATGCAATCACTGGCAGCAGCTGCTTAAGACAGAGATTTCTTTACTATACTGAACAATACAGCTTCTCAGTTAATACCTAAGTATTTTAGGTCTTACTCTTCTTTAATAAAAGAAATACCATGTAGTGTTGCATGATGATGTTAAAGGTCCCTTCCAATCCAGGCCATTCTATGATTCTACGCAATTCTCATGTGCAAAGGCTATTATTACTTTGTGTCAGCAAAACACAGTGTCAGAAAACTGCTACTGTCCTTCATGCACAGCATTCAAAATGTAGGTTTTCTTGATCAATTAGCAGTGCCTCTTAACTAGGCAGTTTTAGGTGTACCACTGTCAAAGTCTCTTTCTATAGTGCTGCTCAGAGCTAAAGACCCATAGCCAGCTATGGATACTAATCCTAATCTGGATATTATACTTTTAAAGAGATAAAGTCAATACAGCTAACCAGAACATCTTTAATCCTCTTCTCAAAAGCTAATGCAATTAAATGTGATCAAAACGAGGGATATCTGGGATATATTTTCCCACTCTATTCCATGTTGTCTGGAAACAGATTGTGCTCAATCCACTAGAAATACTCAGCACACTTCAACTGCTTGTCCAATACCCTTTATTGCTTTGGACATTTCTAAATTACCTGGACCTTGCCAAAGAGACCTTTCACTTGGCATTAACAGGTGCATGTGCAAGGTCTTGAAAGGCAGATCTTTACAGGACCAGGCCCACTTCCATTGCTTTAATATGGGAAGTCCTCCACCTTTAACTAAATTCAGAATACTTCACTAACCCTGCACAAACAAGCAGGGTAGTACTCACTGGCAGTTTGTCGCTTATGAGTCCAAGGAGGGGAGAAGACAGGGAGTATGAGAGTGCCAAACCAAGGAACACCAAGCCCACGTAACCAGCTGGGAGTTTGAACTATGGAAAGGAACAAATAAAACAAAAAACCAATACAAACCATATAGGCTACAGTCATTAGAGGACAATTCAAAAATAACATTTTTGGACAAAATACTGAAACGCATGCTTTTAAGCATTTTACTGATACCATACAGAGGCTTTTCAAGTATCTGAAGTCATCAGCAAAGCTTCAGTTTCATTGTTTTTCAGTTTTTAAGCATGGAGTGGTAGAAACACCTGACATAACTGTACTCATCTAAAGTCTAAATAATGTCAGGAGGAAACACTATGCTATGTCCCCTACAACAGCATGCTGGATTCTAACGTTAGTATCTGACACATTTGAAACAGACACTTCAGACACTGAAATTTAAATGGATTTAGTCTTTACTTTTCCAATATTCAATTTTATTTGCACTTAGAAAAGCATAAATACTGTAGTCATCCACTTTTAATCAGCACATCATAAAAGTAAGTGGTGCTGTAAAACTCAACTCCAACTTTTCCACCAGAGGATGATTTTTATGAGAATTAGTAAGAGTTTTTTTGCAAACACTCTGAGGTCTACATTTTCCTAATGCAGAGTCACACTTCTGTATTGAAACATGTGTAATGAACCAAAAGCAAACCAGTCTCTCAAATGAGTGCCTTAACTAACAGTTAGAAGGTGTTTTATGTGGCATTGACTACATAAATATTCATTACTTCTTTGCCATATGCAAGCACATGATAATAACTGTAATTTAGTGGTTAGAACACCTGGCCAAGAAGGCTACAGCTCTTTCACAGCAAGTATCTCTGAGCACAGAGCAGAGGGAAAGCAGAAGAGCCACAGAAGCACACAGTATGCAACAGATGGATAATGACACATCCCTCCCACTTGGGTAATGAAAGATGTGCATTCACATCTCCACTGATGAAGGAGGTTAGCATCAAGTCCCCTTCATCCTGGATGAGTGCTCTAAGTACGGCACTAGACAGACAAAAAGTAGGAGCACAACCACCTGTGAAATACTATACCCTGGAAAAACAATAAATGAAGCACTCAAAGAGCATTGCTTAACTTCACAGAGGAACAGAACCTTAAACTGCTTTCTTCAAATCCATTACCTTAAACATCACAGAGAAAAATAAATAAATCAAGTACAAAACAAATAAAAAAGTATTAAATTAAATAAAAAAACCCGTCTTTTGCCTTTTTAACAAATGTGCGAAGAAGTCAGCTGGCAACTACATAGTTGTAATCAGTTTAATTTTAGGACTGCCATAAGAGAATGTAGAGCTGTGACACCACTTCCCGGAAAACAAGTGTTCACATCAAGAGATGTAACCCTGCCAGTGACTGTAGCAATTTTCAGGCATTTGATTTCAGGAAGAAAAAGCATCTTCCTTACAAAACCAGCTGCTATGCCCTATTCAGAAAAGGTACTTTGAAGTTGAAAGCAAATTAAGTGGAAAAAGCAGATTTTTAAAGAGTTTACATTTCTGCGTTCTCAGAGGTACAAAGATCCAGCAGGAAGAGATGGCGTCAATGGAAACTGACTTGTCAGTATTGTGGAAATCAAGTTATTTGGAAATCATACTATTAAGAATTAATTATAGCTGGGTAATTGCATAAAACTCAATTTTGTTTAGAATATTTAAACCCCATTTACAACCAGTTACTTAACTATTTAGCAAGTCAAGACTTCACTGCATGTTAGCAGGACTTACCTTCTTTAGGATAAATAGAGACATTGTGGGATCCAAGAAGCCCAAACATGCACTTAGAGAAAATATAGTGAGACAGAGTACTAAGACTTTTGGCAGAAGAATGAGCTTCCAAAAGGATTCCTTGCTAGGGATTGAATCTGTTTCAACAGAAAAGGGGAGAAAATTGCATTATTTTCAGCAGCATAAGCTCACAATTGATCTTCTTGCCTTAGAAAACAAATCAGGATTGTCCTTTGTCTCATCCTATTACTCCTGCTAGACAGAAAATGAAAGTCAATAGTAGGTTATTATGCATTATACTATTTTTATAGTAAAAAAGAAATTTCATAGGTGAAGAAGAAAAGTGCACAGTTTAGATTCAAACACTGCAAATCCCCAACTTGAAGAGAACAAAAGCATGTATTACTCCAATTATGTGTAAATACAGTCACTTTACTGCTAGCACTCATGCAATGAAATTCTCATGGGTATGTCTCAACATGCACACATACATGAACATTTCATATCCAATCAAAGAAACACAGTCTCAAAATAAGATAAAAAGATTGCTATTTATCAGTTGAGATCTGTCAGCTTTTTTAAGCAACTGGGTGTTTGGGTCTGCTACATGTTCAATTTGTACTCCAGGAAACTTCTTTCAGATGTCGTTACACAGCACTTCTAAGCCAGCAGCAGCAGCACACGGTTAATCACTGCAAGTTTCTTCTAAAAGCCAATATACATGATTTTTTTAAAGAAGGATTTTAACGTTACTAGGGTTTTTTTCCTCTAGGAAAGAATAATAGAACTGTAACCTTGAAATTACAATCTTGTATGAAGACTTAAGTTAGCTTTCTGTTCAAGCACGACCATCTAAAATTGAATCAAATTTATATGACCTCCAGCACTTCATTAAACACTTCATTTATTATTTTTTCATGTTAATCAGATCCCGCATAATTCAATACAAATAAACTGTTCTTTTCTCCCTGTAATTAGTTTCCTCACATAAACTGTTAACTCTTCAAACATGTCAAGTTCTCTTGTTTTAGGCAACATCTGTCTCCAGCTTTTCTTCAGCTAGCTGCAATGACAAACCTGTAAGAATCAGACACAGCTGGTCTCTTACAAGCCCTGAAGTTAATAAGTAAAAAGAAAACAAAAATGTAACTCGGTTAACTTCCATAGAGTTCTTAATCTTTGCAGAAATGGGCACAAGGAGTTGCATTCATTGCAGGCCCTCTGCACACATTAATTTAGGTTAGCATTAAAACATGGGTCTGATGAAGATGACCAGCTAATTCAACTGGAGCTTTGCCCTCTGACTTGAATCAGACTCCAGAAGCTGCTACTTTTTTGAAGACACTTATGGACATGAGAAATAAAGGTCAGTGAAGAAGGAAGGTAGAAGGATGCTTACCGTATTCTGGCAATATCCACATATTCAAAGGTACGAAAAGCAACACTATGCATCCCAGAGTAATGAAAGGGACCTCATAACCAAATGACTGATACAAAAAGCCACCTAAAGGCGGGCCCAGCACCAGTCCAAGTCCTGTAAAAATTTCAAGGCTGCCCTAAAGGATGAAAAGGCAAGCAAAAAGGAAGTCAGTATGTTGAGCAAATACGATGCAATGATAAAAAGCAAGCCATCTGCCTGAGGAGCAGCAGAACATAGGCAAGCTAGTGAAAACTAAAAAGACACTACATCACTAAGGACAACAGCTAGTACTGACCTTTACAAGGTGGCATAGTGAAAGGAATTTCACAGTTACCTGCATGACAGCCATGACCTCTTTTGCTTCACTACAGAGAACCACCTGTACTGCTGCATTCAATACCACTTTTATCTAACAGATCCCAGTCCTGAGGCAAGGCAAATGCTCTAATGGCAGAAAGCATCCCTAGGACTACTTAGGCTAAAGGGAGTATCTTGCCCACTTGCCATTACACTCCAGCCTGAGGGGAAGGATCCAAACAAACCTACTCAGATGAGTCATTATCTCCTGGGATGAAGTACAAGTGCCAAGTTAAAGCTTTCTCTTAATAATCAATTGTTTGGACTCACTCCCTAGGGGTAGGAAATAATAATGAAATTGCAATAGGGATAACTCAGATTGTTTTGGCTATAATTTAATAATCTGGTAACTTTTATAAGATACTAATTTGTAAAAGAATAATACAGTTATACTTACAGGTTGTGTTACAAGTCATCACTGTCAACATCTTAACACTTGATTAATCAACACTTTGACCACCAGTAACAACCAGATGGTAATAACTGCTTAAAGTTTTGATAACTTCTGGAACCCAGAGAGATAGTATAGGGACACATTCTCATCTTTAATTTTACTGCTACAAGTTAGAGTGATCTAATGGCCCAAAAACACGTATAGTCAGCAACAGCAAAGTTCCTTACCCTAGGTCAGCCGAAGGTTGCAGTCTTTTGCTTTCCTAGCAAAGGAAATAACTAGTAACAATGTATGACTAGTAAGTTTCAAAATTTCCAGATAGATTTGAGACATTTGGGTAAATTTTGACATGCGGAATGGCCATCAAGTTAACATAATTGCATTCAAATAATGCTTTCACTTGTGTTGCTCATCAACCATAAAAAATACTTGATTTGTGAGACTTTAGTTCAAATCAGGCTGTACACCATCTAGCCCTTCTAAGTTAATGTAGGGAGGGAAAGCTGAGACATTGCATTAGTACAGACCAGAAAATAAACCTAATACCATAAGAAAAGTGAGATTGTATATGTTCTGAAGTCCATACCTCTTTCAACAGAGGCATAACATTGACAGATGCTCAACTTCCCACTTCAACAAGGGTGATGTGCCTACATTTAGTAACTTTCCCACATACTTTCTTGGGTACCCAATGAATAAAAGTAGGCTGAAAACTGATACCAAAATGGTACAGAGAGGAAAAGTGCTTTTCAGTATCTACCACTATCAAGAAAGGCAATGAAAAAAGCAAGGCTAAAAATACCTCATCCACTCCTCCAGGCTTTACAATTTTACCCTAGAATGCACCTTACTTTAAACAATCAGCTCTATCTTCTGCCTCCTGCCTCAGAGCTAACAGTAACAAGAACTTTCCACCATGTCCATTTATGGACAGTAAATCTAAATGAATGAAGAGGTTTTATTCTCATGCAGAACAAGACATTAGAGCACACAACATGGTAAAGAGACCAACCTTTAGAAATCATCTGTCTTCCTAGAGTACACTTTCTAGATTTTAAACAAAGGTGACTGCCAAACCACAGCTGTGTAGCATTTCTGGCTGTGGTCTTGAGATGACCTTCATCATCACATAGCCTTTTCAGCCACACACCATGGTTATTGTGCTGCCACAACAGAATTTCATTTCTTTTTAACTCTGATTAGAAGATGAATTTCTAAGTGCCTTTAAGTCAACATTACTTTATTTACCTATTTAAATTATATCTTAAAATTTGCAAACAGGACACCTAAACCTTATTGACTGAATAATTCAAAACATGATTACAATACATAAACTGCTTTCCAAAGAAAATGCCAGCTAATCATTGCTTATACAATTTAGTAGGTATTTTTCAGTTAGAAGGACATACTCTTATTTATAGAAGCAACTGCATAGTTTAACAATAATATTAATAAAAGCATCAACTTTTCCAATTTTTTTTAATATTCTTAAGTAAGTTCTCAACATTTGTTCACTCATTTAAATTTAATCTAGTTATTTCTGTCAGTCTATATTTGAACTGAAACCAGAATTCATTGAAAGAGAGAAAGAAGCATTTTATTAAATACAAAACTTTTCTTCCTTACACCGAAAAAACCAATTAAATAAGGGTCATATCTCTGGTTGAAATGAATCACTGATGACCAGATATACTGCCCTTCAAACTTCAAGAAGTTCTAGCTCTCATCTTCTCATACATAACTTTTGTCACTAGATAGAAAAATGAAGTCAAAAGTGTTTCCAGTTTTCCAGCTTGCTATCATCTAAATAAACACTATTTGAATGAATTTATCAATTTTTGCAATCAATCCACGTGGATCCTTACTATTCATGTAGAAGCAGTCACTAAAAGCTGTATTAGTATTTTAATAGTCTGATTTCAACTGAAGACGTAACTATTGCCATGAATGGTCAGCTGTCTTTAAAGCACAAGCAACCAATACATATGCTGCCTAATTTATAACTAATTAGAGTTACGCTAAGGTCTAAACTTGTTCCAGGATTATGACTCTAGATTACAAACAAATGAACATTACATGGCAACTTCAAATAAGCCTGCACATGAGACAACAGATTTTCTCCACTTGGTTTTAGGCTACCCAGGTGTAACACCGTTTTTTGCACTTACCAGGACAGTAGCTATATTACTAGGAAATGCCTTTGCAAGGATTGAAAATGATGCTGTAATTGCTGCTGCAAAACCTATTGCATCCATTGCTCTTACTAAAAAGCAAAAACCAATGAACATCGGTCCGCTTGGCACCTTGTCCAGCATTCTGGGGAAAAAAAAAATACCAACAGTAAAGAGCTCTCTCAGGATGCAAGGAGTCATCTACTAAAGGCTCTGGAACATCATTTCTTACTCATTAAAGGACACAACTACAAGACAAGCTACAAGTTAATGCTTTCTATTACCATGTATTTTTGAATCACATCGGTGAAGTCATTCAAACTCTACCAAACTATTTCTGGCAGCTTTCTCTCCTTTCCTCCTTTGTTTGGCAGTGGAAAGAGCATGACAAATCTAACCTGTGAAAAACTCCAGTGTCATCCTCTGTTGCATTTCATAGCTTTTCCAAGCACCTGTGTAAGGAGTCTGATGCAATCTGTTACAGCTACCTGATCAGAGGTTCCTTCCTTGCTAATAAAACATTTATTTTTCTAAAATGAGTGACTTAGCTTCTTCACCTCCCAGGCAAACCTTCCCATTTGCACTCAATATTTTCAACAAAAGAGAAACTAAAACATTATGCAGCAATAGTTCCCTTATTGCTGCACTTTGACAGGCTTCTCACTATTTGTGAACTATAGTAGTTATTTAAATACATAGAACCTTCCTCCTCTGCTTTCCAAGCAGTAAACAGACCATGAAACCTACTGAAAGGGAAATGTGCTCATTCTGCTTTACAAAGGGGAGATAAAAACTAAAGATGTAAAAAGTTAGGTGACCTAACCAACATACAAAAGATGCCAAAGAGTTTCTAGTTTTGTTTTGTGTCTGTCTTTTTATAAGGATGAAAATGATCAGAAGATAAACAAGCAACAGAAATTACTCACCCAAACAGGATGGTCACACATCCTGAAACAAACATCCCTGCCACAAACATAAATTTTGCTCCAATATGGGTAAGCTGTAAATTAAATACCATTTTTATTTGTTAGTATTTCAAAGAAAGATCAAGAATCTTCCAAGGTAAGTTACTGTTAAGAAATCAAACATTATGGGCACTATGGCACATATAACTAAAATATCTAGAGACACTGCTCCTGCTGATGTGCCTTTATGCAATAGTGAACCTAAAAATACTCTGAAGGGTTAAGTGACTTAACCCAGTTTTCAGAATGGTAAGACAATGCTGCAGTTAACTATGTCACAGCAGCATACTGCAGCTTCTGCAGACCAGCAAGTTACAACAGCATTTCTCATTATAAACAATCATAATGTAATACATTCCCCCTCCAGCACCACCACTGAGGCAAGGCCAGCAATACGTGTCACGTATATGGCTAAGGAGAGTCAATGGAAGCTGATTTTAAAGCAAATTTATCGCTACCTTTAAAGCTTTGGCATGGGAAGTACGGTAGCTTCAGGTCTCACTTCATTACCAGGGAAAGGACCCCACCTTTCTTCATTTCAGACTCTATCAGTAGAGTGAAGGATGATGGGATCATGCCATAAAGCTAACTCAATCTCATAACAAAGTACATATGAGCTTCTAATTACAAGCTGCAACTTCCCCTAAGGACAGTAGGTACTTCAGACTCCTTTTCTTTTCAGGCCTGGACAAAGTCCCTGCTTTTCAGCCATTATTACTAAAGCCCATATTTTGCTGAGTTTCATTAAAACCCTCAGGATCTCTGACTGCTGCACTGTCCACATCTATTGATGCTCACTTTAGCTGTCTGCAGTGAGGATGGCATGCTCACTCTCTGCCCTGTAAAGTACTCGGTGAGGAGTTGTGCCATAGTTGAATGCCATCACAGGCACCAAGACCTGGACTTAGCAATGGCACTTGTGTGACACTGATAAGCCACCTCACCACCAGAGACAAGCACTCTCCATAGGGTCACAAAAGAGGCTGCCCAGACCAAGAAAGAGAAGACTTTGACTCTGCAGCAGCCCCAGCTTAGAGTATGATCCTGAGAAGCCCTATCCAATAATACATAGACAACAGTGCCACAGCACATAAACAAACAGTTATATAATTTATTTGTAATTTCTCCAACATGAAAAAAATCCTGAATCTGTAGGAAAACTCAAGTCGCAAGAACTGGAGACACTTATCTCATATTATTATAAAATGAAGTTGAAGAGGAAACTGAGGGTAGCAGCAGAGAATTATAACAGGAGGAAATGTTAAAAAAAACCCAGAAAACAATATACCAGAAAAGAAGGGGTGCAGCTAACTAAAATAAAAAAACAACCAAACAAAACACCTTACTTACGTAATTTCCCAAGATTAAAGAAGACAAGAAATTGAACAAGGCAAAACATCCAAAAATCAGGCCAACAATGGTGTTACTGGCACCTTTTTTTTCTGCCTGCAAAAAAAGATTACAACCATGTAAAGATGCAGTCACATTCTTGACGGGAATATCATTCATGCCTTGTACATTTAATTTTTTTTAATTGTCTATTAATGCAGTTAGAAAGCAATTTCCTTTCTCAAAGGCAGTAGGGGCTCAAAAGGTAACAACACAGCAATTTAAAGACATACTGCACTTCTAATATGCAATTAAGGAAAAAGCAACGTTCATCCCTCAGTGAATGGAAAAATGTGTTATTTGCTGAACAGGTGAACAGACTCTATACAGGTGGCTTCAGTTGGTGTGCAGTGGTGCTAGCTAGAAAACTGTGATCCCTTGAGCAGTAAGAGGGTATTAAAAGGAGATATCTCTTTATCTTCACTGTAACACACCTCCCCATAACAAGCACCAGACAGTTTTTTTACTTATTTGGTTGGCAAAATGCATTTACTTGGACACAAGTAGTACATAGGAATATTTAGAGCAAAAAAACATTTCTTTGTAAATACTTGGGAGCAATTTGGTCATAAGAGAAATGGACTTCTGCTGCAAAGGCACTATAACCATTTTTTTCATCCTGTATTTTAACATTGTATTCACCAAACGTAAGCAGAGATTTTAGGTTTTTTTCCCCTAGAACTGATAAGTCAGGAAGTTAACACGGTTAAGGATGGCCTATAGGGCATGAGTTAACAGAGAGGTAGCTATAAATAAAAAAGTCATTGACTGGCTAGGGCAATGAAATGCAAGTCAGGACACTGGCAAAGTTTAATTTCAGGTCTACAAAACTACTGTGGCAACAGTGAGCAAAGAACTATTTCCCTTCTCCAAGAATCCACTTCACCTTCTGTCTGGTATCATTAGTTTACTGTCTCCTCTGCAGTCACAGGGCAGATTAGTCCATGGACAGGATCCAAGTCACCATTATACACACTCAGTCTATGTTAGCATCAGGCTACCACTGAACTTCCAAAACTGAAAAGTCTTGACTCAGAGCTTACAGCCAGCCATAAAGCCCCCTTGGAGTTCAAGATACTTCTAAAAGTTTCAATATGCAAAAAAAGTAAGGTAAGGAGTAGTGACGAAGTTGTTCGTTTACCTCTGAGGGGAAAAAGGGTCCCAGGATTGAGTAGCATATCATCGAACTGAAGTTTATAGACGCGGCCGCAACCATCGTAAATAGCTGTTCCCTGGTAAACCGTCTCGATTCCTCACCACGTGCTTCTGACACACCATCACCTAGAAACACAAAATAAAAATAACAACAGAATATAATTCCCCAGATAGAGGGGAACAATTTACAAATGAGGCTGGAAAATTAAACACACCCCCCCCCCCCCCCCCCCCCCCCCCCCCAGCGTCTACCCTCCCTGCCCTGGGCACTGAACCACGCCGCGCTGCTTTCTCCCTGGTGCGGGAGCGCAGGCTTGGCCATGCTGCCGGCACCTCTCCGCTGCCCCGCGGCGCTCCCGTGCCCTTGCCCGTCCCGCTGCCGAGCGGCTCCCCACGGCCACCCCACCTGGGGGCCGCTGGCCGTCCGCCGCCCGGCTGCCCATGGGGAAGGAGCGCCGAGCGGAGCCGCCCGCCGCGCCGTGTGGCAGCGGCCGCGGGGGCACCGCGCTCCGGGGCCGGGGACAGCCCGGCCGCCGGCACTGAGCATGCCCGGCCCGCCCGGAGCCGAGCCCAGCCGGGAGCGCTCGCCCGGGCGGGGACAGCGCCGGGAGCCGGGCTTGGAACAGCCTCGTAATGGCCTGCCGGCTGCCGGGGTGCGCTGCACACCTGGCTCAGGGCACGCACACCTGGCTCAGGCCACGCACACCTGGCTCAGGCCACGCACATCTGGCTCAGGGCACGCACACCTGGCTCAGGGCACGCACATCTGGCTCAGGGCACGCACATCTGGCTCAGGCCACGCACACCTGGCTCAGGCCACGCACACCTGGCTCAGGGGATTCGCGATACGTTCTTAAGATTGGTAGACCAAGAAAGGTCGCCGACGGCCTCTAGCAAGTTAAAGGATCCATAAAGCAGAAGCACAAGAGCTTAACGACAACGTGGTTACAAGCATTAATAGCTGTAAACTGGCCAGGAGTAAATTCAAGCCGGAGATGAGGAAGAGGTGGTATAATCAATGCATTTGGCCCGAGTTCCTATCCACGGGGCAGGAAAGTGAGGTGTGAGCTGAGGACCTCGTCCAAATGCAATAAAAGACAGACCACCTGTTGCTTGAAGAGAAAAAACAGTAAGTACTTCTTAGAAGTGCTATTTTAGCTAGACCATCAGTACTCTGTGTCGTCACCTGTTTTAATATTAAGATGCATAAAAAGGAATTTTCAGAGCAAATGTTGCATGGACCTAGCTTTAGAATCCCACACTCCACATGACAGGAGAAAGCAGAACTACTTTCTTAGCACAAGAGTAGGAAACTTAAAACTATTTAGCAGCCTGAAAGAACAACAGCAACATGTTCCTTTGCTGAAGCCTGGTTTGCCAATATATTTTGTGTGGCATATGTTACAGCTGTGAAGTTGAAAAAGCCCTAAGAATTATCTTGATCTTTTTCTGTCTGCATCCAGAAAAAGACAAAAAAAAAATCCTTTTCATAGATACTGCCTCTTGAACAGCCTTACATTTTTCAAAAAAAAAAAAAAAAAAAAAAAAATAAGAGGAAGAGCACTTGCAACTCATCCTGAGTTCACAACAGGATAATAACAAACACATGATATGTGTCAAGTATGATAGAGAAATAGAGCAAATAATAGAAACTTGCAGAGAGAGATTAAAATTCTGGCAAGAGAATAAAACCTTCATTTTCTGGCTAGAGATGAGCAGTTCTGTTCAGGAGGTAAAATAGTTTTCACTCCAACTACTTGCTCTTTCCAGTCTAGACTCTTACTTCACAGATTCCAACTACTTTCAAAACCCAGTCCTCCACTCATTAATAATTACATATGAGTAATCCAACAAAGCCTATGAAGTCAGATTTCTACAAAGTCAGTGTGGGTAGTAGAAGGCTGAAGTAGCAGTGATGCACTGTGATCAGCAATAACGAAACAGGGCTTTGAACTTCTTATGCATGCATGCAGTTTAGTTATGCACTGCTCGTTATTGCTAGAAGCAGCTCGTTGATGGAAGACGTTTGTCAGTTCTTCACATATTCATAGTAAGCTATCACTGCGGTTTGACACCAGCCGGCAACTCAGCCCCACACAGCCACTCAATCCCTCCCAGTGGGACTGGGGAAATAATCAGAAGAGTAAAAATGAAAAAGCTCATGGGTTGAGATAAAGACAGTTTAGCAGGTGAAGCAAAAGCTGTGCACTCAAGCAAAGCAAACCAAGGAACTCCTTCACCACTTCCCGTGGGCAAGGAGGTGTTCAGCCACCTCCAGGAAAGCAGGGTTCCATCACATGTAACCATTACATAGGAAGACAAACACCATCACCCCAAGAGTCTGCCCCTTCCTTTTTCTTCCCCCAGCTCTTATATGCTGAGCATGACACCATACAGTATGGAATATTCCTTTGTTCAGCTGGGGTCAGCTGTCCCGGCTGTGTCCCCTCCCAGCTCCTTGTGCACCTGCAGGCTCCTTGCTGGAGGGGTGGAGTGAGAAGTAGAAAAGGCCTTGGCTCTGTGCAAGCCTTGCTCAGCAGTAACTAAAACATCCTTGTGTTATCAACACTGTTTCCAGCTGTTTCCACAAATCCAAAACAGCCCCATACTAGCTACTGTGAAGAAAAATAACTCGATGCCAGCCAAAACCAGTACAGCTAATAAACACTTGCTAACCTTTGAACCAGGACTTCTTCCAGCCTGTTCCAATAGTTTATCAAGTCTAAGAAAAATAATTTTCTGTAAAAAGCATACAAGCCTTTCTTCTTTATGTCACATCTGCAGCAACATTAATAAAATATATCTTTTCTTTTGGATCCCAAATATTATGTAGAATTCAAGGCTTCAAATACTAGCCCTCTGTAAGTCCTAGATAAGGAGTCAAATCCATTGCTTATGTCCACATGGTAAAAACATGTTAGGAACAATTACTGTGAGAGTAGCTTCCTTCAATGGACATCCAGGGCATTCTGAAATGCTCAGCATATGTGGTAATACATATTCCTTATTATTCTGTATATTTGTAGAGATCTTAGAAATACTTTTGCATTGCAATCAAGAAACCACTTAGTGTGTAATTGCAGCATATTAATATTTCTTTTGTCAGAAGTCATAGCAGCTGTTTGGAAATAATTTAAAATTACTCTAATGTGATGGCATCATAACCACATCCTTTGAGTGTCTAGTGCAAAATCTAAGGCAAAGGAACCAACAAATTATTTTGTCTAGCTATCATGAGTCAAGATCTTTCTTCATTTCAAATTGGTACTGAAATACAACAGCTCCTTTCTCTGAGACTCCAGGACAGTCTCTCCATAATTTCTCCAAGTGCTTGAAATTTAACACAGACATCTCTTGAAATCTTCAATAACAGCATGTGGTTGACTGTTCTTTTCTATGTGTGGAGGCACTTAGAAATACACACCTGTCCCCTCCGGGCTGGTGAGCAGGACTGTTGTGGGCGTAGGGCAAGAAATTTGGTAAAAATAGGCTAGCATCCTTTATGATGCAGAACTTTGTGCGTGTGTGTGTGTGTGTGTGTGTGTCCCAGAAATAACAGGAAATAAGTAAGATAATTGTTTAAGAAGAGTAGGGTGAAATGTGCACTGGTGTTATTTTCAAGAAGGCTTCTAGCTTGATGTTCCACAAGACTGAGAAATCATGTCTGTTTTGCAAGGAAAGTGAAATAATTCTATCCTAGGATATTGGAAGTTTAATTGTAGCACAAGCCTGTGCTTTGTATTTATAGAAAGAGAACTCAGAGGGAAGTAGGTTTCACAAGGTTTGTTCAGAGCTGAAATTTAGAACTGATTGTTCAGAGTTTAGCAGTGTCATGGACTTCTCTTGGGAGTCCGCAATACCTGATACTTTCATCTGCCTACCTGACTGCCTCGTTGTACTGTCTGTACTGCTCATTACTCAGTTCCTGAGTCTCCACAATTTTCATTTGTCACTTAAACTATCACTGAAATCCCACTTTTTGATGAAAATACTGGTTGTGGTTGCCAGCTTGAGCACAAGGGGAAGGTAAAGATTACCAGAGCAAGAGACAAGGAGAGAAATAGAGGAAGGAAAAAGGAGCAGGAAGACGATGGCTGAGGCAGAGTGAACCATTATATCCCTCCTGCAATACTAATTCTCTGACAAAGTCCCTGAGTTCAGTTCCTATTTCAATCATAGTGGAAAGAAAGAGGAAGGTTGCCAGCCTGGAAAGGGAAGACGGTCAGGGGGGTCAAGAAACTGAATGGAGAGCACAGAGGATAGTAGCAATAACCAAAGGATTTTTAAATATATGTAGAAAGATGGTGAGTCCAAATGGATCATCCAGAACAGCAGGCTGGAGACAATTCAAATTCTTGAATGTCATGTGACAGCAGCTTGTCTTCCTCTTCCCAAATCCAAGTTTATAGACAGCATGTTATGCTGTTTATAACGTGAGCAAATGTTCAGAGGACTGAGTTCCTCTGCTGGGGCTGGCTGCTCAGTGAAACAGCAGGTCAACATCTGCACCAACACCAACTCAAACACTCTAGAGCCCAGGCAGGCTCTTGCACTGCATCTGGCAGCTCCTCATTTTCTACCACACTGCTTGTTACCCCACTCACCCACCTTCAAGTGTGCTGAAAGTATTTTTACCACAGGACTGCAATCCTTGGCTTAAACAATCCCTGTGGTCATATGCCAGCATTAAACAACCCCTGTGGTCGTATGCCAGCATTTAAATTGCAGGATGATCAATGGACATAACTCCAAGGCAAAATGCAGAGCTTAAGAAACTAGCTATTCCTTGTAGGAATGTGGACAGAAAGGTGGAGCAGGTGGAGCAGTGCCAGCTGTGCAGAGCACCGACATGAGCCCTGAGCTCACATTAACACACTGTGCATCAGAGTGGACTTTCTCCATCAGGATCATACCCTTCCATTAATTATTACACTGAAATAGATACTCCTACTATGCTATACCAACATTTACACACAGAGGTCAGTGCCAATGCAAACCTCCTCTCTACGTACAGATAACAGCACACCCTTGTTTTCTTGCAGCTGTGCTAAAACTGGTTTTGAATGTTCTGCTTCTAGAATACTTGATTATACTTTGACTGTTTTCACTTTGGGTGTGATATAAATCTTTCAGATGTGCATACTTCCATCTCCTGGACATAATGGGTATTGCACTTTCTGGCGATACTGACTTGTCGTGTGGCTGGATATGTGGCCTTCTTCCCTTAGGGGAGATACCAGTCTGTTGTTCCACTCAGTACAAAAACTACTCCGTGGATTACGTGTTTTTGGGGTTTTTCAAGGGCTCAGCCAGATAAAGCGATAGAGGCTGTGACTCCCGCCCAGCGGCTCAGGGGGCAGGCACAGGAGAGCCCCGTGCCGGGGCACCCATAACGGCACAGACCATGGCCCGCAAAATATGTGTTCGACAGAGCCAATTTGCGGTTGTTTCCTACACCTGCGCACTTTCATCCTTAAATTCTTGTTCCCAACCGCGCCAGTGGCGGGGGTGAAGGGGGTGGGGGGCGAGGGCGCGCGGCGGATCAGGCACCGCGGCGGGCAGCCCCGGCGCGCGCAGGCGCACGCGCGCGCGGGGCTCGGGGTCCTGCCGCGGTATAAGAGCGCGCGGCGGGGCCGTGACGGTCTCTCTGT
>JAWWEE010000105.1:60100603-60116293 GCA_035221455.1 Xenops minutus | reverse complement strand
GGGGGGGGGGGGGGGGAAAGGCTTCACATGCCATACTGTTCAAGTCTCTTGGCATGTGTATGTTTTTTGAACATGCAGTCATGTGCTGTTGTTTCTACAGTTGTCTTATGATATTCAAAGGCAGACCAGCAGACCTTAAGAAAGCTCCGGGACTCTACTGGAATGTAGACTGTATGTATTAAAAAAACCAAAAATAAATATTGTGGTTGTGTGGTTAAAAATCATGATGAACGTTTGTCTCTGCTGAAGAGTTCCTATGTAGAGGTTGGTAAGTCGCTTGGAAACATTTCCAAGGGGGAGTGAGGGTGTGTTTTCATTTCCTGCATGCACCAACTTGCTGGTGCTTTGTTTTTTAGGAATGATGAACGCTCACACCTATGGACTTTTTGTTTTAAGCATAGACATCTACCAAGCATTCTTTATTCCTGAAAAATAGGATTTAGAACAGTCTCAGATTGGCAGGGCTACATGGACGGGTGCCTGTAGCTTGTGAACTGTCATTCCCCAAACTGAGGAAACAAGGACGGGGAACACCATCCCTCTAATGCTTGTCGCGCACTCCGCGGGCACTCGTGGTGGGTGTGCCAGGCGTGGTGGGTTCGGGCGCATCCCCGGGGCCCCGCGGTGGCTCCTGCTCCCGGCGGCGCTTCCCCGGCGCGGCAGGAGGTGGCAGCCGAGCCGCGGCCAAGGCGCCGGCACTGCGGCGGGAGCGGCAGGTGCCGCGGGGACCCCGCCGGGATGGCAGCACGGGGAGCAAACGCGGAACGTGGCTCTTCAGCGCCTTTGAACGCCGGCGGCTTCTGCGCCCGCTTTCCGGTATTGCAGCCTTGTAAAACCCCAGCACTTCAGATGTTAGGGCTTTTACGGCGTGTAGAAATGTGTTTGCGTAAACCCATAGACTTTGCTGTACAGCTGCGATGCCTTTAATCTGCCTTTCTGGGAGCTGTACCGCACAGGGCAAGCGTTCTCGTCTGTTTTCCTGCACAGAGGTACTCACTGAACAAGTAACAGGTTAGGGGGATGTGGTCACGGAGCCAGCTGTTTGGAAGTCCCCTTCGTGCGCTGTGAGTAGCGCCATCCCTGAGACCAGAAAAGACCAGTGTCAAATGAATAAAGGACAGCACAGACTCCAGATAAGAGCCAGGATAGGTGAAGGCTTTTTTTTTTCCTTGCTTTTTGTGTTTGTTTTTTTTTTTTCCCCTCACTGCCTCAAGTGTCTGATGTATTACAGTGTTCAAAGCGTTTCAGTATGCTTATATTGTATTCACACATATGCAATGTATTTGAAACATTCCTACCAAGGAGATTGTGGTAAAAACTGTAACGTGCAGCTTGCTGGGTTTCATTGTAAAGTAATATAATCTCCACATGTGCGAAGGCCAATGCAATATTTTATTTTTTGCTTACCCCAGGGAATGTGATATTAAATTTATCAGCTGAAGTATTTGAATGAGAACTCATAAATATTTTCTGAGGTGCATCAGTGGCATACATAGTGAGGGAGAAGACATACAGTACTGGGCGAAGAGGAAGTAGTTCATACTTTCCATCCTCTGCTGTCATGTAACAGCTACGCCTTGCCCTTCAGATGGGGTACTGGTAAGTTTTCTCAGTGACTGAAAACAAGTTTTAAATCGTGGAGAATTTGTTAGTCACTGATTTTTTTTGCTGATAATTATGAACTCTCTAGTATATGGGCTGCAGATGTTGTTCACATCAGATACAGAGCTCCAAATGCCTGGAGGAGAGAGGAAAGGGGCTCCCCAAAAGACAGGTATTGTTCTGAAGACATTTCAGATGCACAGGAGTACTGTTGGCCTTCCTGCATTATCTGATGCACTGTGATTGAAGGCATCCTATATGGACAAGCTACTACCAAATCTAGAATGAGTTTGCATACTGCCTTCATGTAGTTGTAAATCTTCCAGGGCTTAAATGAGTATTTCTGCACGGTATTGCCCTGTGTTGTGTGATCTAGTCTCTTGTCTGGAGTTAATTTGAGCATCTCCAAAACAACTCTGTGGTGCTTTAGACTAGTCCAAACCATTCTGAGTTAGTGGTTCTTTGTCATCACTGACTCAGTGTGCAGCTGCAGCCAAAATTGCCTATACCAGGAATGGTACCCTAGAACATGACCAAAAATGACTTTTTGTCACTGTAGAAAATCTTCATGGCTCCCCATCTCAAGTATTGCATTAATTGATCTCCACATCTCAAGAAGAAGGGTTTTTTTGTTTGTTTTTCTTAAAAAAAAAAAAGTAATGGGAAAGGGCATTAAATTTGTTAGAAGGATGTAATAGCAGAAGGAAGTGGTTTCACTTCAGTTTGGAGAGAAAGCTGAGAAGGGATGAAGCCGATTTACAGCATCTAGAAGGCAGTGCATCAGATGAGTGCTAAACTTGTTTACCAAATCCTACAGTACTAGATCAGAGAATATATATTGAAACTGATCAGATTTAATTTAAAACAGGTTTTTACAAGTGCCTTTCTTCAAAGCCTGTAATAAACTTCTACAACTGGCTGTTGCAAGGAAGTGTGAAGTCAGAACGCATCAAGAGTTTCAAAAGGGATTAGACAAATTAATGGATAAAAGGTGCAAACCAGATCCTATTGGGAAGGCAGTGGTATTCTAATATCTGAAATCTGATAGCAGGATGCAGAAGGAGCATGAGGATTAGATTTCAGATAGTGGCTTATTTCACATGCCATGGTGTGCAGCATTTCTGATAGGAAAAGATAAGATGGGCGTGCTCTCAAGACTGCTAAATGAGCTTAAATGGCTGCCTAATTGAGTTAGATTTCTAGGTACTTGTAGGAAATTTGTTTAAAAAGCTCTCGAGGTCGTTTTTCTATGAGTTTGCTCTGGTTTTGCAGTGGACATACCTTCTGTGCAATTATCATTTTGGGAATTACATTACTATGAAGCTCTTCACTTGGATCTACTTGTCAAGCCAGCTTAGAAACTGAAGTCAGTCCAGGGCTGAAGCTGGCACATGCTGTCTATTGACCTGCAAGTATGTTGCTTTTGTGCACCAGAACAGGCTATTTCCAAGAGGAGTTGAAAGTTATATGTCTTTAATGACTGAGGTCTGCCCCTATTAGTTGCCTGCTCTTCTCTCTCTGTAATATTTAATTCAGCAGAAAAGGTGGGTTGGCACTTTTTTGGTATAATAGTGAGAAAGGTTTTGGCATTTCAGAAGGCATTTCTCCCTTTGATCTGAAATAGCCCATGTGCACTGGCTTCTCTGGCACACTGCAACGTTCACCAATCCTCTTAAGTTTTTCTGAAAGGAACAGAATTGTGAAGGTGGTGAAAGGGTGAACGGGGGCAAAGATTTGTTTGGTTTTTTCTTTCCTTTAGCTGTTGTTGGCCTGGGATCTGAGGAGTGAAGTTAAATTTGTAGTTTGTAAGGGCTGTATTTTAAAATATTTGCCAGATAATAAAATAGGGATTTTTGTCCAGAGGAGAAGAAATGAAAATAAATAAACATAGATCTTTTTCACCTAATTTATGATCTGTAAATATGGTTCCTCCTCAACCTGCATGATTAACTCTCTCCAGTCAGAAATGACCATTTTGATTACATCTTCTGTCAATAAAAAGTCATGAAAACTTTTTTTTTCACAAGAGAAAAGAAATCTAACAATATTGAGTAACTGCAGTGTAGATTGTTTTGTCATTTTTACCAAGAATTTAACCATAATACATGCAAAATATAAATTATAGTCCCTCACCTTTAACATCACTGTCAGATTTAGTTTAAAGGATATTACCTTTATACATACTAACTTTAAACACAGTGGATCTGGAAAACTTTTTTGTATAGGCATGATACTACCCGTTCCAATGGATACTGGTTATGAGAAGTTTTGGTTTTTGAACATAAAAATGTTGCAAGAGGGATTAAAAAGATTTGTTTAAAATGTTACATTTGATTAACATTTTTGAAGTCCAGTATTCTTCTCTGAGAAATACTTTGTGGTGTGAGTGCTTATAGAGGATAGTTGCTTGCCAAAGGAAAAGGTGCAGCAGGTCAATGTTAAGGTCTCTATTCAAACTTATTATCCCAGCCTCAGAAATGTGTTTTCACTAACCTAAGAGTATGAGAAGTTGAAGGAGAGGGTGCACAGCTGAGGCACTTGGCAGTGCTTCCACTAGAGCTGCTGTGTGAGGGTAGTGGTAAAGGATCATGAAGTGAGGTATTCTTTCAAGTCTTATCACGTCTCAGCTACTTTACAATCTCTGGAGGGTCCCAGGCAGCGTTTCTATGAGCTGCACCTTGGTGTTCACACAGTACATGTGCTGCAGATGTTTTAGGCTATCACCTGAAGTTTGTGATAGCTGCAACACATGCTGTTTTGGGTAATCTCAGTAGGGCATCTAGTATCTTATTTCTGAGGCATTTTTGCTGCAAGAAGCAATAAATCCAATTCTGTCATCATTAGGCAGGTGTTTATATGTATTGCAAGACTTTAATCTCTCTCCAGGGAGCAAAATACTCCAGGGGCACGTTCTATGACTTGGCATTTGCTTTGCATCCCTGGCACATTCCCATTTCTCTCTATGCCAGGAGAGCAAGCGTGATTTTATGGTTAGGACATGGGTCTTGAATCCTTTCCCAGCTTTGCCAGTGATTGCTGTGTAATCTCGAGCAAATTGTCCCTCAACTCACCAACTACAGAGAGTGAGGGTAATGTAACTTTTTATTTCTGCTGTGCGTTTCTTTTACATAGCTTAGGACATAGACTACCTTGTGTTTGATGTATGTATCATGGATCCCAACTTTTTACACACAGTCACAGTCTACTGTAAGAACAGAGCAGAAGTTTAATCTACAGAATATTTGAAAAGGCGTCCCCCAAAATACATCATCTGCTTGATAGTCATGTGATGTGCCAACAAGTGACTCACGGTTGTGATGTGACTACTGCAGTGTTTGGGTTTAGGAGAATGTCTGTGTGTGCCAACTCTGGAGTCCTAAAACAGGTTTACATAGGTGGTGAGCTGGTTTATAACTGGATCACAAACTATTTTACTTCAGAAATATCCAGCTTTACCTGAGCAATGTCTTCCTGGTTCCTGTAGGAAGCCCCAGTGGTCTCTGTGTCTCTCTGTCTCTGAGGAGGTAGCCTTTTCTGGCTGCAGCAGTTCCTGGGCCTGAAGGCAGTTTGCAGGATTTGAATGGCCTGGAAAACCTGGGGTCTACTCACTGATAGTTGTTGAGCAGTGAAACTTTATGCTGTAACTTGCTGAAAATTATTTGGATAGCCATGAGAAAACTCACAAAATCAAGAACACAATGAAATAAAATGCCTTGAAAAAGCTTTGAGTAGATTACTTGTAACACCAGTAGCTCTTATTGTTGGAAAATGACCTCAGGGAAGAAAAGATTAGCACTTTTAAAGGTTTGGTTTTTTTTTTTTTTTTTTGTCCTGGGAGAAAAATGACAAAGAAATTCAACAGGTTGTCTTAATAATTTTGCTGTGCCACATTGACTTGAAATACCCCAGCCATAAAGGCAATGTTAAAACAGTTATCTCAAGGAATTGTGGTCAACTGAAAAAAGTAAATAAACATTTCCAAGTAAATTTCTCCTACTTAGAAGATAGTATGGTAGGATAACATTAAGGCAAACAGGAAGACTAGAAAAAAACCAAACAATCCTTAAAGCTTAAAACATGAGCTAATTTGCTGTATGCGTAAAGTCAAGACAGCAACTACCGTTTCCATCAAGCAGTTAATGTTTTCTTTCAGATTTATTTTTGAAAAATATTCCATTAGATTAAGATAATATTCTTTGTTTTACTTATTAAAGCATTTACAAATTCATCATAGTATAAAATATATTCTGTTACTTCAGAAATCTATGTTGATAGAAAGAAGACATTTCTACATTGTTACTTTGCAAGTTTTAGTTTGTTTATTTAAGAAAAAATACACCATAATCTATTTTTACTTTTTTTTGTTTGGTCTAGGAAAATAAAATTGTTTCCTTTCCTGATGCCCCCACTGCATGTGGTTGCTCTCATACAAGTGCACATGTGCATACATGTTTCTCCCCCTGAAGAAGGTAACATGAACATCTGCAAGTATATTGTCTTTACCCATTTATTTCTCGACTTTAATAGTACTTATGTCACTTTCAGACTCATTTGTACTTAAAAATATGATGTCCTTAAGAATTTTTAAATGTGCAATACTTTAATTTGGTGTATCTTTATTCTAGAAAACAAATGTCCATTTTATCTGTTTACTGTGTTAGGAAGTTTCTGTAATAGCAATTTTTACTGTTTAACTTCTGAACTAATCCAGCCTTTTCAGTCTGTGTAGGTAGTGTGTCCCTAACCCTGCTGAAATTGGACCTGTGCAGTGTAAATGCTAAAGTCTTGGAGCAAGAAGGAGAGGAAGCAGAAGAGAGCCTGATCTATAGTTCAGTGTATACAATACTGAACAGGGAATGGGGAGAAGGAAGTTTGATGCTTTATGCTCAAGTAATTTCTTGGCACTTTGTGTTTTTAATTCAGTGACTCTCTAAAGTAAAATGCAGTAGCAGTCAATGGGACAAAATACCAGGAAGGCTATTGAGTTTCTTTGGGTAAGGTCCATCATCTCTCCCTTGGTATCTGTGTTTATTACTTCAAACCTATGAACCTGCAAGGCACAGTTAGCACCCCTGACTCTCCTTATGGTGAATGGGAAACACAAATAGGGGTCACTTAATCTCATCTCAAAGGAGATATTTAAAATGATGAGTGAAATGAAGCACCTCCTCCTCCAGAACTGCAAAGGAAGCCTTTGATGACTGATCTGGATACCTGCTGGATCTCTGGTACATGGGCTTCTGCAGTACTGTGAATAAAGTCACCTCAGACCAGTGCTGGGTCACTGAAGTAGGCCCGGCTCAATATGTTACAGAAAAAGCCTGAGTTGAACAACCCTTAGTTTTCTTACTCCATGTTTGTTTTTTTTTCTGCTGGTGTCTGACTGGCAGCCGCTAGTACTTGTCTGTTCTCCAAATTTGGTAAGAGTAAGGAGAATCTCCCTCCTTTGAAAAAAAAAAAAAAAGGTCAAACAAAAAACAAACCAATAACAAAACCTCAGGAATTGCCACAGAGAAAGAAGTGCGTTGTTCTTGGTTAGTGAGCTGTATGTGGGCGAAGGCATTGGAAGGAGATCAGAGGTAAGGTCAGTCCTTAAAAATAGTGCGTACTCAGTACCAAGTGGCTGCTTTTACCCTGACCACAACCACCTAGAAACTGTACAAAATTGCAGTTTTGGTCTCAGTGTGCAAGCTGGACATACCCCAAAGCTCAAGTTGCAATCCATGAGACTGCAAATCCACATGGCCAGTCAGCTCTGCTGAAAGTCAGTTAAATAAATCTCAGTAAATGCAAGCACACTGCAACTAGCAAGTAGATGTACACAGTTGGGCCCTTTGTTCTCACTGGCTTCAGCAGAAGGTGATATGGACACTCTTAAATCAGGTCTGGAGATTATTTATTCCTAGAAATAAAATTATTTGGAATGAAAACATCTAATACAACCGAAGATCCTTGCTACCTCTTCCACAGTGTGTTTAATAAGAGCAGTGCATCTTAACAAGTAATGGTTAAGGGGTTTCCTTCCCTCTGAAAACCTGTGAGAGACATAGAGGACACTTAGTTTCTCTCCTTCTTTGTAATAGGGAATCAGAATCATGTACCCACCTTTTGTACAAACCAGCTGCTAGGACTTTGAGTTGTATTTAGATATAGTGATACACAGTTATGAGGAAGACTGCAAATGTATTTAACCCTAGGAATGATGCACAATTTTGCTTTCAGTAAATACAGGGAAAAAAAGTGATTTTTTTTTTCTTGTTTGTTTCAAAATGCAAAACAGGTAAGCTTTAAACTCATTTCATTCCAGATCAGTGCCAAGATCAGCATGATATGGGGAAGATGTAGTTCTGATCGTGAAGGGAAGAAGGAGGAAAGAGCTAAAGGGGATTTGCTGTGTGGCAGTATCTCTGTCAGATGATACCAACTTCTACTTGTGCTTGAC
The DNA here is from genome assembly GCA_035221455.1 of Xenops minutus. Classification (NCBI taxonomy): domain Eukaryota; kingdom Metazoa; phylum Chordata; class Aves; order Passeriformes; family Furnariidae; genus Xenops; species Xenops minutus. Next base: position 60,108,249 of record JAWWEE010000105.1, on the reverse strand, counting down.
AACACCAACTACAAATTGCCCAAAATTTCTAGTAGATGCAGTATGACTGCCCTGGTGTCTGAGGTACCCAGTCTTAACTTTCTGCTTCCTGGTTAAATTTTTCTGAACGATGTAATTTGTCAACTCTGAGATAAATAAGTATTAGTAGCTGTATTACCATAGTGATGCTACCAGTCAAGATTGGAGCATTCCTGGTTCAGCTGTGAATCATCCTCATCCTAGGATAAAACTAAAGCTTCTAAAGCAAACGCCAAAAATCTTCTCTCTGGCCTTTTCTCTCACCTGCCTGTAACACCAAACTATATCATGTCTCTTGGTTTTGGCAGAGAAGAGGATGGATTCTATACCCCCTTTGACATCACCACAAACAAGGTAGCTACTAAGAGCATGTGTCTTCCTAGGAACGACCCATGAGTGCAACCCAGAGAAATTAACTGCAGGCCTGTGTTTGCTATTGGAGCATCGCTCAGCTGACAGTATTATAAAACATTGCAGTTATTCAGTGTTTTCCAAGAATTTTTCAGTACTCATCAGAAAACATTATTGTAGCTTATATACTCTAATTTTCTCTTTTACGTGTTTGTGTAGTGTAAATTCCATTAAAGTCTGTCGTGGTTTAACCTCAGCTGGCAACTAAGAACCATGCAGCTGCTCTCTGGCAGAGCATGGGAAACTGAAAAGTCCTTGACTTGGAATGAACACTGCACAGCAACAACTAAAATATCAGTATGTTATGAACATTATTCTCATCCTAAAATCAAAGCACAGCACAGTATCAGATACTAGGAAGAAAATTAACGCTATCCCAGCCAAACACAGGACAAAGTACTATTATATTTACAGAAAAGATTCTGTAAAAATGACACAATGGTCTTCTGAATTTATTCTTTCAATGGTTTTGGATCAAATTTGCTTACTTGAAACATTTTTTTTTAAAAAAACTGACGATGTTGCCCATGATCCAACCTTCAATCAAGTATTGTTTTTTTCTGTGTTGAATTTATAATGAGAATGGTTTCATTATTTAGCTGGCAATATTATTAATGATGTGCAAGAGAGGATAGAGTCTGCTTCACCAAGCCTTTCTCCCTTTCTATTTTGCCCTCCCAGGAATTGTTGTAATTGTAGAGTGTTACGAGAGAAAAAAGTGTGTATTGTTTAGTCACATGAGGAGGTATATCTGGAAGACATAGTCTGGTGGGAAGGTGCAATACTGAAGGTTTTCTGATCATTGCTATATTTTAAGGCTAATGAGAATCTAGTACATATGTTGAGTGAAAGGATTTAGACATCTTCAATCACTGCAAATCTAGCTTCCTTGGTGATTGTCTTCTGTTTCCTTTCCCCTTGAGAAGGGTTCTTCTCCTTCCAGAGAACTTCTGTAGGAGCAACCTGCAACCCTAAATCCCACCTCAGACTTTTTTGTGTTACTGTTGGATGTCACTCAGGACCCATGAGAAGTCTGCTTCACTGCATGCCATGGCTGTATTGTTTCAGCCCCTTCCACACCCCCAACAATGCTGGAATCATTTGCTGGCTATTGTGCAGCTTCCCCAGAAGTAGTAGGTCTGTCTGCATTCAAGCATTTTGCATATACAGGTTTGTCAGCTAAGATCATCTGAAGAGAAGAAAAGAAACATACCACTGATTAAACTGTCAGTTCTGGTAAATGTTCTTATACCAGCAAAAAACTCTATTGAGAAGTTTAACTTATGTCATGGGGGTAGCTGGTATAAACACTGCTAGCAAAAATCTCTTGCCAGTATATACCACATCTCCACTCATAGAGTTTGTTGTGAAAGCTATATCTGCAAAGATTTTGTACTATAGAGAAAGTCCTGGCCACAGGGTGGAAGTGCCATTATGTTGAAAGATAAGACTCAGTTTTTCTAGTCTAAAGTGGAGTCTGAAACTGCATGAAATTGGGATAAACAGGCAAATGTACCCCAGTATCTCATAAAACTTTAAACGGTAGCTTGGCCTTTAAAGCAGATGCTTTGTGAATGTTGCCTCTGTCTGGAAGCTTCTCATCACCTGCAGAGCCTCCAGAGCATGTAGGCTTCAGTAGAACAACTTCCACTAACTCTTTGGGCAGTGTTGCCCTCTAATTTGTTTCCCTAATTTTGCTGATTGGAGGTGGTGTAAGTACCTCTGCTATCTCTCAGCGTTCAAGAGTTCCTGCATTTGAACAAAGCAAATACCTGGGAGCAGTGGTGAGGCGCCTGAGGCTGGTGTGTGGGTGCTGGGTAAGCAGCAACTTGGTAAAGCCATCAGTGAGAAGGGGAAGAATCATAGAATAGCTTGGGTTGGAAGCAACCTTTAAAGTTCATCTAGTCCAATAAATGTAGTTACACTATGTCCTGTGTGCCCTGTGCCTGTGGACTACTGTGACCCATCCCAGTGATTTTCCTGCCAGTGGTGCTTGGTGCAAAAAGTGAAACCTGGAAATCCAGTACTTGGGGTGTTACAGGTAGTAACTTTTCCACAGACCACAGGGGGCAGAGTAAAACAGCAGGATTATCAGATTTAGTGCCCCCAGTCATCTGTCAGGCAATGCTGGCCATTTCCAGTGGTTTGTATAAGTAGAAAAGTTTAGATTAGAAATATTTCCCTTCCATCCAACCTAGAACATCTGGGCTTTGCTTAAGTCATTAGTGCAGTTATTTCACCGTGAACTAAATGCCAATTAGCAGAGTGAGGCCATGCTAGAAACAGGCTGCATGACTGAAATTTTTAAAACCCGTAGTGATCCAGACAAACTGGGAGAAAAGTGCAGAAGAATGAAAACTCCTGTTCACACAGGTTTCATGCTTTTACTTGCAGACAGGAAGGAAATGTGTTTTAACATAAGTTTCATTTTGAGGGAAATGCATATATACATTGAACTACTAATTATCACTGAATTAAAGGAAAATGTTATTGTAGATTTTAAACCATTCCTATCAATGCTACTGCCATCACTCTTAGTGACTGGAAATTCAAGAAAAAAGTAAAATCACAGTTTTCACTGTTTGTATCTGTTTAACTCAGCTTAGACTATGAAATTACTAGACTTGTCTGGCTCACTTTCCTTTATGGGCAGTGCAGTGTTCTGATTTTCATATCGTATAAAGTAGTGATGCCACAAAATAACAAGGGAAATGCTTTGGTCCCTCAGCATAGATATAATTAAAGCCAACTAAAATATTTTCACTGCCCAAGATGAGGAATCTTAAATAAACTAAACAAGCCACTCAGGTAATAACATACAGATAATTTTTTAATACCATGCTATCAGACCATTGATGAGAATTTTCAATTACATTTTAAAATATTTTCTTTAATAAAACATACAATCATTATCATATGGTATAACGCCTACAACCAGCTATACCTAATAGGATTGTAATCCTGTTGAGCTGCTATAATGGCATGAACCACAAAAGCAAGACCCAAGTGGTTTATCAATGTCAACAAACTCCCAGATGGAATTACAGTCTTATACGCACCATTTAGTTGTATGCTATTCATTACAACATATGACAAAAATTATGCTTCTATTAAAAATGCACAGATGAGAATATGTGTTGTTGAAGGGGACTTGTTTAAAGAGCAGAAGGCATCTTTTACTGCAACACAGCCTCATTTTCTGTGCAAAACTTTTTCAGACATATTTGCAGGATGATGGGGACTCAGATTCAAACTCTGAAAGAAGTGCAGTACTTAAGGCTCAATAGAATATTTCTGGTTTCATCTTTTGAGATACACTTTTCTTCTGCTGTCTGCCTTTGCAGAAATCCAGCCACCTCTCGAGAAAACATGAGCTGGACCACAGCACTGAGAATCTTTTGGAAATAAACCATGAGGTGCTGGCCTTGGAAATCCTTTGGGACCTGCCAGGACTTCATAACAGTGTGGGGTCAGTCCTTGGATGTTTCAAGGATTATCACTTCATAAAATTTCAAAACTAGTCAAAAAGCACAGATTCCAAAGTTCAATGTACTGTTGTGCAATCATGTTTGTCAACTTTTTAGAAAAGCCCCAGTATAAAAAAAATGGTTTTCCTAACTTCAATTGAAATTGCAACTGAAAAGCAGCACAATGAGGCAAGCATGAAGATACATTGTACCAAGTAAAAGTATTTTCTGATTTTGAAAGAGCTTGGGAACCCCCAAAATATTTCAAGGGATCTTCAGTCCTTCAAATAACACAAGGTTCGCTCACCTATAATTGAAATAAATGGACTCTCCAATATTTGCCAGTATAATGGCTGCATGGGCAAAGAGGAGAGTAAAAACAGAAAAGGTTGAACCTGGTGAAGCAGTTTGCTATCCCCCAGGACCCTCAGGAGATGTCTTAGCTCTGTGGATGACCAACACCCAAAGAGAGAGATGGCAGCTCTGGAGGTGACCGGAAGACTTCAGCAGTTCACTCCATGGAAGGCAGGCTCTACAATGAGAACAGTGTGCTGTTGTAAGTTTAGTTCCTCATTGCAATATCAAAAATAGGGCGATGGCATTGTCAAATGGTGATTTCTGTAGTTTTCAAAGTTATTTAATTTCCCCATCCTAGACAACTGAAACTCTTTTGCCTACATGGAACTGGCTTCTCCAGGTGTGCTTTATGCAGAAACAACTAATGCCTTAGGATCCTTAAGATTTTTATATATTTGTAAATTTTAATATAGCTGTATAGTTTCTAACACTTTGGAATAGTTATTAAACCTCTTTCTCATGGTTTGTGCCATATTCTTGAAATTCTGATTAATGTTCTTTTCACAGAAAAAGATGTCAGCAAGGACATCATATTTGGGACACATGCAGCTGGAAGATAAGTTGTAGTCAAAGCAAGACAGAAGGCTCAAAGCCCTTGGTGAAGCTCCAAAGGGGCAGACCTGAGAATGGCCCCAGGGGTGGTCAATTTTTGCGTTGGATGTATGCACTAGGTATGATAATTAAGTAGTGTTATAAATTTGAAAAAACCTCACATTGTATCATGCACTTACGTATTTTGTTGCACCTGAAAGTGCTTTCATTAAAGGATGCTCTCTATTTTATCTATAATAATGTTGTCTAGAAAGTTCTTTTCTCCCATTTTAGGCAACACAGCAATGGTGGAAACAAAAGGTATACGTGTGTGGGCTGAAGAAGGAAAACACTTCTTTAAATTCCATACTTCAACAAGGAGGTGCTTGGTGCAGATTTCTGTGGTATGCGCTGCACGTCTCAGTGTGGAAGACGTGTGTCTGGAGACATAAATCCTGTCCCCAGAGCCCACGTGACACATGCATGTTGTGGTTTAAGCCCAGACAGCAACTAGATACCACCCAGCTGCTCACTCAATACCCCACCATTGGGGTGGGGGAGAGTAAAAGTGAGAGAACTTGTGGGTTGAGATAAAGCCAGTTTAATAGGAGAGAAAAGGAAGAAAATAATAACAATAATGAAAAAATATAGAAAACAAGTGGTGAACAATGTGTTTGCTTACCACTCACCAATTGATGCCCAGCCAGTTCCTGAGCAGCCAGCAGCTCCTGGACAGCTTTCCTCCCAGTTTATGTACTCAGCGTGATGCCATATGATATGGAATATCCCTGTGGCCAGCTAGAGCCAGCTATCCTGTCTGTGTACCCTCACAGCTTCCTGTGCCCCTCCAGCGTTCTTGCTGGCAGGGCCTAAGAATCTGGAAAGTCCTTGTCTTAGTATAAACAGTACTTAGAAACAACTAAAAATGTCCATGTATCATCAACATTATTCTCATACTACATCCAAGACACATCACTGTGCCAGCTACTATGAAGAAAATTAGCTCTATCCCAGCCAAAACCAGGATAATGCATATCTCCAGCTGGCCTCTAATGTATGCCCACAAATGCAAGGAGCAGCCATCATCAGCAAGGGCAGCTTCTTTCAATTGCTGGCACAGCATCAGTTTTGTAATTTGCTTTTCTTCTGAGTTGGGCATGCATGCAGGTGTCTTTCAAACATACGGAACCTGGCTTAGCAGAGGAAAAGCACATAATGCCTTGGATTGAGTACTGGGTGACAGTAGGTGGGCAGTATCAACTGTACATGAAGGACAGTGTGAAAATTAGGTTTATTTGCAAGACAGCAAGAGATCTTAAGGGCAGACTCAGAAATTAGCTTGAGCTGGGCAGTATTTTCATGAGGTTAATCCTGGGGTTTCTTAATTTTAGTAAAGCAGATTTCATTCCAGTGTCTCCTTAGGCCTAGACCACTAGAATTTTCTTAAGTTTTCCTCATGCACAAATACAATTTTAAAACTTAGCTTTCAGAAAAGAAAATAATTTAAAATGAGAAACTTTTCCTGTAAGGTTTATGTTTTGTATTTTTCGTTGTCATTTGTCTTCTGTAATTCCATGAGATGTCAGTAGAAATGTGTTTTAGGATAGTAGAAATTCCACTGTAACATGTAATAGTTGAAATATTTCACATTCTGGTTTTATAATTGAAAGACCCTGCTTTGTACTGACTGTCATATCAAACCTGCTTTTCTATAGCAATATGGCTCCTCTTAATCTTCTAATGATACCACTTCATACCCTTCTATAACAGGCTTGCTTGTGGCTAGCAGGAACAAGCATAAAAATATAAAACCACAAATGAAATATAAAATGAAATCTGAATTTGCAGAGCAACATTACCTGTTTTTCAAGACAAACCCCAGAAAAGCAGAGCATTTTTAGAAATTTGTTATTAAAATTCAGAATCCTATTGGTGGAAAAAAAGACCTTTAAAAACTTTCTGAAAACTTGATTTTTCTATCCTCAACAATTTTCACAAGGGGACTAAAAGCAAGAAAAATACTGGCATGACACAACTCCTTGACCTCTTGGTACTGTTCCCCTCTGTCTGCAATTGGGTGGTGGGAATTCATGAGCAAGCTAGAAGTAGCAGGTGAGAGGGTTAAATAAGCTTCTTAAACTATTTCCATCCTGCCACTGCCCTGTTTTAAAATCCCTGAATTACTCATCAGCAGAACTGTTTATTTCATTATTAAAATGAGGCTGCAGGGCTCTCCCTTCTCCCACCCACGCACGATGTTCAGGGAAGGAGAACTACTCCCACATGATTACAAGGTCTACTATTAAGTGTGAACTTCATATTTAATTGTAATTGCTAGCAAAATATGATTTAACAGCAAAGTATGCTGAATTTGTAACAAAGTACCCTTTTTATTTGAGCAGGAATATGGATGCTGCCCAAATGTGTCCGCATGGTTCCAATTAAGTGGAGGAATGTTTAATGTAAAACTCAACTTGATGAAAATAACCAAAGTTTCTGACAAACCAATAAATTTGAGTCTAGAAAGCTCTGCATATACAGTACAGTGAGGGAGGGGCAACACCCGCTGGGTCATCAATTTTGATGCAGTCTTCCTGTTCGTTTATGCTAAAATAATACAATGTAGGTAATTCAATTTCTCCCCAGCTGTAAACATAGAGAGGAATGCTGGATGCAGATCTAGCTGAGGATGAAGGGGGGGCTGGGCTGATTCATTAGTCCCTGTGCAATTTCCAGGCTGAAATTTTGAGAAACTTTAAACCCAGTATTGCCTTTCTTCCCTTCTCCTTCTCCTTCTCCTTCTCCTTCTCCTTCTCCTTCTCCTTCTCCTTCTCCTTCTCCTTCTCCTTCTCCTTCTCCTTC
>JAWWEE010000105.1:60070460-60100441 GCA_035221455.1 Xenops minutus | reverse complement strand
TCCCCGTCCCCTTCCCCTTCTCTTCTTCTTCTTTCTCCTCTTCTCTTTTTTGGGGAGCTAGCACACCAACAGTTCAGAATATCTGAGTGTTTGTTGATGGAGATCTGAACACAGGGTTACCTGTATGAGCTACCAAGGATGCTGGACATGCTGCAAACAGACTTCCAGTAGACCTCTCAGTGAGGTTTATTCCTCTTAGCCTTCATTACTACTGGCAAGTCTCACTTCAAGGTTTTGTCAAACCTCATCATAATGCTGGAATCCAAACTTGATCTTGGATACAGCTATGTAAAACTGGATGTGCTCCACCAGCTGTGTTGAGAGTGTGACCTTCTACCTAATGTGGGGTTTGGGTTGGGTTTTTTCCTTTTTTTTTTTTTTTTTTTTTTTTTTTTCTGTCGTGGTTAATGAGCTGCATACTTTAAGGAGGAAATCGATCATGGACTGTTTTATCATCATTGATGTTGTATATAAAACATGTAGTTCTTGGGAAGTTCTGCCTTCAGAAAGAGGAGAGTTTCAGGCTATAAAAGCTGCACAAATCCCCAGAGAACAGGAGCCAAGGGTTGCTGGTTATATCCTTTCAATGAGAGCTGCTGTGTGTGGTAAACAAAATAAACATCAGTTCTTTAGCAATCACATAGAAATCTTCCTCAAGAAGCTGGGAAGACAGGTTAGCTGGGGTGAGTTCTAAATGAAGTCAATAGATTAAGGAATTTTTACCTTTCCACTGCTACTGTTACCACGCTGTACTTCACTTTTCTCTCCAGTCATGTCTGCAGACAGCACAGGTTCAGGTTTTCAGAGGTAATTATATGCACGAAGGGTTTCACCAGGGACTAGACCAGGGTCTGTAGAGGGAACTAACTCTTGGGTACCCCAACTGATCCCATTGTGCCCAAACAGCATGAGAGGAGAGTGTGCAGGGAAGCCACCTGCGCCACTGGGGGTCTCCTTATCATCCTCTGAATCACACATCCGTGGTCTGCCTAATCCTTTTTTTTTTTTTTTTTTTTTTTGTTGCAAAATTCATCTTATACACTCATTTGTTTCCCTCATGCACTGTCTTGATACTGAAACTCTGTACTCTTCACCAGTGTTTTCCATGTGTACCAGGATAGTGCCTGTTCCCTATTCTAAGCCAGACCATGACATGCTGCTCTGAAATACATTAAAAGTTATCTCAGTTAACACGAATTTCTCTGTAATTCTGCTCCGTGTTTGTGTGTGAACTACTTCTCTGAATTCATCTGGCATCTTTTCTTACTCAGGTGTATCGCTAAAGAATCTTATGCAAGGGTTGTTTTGTTTCTCCATCCCCTTCCCCTCTCCTCCACCTCCATAAGACAAAAGAAAAGCTGGCTAATTAATTTACCCTTTCCTCTCTACCTAGTGAAAGATCTGTTTACACTTTAAATGAGGTGGGCCAACTTGCTCTTGCAAGGCTAACAAGAGCAGACTTTAAAAGAGAATTGTATAAGTACCTATGTTTGCTTGAAATATTTAGCTTTGGAGTCTTGTGACCAAAGCAAATTGTTCACTTGAGCAGAATATGATGGACATGTATTATGGGAAATACAATCTGTGAGATCCTGAGAGCATTGTTTTGTAGCTGGTGCTTGAGGGTCGGTTCGAAGTTATTGTTAGCTGTCTCCTGCTCCTGCTTTTCTTTTTCTGGCTGGTCTCTTGATGTGAGTCTGCTTCAGTCAGTGCTTAAGTGTCCCTCTAAAGTCTAAAAAAGTTATTTTTGCAATTTTATTTCATAACTTTACAAATTCAGAGTGCTTCCTCTCAGTTAATTTTGAGATACAGTGACAGAAATATGGGATAAATAATCAGCAGTGACTCAGTGGATCTAATAAGTATTTAAAACTATCAAGATATATTGGTTTATTTTCCCAGAAGCATAATAATGATTAACCATAAACCTGGCATGCTTATATTAATCTCTGTAGGATATTACAGTTTGTACTCAAGACCTGAAGTACTTTATCAGTGACAGCACCAGTTGGTTTGTATCTTTTCCATTTCTTCTAAGCTTGACAGGTCAGTACATAAGCTATGTGCTATTTTCTTATTGCACAGAGTCAACAGCTAGAAGGCAATGCAGAGAGAGAATAAACCAAATTTTTGGTTTCTGCTGTTCAAATACTATCAGTAAATTTTGTTTGCACAAGATATTTCTACAGTTTGGAAGATGTTTTTTGTTGATATGACAGAACTTTAAACTGGTACTTATGGAATAGTTTGATATTTTTGTGTCTTTACCTCAGAATATTAAACTTATTCATGACGCTGGCCAAAAAGTGACTTGATAACTGGGAGCAAGTTCAAACTTCAACATCTACGTTTAGACACATCAGTAAAGGTACTGGAGGGGAATGACTATGTTTGGGACTTGTATTTAACTCCCTTCAGATCTTAAATACAAGTCTCATACTCCATTGTGGGTATCTGATCCAGAAGAGCCTGTTGGCTGCAGAAGTCATACATCATCAATGGGAAGCTGCAAGGATAGAATTTACTCCAAGATCATAAGGTTTTGCCCCTGCAGCAGTCCCTGCATTAGGGACCTGGGAACTTTTTTGCTTGACAAAGCCAATAGCATCATCAGATGTGTCTTTCTACCCAGTAAGGTAATTGACGTACAGACCAGAAGGACAATATCTGGTGTGGAGTCTTGGTTTGTCAGCAATGAGAAATCAGGGCAGCTCGAGGACTGACCCACAGGGGATAGTTTGATGTTATCAATAATGTGTCTCTTGCTGTACAGATGTTCTGCTGGGCATTTCCATCACTGGAACAAGCAGGCAATGTTTTGCTCTCATGAGGATTTCCAATTGTCTGGAATATTGGAGCAGGAGAAACTATATCTTTCGGGAGCTTATTTTTATGGAATGGATTATGAAAAGGGATTCTTAGGAAATAGTGAGTCACCAGTATGCTTATTAAAATGACCTTAAGGTCAGATTCTGCCACTGTTAATCACAATAGTTGTACCTTACTCTGTGAGCTTTCTCATTGGATTCAGTGGGATTACTTAAGGAATTCAGATACTACCTGATGGGAGCAATGTGGCAGAGAGACTGGCTCTTAATAAGTACAGCAGCTGTAGTGTAACATCTCAGTTTTCACCTTTTAGTTAAGTAAAAATACTTCATATGCAAGTTGTTTTCTTTTGAATATCCATTCTTCACAGAGATGAAATTTTATGTAAAAGTTGTTAATATAGTCTGTCATTTTAATCAATATTTTAATATAACTATTGTAATAGGAAGTCATCTTTGTTGAGAATGTGCTTCTAGATTAGAAGCTCTCCAGGTTTTTATTTTCAAAAGAATCTGCAATAGGAGAAAGAAAATAATTTTGTTGTGAAATCTCCTTGAAATTCTGCAAGTTTCACAGCGATGTTTTTCAGAGTTTGTTTATATTTTCTTTTTAATTTATTTTATTGTATCAGGTCAAGTAGCTTGATTTAGGAGAACTGGGCAGTACTTCATGGTCGTTCTGAATTGATAAGAGCTGCATGAAACAGAATGGGGCAGTGTTGTGGTTTAGGAGTGGTACTTCCCCAGTTAGTGCTCCCACTGACACTCTCCAAACCATGTGCCAGTTGCTCAATTCTCCCTTCCCCTGCAGTGGGATGGAGAGGAGAATGGGATGCACAAAACCTAAAGATAGCAGGTTGAGATATGAACAATTTACTGGAAGCTGCAATGAGATAAGGAAATTAACAGTAACAGCAACAATAATAAAGACAGAGGTTACAAGAAAGAGGTGAACGATTCACACAGGAAAACTCCCAACAGCACCTGACCTCTCCATCTGCCACACTAGGCTGACTAGGAAAAGAGCCCTTCCACTGCCTCCAGCAATGACATGAAGTGGTATAGAACAACCTCAGTGTCCTAGATATGCCCTCTCCTGGCTACTGCAAAAAAATTAACCCTGTCCTGGCTAGAACCAGGACAGGCCACTATACAATTCTGAATATAAATGGGAAACTTACCTATGAAGAATTATTTGTACTTCTGCAAAATTAAAGTGATGAGAACTCATTTGCCCACTTTTATGCACTGTTAGAAAGGGATGGAGGAATTATTTTTTCTGCTCTCTGCCAGAGAAGAAAACATATCTGGCTTAAGTTTCACTCTACTAAATAGTTTCTTTTCAGCCAGACACAAACCACTTCTCTGTGCTTTTGTGAGAACAGTCTTACCTTTGAGCATTAGTTCAAGTTTTTGGACTTGAACTCAAGAACTCATGCACTGCAAGAAGGTATTTTACTAATAAAAGCTTTCATTTTTCAAAGGGATTGTTCTTGTAGTTTTTTCGTTTTGCTTTGCTTTTTTTTTTTTTTTCTTAAGCCAGCAAATTTAAAAATGCTCAGATACAAGGTAATTCTGTGATACACAGCTTGCAGTGCAGAAGTGTAGCCTTTCAGCAGATTTAGGAGGCTGGCAAGGAATTTAAGCTCGGTGCTAGTCATCTGCTCACTGTGCTTAACACTGTCTAGTTTAATGGTGAAATTATTCACATGGAGCAACAAAACTAGATTTTTAAAAAGAGCTTAATAATGATTAAACTGCATTGAAGTGTGTGCTATGCAAATTTAATCCATAATAATAAAATGTCAATATGCAAGTCAGAAAATACATGATTTAATGGATTTTCCCAAGTTTTGTTTTCCTGTGTTCTGCTGATGTGACTGTAGTTATTGAAATGTTTCTTTTTAACTTCTCTGTGATGAAAGCAATCTTGATAATAGAAAATAAAACTTAGGATTTAAAGTAAATTTAAATCTGAATGATGTCATATGAAAAGACAGGACTTTTTGCTTCTTTCCTTGAGCCAAACTGTGCCTTAAAAGTGTGTACGTACATGTCAGTGATCCTTGCAAGTTTTATGGATATAAGGGTAAAAAAATTGGCTGAAGTATTTAGCTACCCAAACATAATTATTTCTTTTTTTCTTCCCCTCCCCGCCCCCCCCCCCCCAAAATCTAAAATATTTTCCTCAAATAGAAGCACAGCCAAATAAATTTATTGTTATTTTTTGGAGTGTAGATTAGTCAGTGTGAGCCACTAACAAGCAATCTTTATGCTGCAAATATATCTGGACTATTTGAACAATATTTCTGAAGAATTAGTACTTTCAAAGCAGAGTGAGATTCATAACATATTACATGTAAATGGAAAAAATATATAGCTGCTTACATTTATCAGCTCCAGAGGAGGAAAATTCTGCATTATCTATTATTTTGAAAGTACAAAATTGTTCATAATTGTATATCTAGAAATGGTTTTGTCCAACACAAGTTGAACATAGTACTGAAGGCAATATTACTTCCCTAGAAAATTGTTTTGTACAGTAATATCTCAGCCTCTTGAGAAGTACTTTTCCACAATTTTAGCTCTTGGTGTTCCTCTTTTTGATCCACTGTTGTGTGTCCTTTTGTATGATTTCTCTCTTTTGGAGACATGGCAGATATTTTAAATACTTGTAATTTATGTTTGCCTCTGAAATAGCTGTATCCAAGTTGTACAATTTTGTTCTTTATGTTCCTTGCCTACACATGTTGATAGCAGTACTACACCTACAGACTTTATTTCCAGTCTGAAGACAGCATCTGGAGAGTGTGGTCACAGGTCATGGTCCTGCAGCACTAATGTGATGCCAACATAAACCAAGGTACCATAGCTGCCTTGGAGACTTTGCAGACAAGCACAAAATACTGAGACAGACACTAATGGGAGGAATGTCAGAAGAGCAGTGGAAATACTGGTCAGCCCTCAGGGCTTAAAAACTGAGGATTTAGGAAAGGCTCCCCTCCTGGGCCAATCCTTGAACAGCAGCTTTCTGGGTTATCTGAGGATTTGCTTTCCTTCACCTGGACTATCTGTGATAGTCTTCTGAATTGGAGCTCTAAGGAGGATTGCTTTAAACCAATAGCAAAAAGCTTTTCTTGGTGTAAGGGGTTAAGCCTCCAGACATTTCCCAGGTGGAGAAATCCCCTGCCTTCCATGTTAGTCTAAGTGTATATAGTCTCTTTTTCCTCAGGCAGGCAGACAGTTCCTGAGTTTGTGTTGGCTGCAAGCAAGGGGAATTTATTATATTTAAATTTATTTATGTTATACTTGTGACTATTATATTTCTTAATATTTTAAAATGTCATAAACATTTCAAGTGCTGAGGGCACATCAGCATATAAACCCACATCATCTTACCATTCTGGTGGTACATGGTCACCTTTGGAGAGTGCTTGGGATCTCTCCTGCTCTTTGTCCTTTTACCTCCTGCTTTGGTGGCTTCACACTGTCCTTTGCTTTTTTAATTACCCTGTTACACTTTACCCCCATATTCACTTCTTTTGTTATAAAAGCAGCCTGAGACCTCGTGCTGTGTCCCTGAGGGCCACACGGAGTCAGCCATATTGACCTCTTAGTCTCTACCAGCATTGATTCCTTCCAGACCGAAAGTTCCACAGTTCTGTCTGATATGCCCCCACTCCTCATTTCAAGGTGTACCCATTTGTATGTGGCTATTTAAAATTGCTCCTTTAAGAAAAGGGGTGCAATCTGTCTGGGGGCAAAATATTTCTTCATAGGGGATGTTTGGAGTTACAATTGCACTGGAAAAAATCACATCTTTCTGGGTCTTTAAAATAGAGAAGAAGATTATTTATTTTAGTTTTTCAGAACTTTTTTTTTTTTTTTTTTATATATTGTAAGAAAAACCATCCCATTCTACAGTATGTTTGCTTATGTTTTGTTTGTTTGTTTTTATTGGTAGCCCAAGCAAGTGAACATCTTTGGTTTTCTCTATCAATTTTCCACATTTTGTAGTGTGTATATTTTGCTGTATCTCTGTCTTAGATTTGTTACTTGTGACTCTATTTCTGTTTTTTCCTCTTTGCTGAGTCAAAAATGCATTTGCAGCTTTCTTCTTGTTTACCCTTGGTTGTACAATAGTGTTCTTGGGCCTTTTTCTCATAATGTAATGAATTATTTTTAAGAAGCACTTCCAGGTTTTACCATCTAATCTCTTCCTCATGATTGTTCTTATAGCATTCATTACTTTTGCAAACTATTTTTTTCTGATGGATCAGTCTTTTTTGTGAATTGTAATCTCATTCTGAGACAGCTTCCCATTTCTAACTCAGTAAGCAATTTACCTTTAGTTACCAGAACAAAACTTAAGATTGAGATTTTCGCTGTTGCTGAACTTTCAGCCTGTAGAAAAACTTCAGAATAACCCTACTGCATCATGGAAAACTTATGTGGGAAAGAAAGAAAACTTGCAGTTTGGGATTCTAGAATATTTTGGGTAGATAATGATTTCCCTTTAACCTTGCTTGCTTAGGTAGCGCTGTCTGTTAGCAGGTGTGTGGTTTTTTCTCCTCATCAACAAAGAAAGTGATCCTTCTGGAAAAGAATTCAACCCCTTAATTCACTGACATTAAATAGGCTTTGGTGTTGGTGTGGGTTTGTATGAGGTGCTGTTTCAAGGGGAATGTATGAAGTTTGATGGGCACATCATCTGTCAGTGAAATCCAATGTTTTGCTCGCATTTCATCTACCCACGGGTAAAAGAATGAAGACAAGAGTGATGTTATGTTCAAGTCAAATCCCAACTGCAAGTATCCTGCCTTTGGCTTCTACCCTCTTGATGTTTTATACCAACCTAATGATATGACTTTTTTTTCAGGATATGATTAGTTGTACAGTATTAGACATACAGCACTGTGGTGATTATAACTGTAATAAACTAGAAACAGAAGAGGTTATGAAGTCTGTTTTTCTGCCTGGTAACTGGGTGCTTAAGCTCAAATTCAGGAAAATATTTCTACAGAAAAGCAAGCTTACAGCATGCTTAACGTCAGTCACAGGTCTGCACCACATTAAGGCACATTTCAAAGAGAGAAAATTACACATGCGTATAGGTGTTTTTAAACATGGAGACTTCAAACATAAATCTGAGAAGGGGATTTTGCAAGAAATCAGGAAAAGATCTGCGTGCTGGTGTAGGAGTCTACTCAGGATATGTCTTTGGTGAAGGGCAGTTCCCTTGTTTTCCTAGGATTTTCACTGTACAGTCTCATAGATCCCACTCAGGCAGCACTGTAATGAGGAACTCAACTAGCAATAGGGCAAGTAAAAGGGAAGCAAAATAAAGCAAAAGCTTTTCTTACCCACCAGCCACAACACATTTGACAGAATGTAACACAATTGTTCAGCTAACTGGGAAGGCAGGCTAGAGATGCAGTCTGTAATGCTTTATTTTCTAACAAATGTTTCCACTTTTATTTTTTTTTTTCAGTTGACTTGCCATTGAGAAGATTTTGGTTAGTTATTCATCAAACTTGTTTACAGTATTCTATGTCTGTATTTAATTTATTAGTAGTTCTTGGCACAAGTCAAACAGCTGTAATGGCTGTGCAGTGTATATACTGTATTTCTGTTTTCTGACTGGATGAGGGGAATGAGATTTCCACTCCAAATATTTTTTGTAGGGCTTCAAAATTTGCTTTTCCTGAGTTTTTAAAAATATGTTTAATACTGCTTCCATGAGCATTCCTGTTTCTGTGAACACAAAGTCAACATGCTGGAAATGAAGAGTTTAAAATTTTAAAGGAAAAGTAAAGTGCGTCTTTTTTAGTGAAATCATCCAATTTGACCTGAAAGTTACTTTAATCCCATAAACCCATAAGATTTCATAAGGATGTACACAGCCACAGGCATGTTCACACATTACTTGTGTTCATGGAAGCATTAATCGAAATTCCAAAGTCCTGTCTCAGTACATGCTACATGCAGTAGGAAGAATTCTTTAAAAGTCTCCCTCACTGTTGGATCCCTAGTCCTTGTGGCAGGCAGCTTAATGCAGGAGAAGGATGAAGGGAGTACCTAAAGTTCAGGTGAATAAGCAGTTATGGCAATGACACAGTAGCGCAAGAGTAATTTCATCACACTAGAGGAAAAAAAGCAGTGTTGGGACTGACTACAAAATTACAGTTTTTCAAGTAATGGAAAGAAGAACCATATAGTGGTTATCAAATTTCTGAAGAGGAAGCACCTTTCCTATACCTATACAATACTACTGGGAAGAGATAACCCCTGAGATTTTATGAATGACATGTAAATGAGACCAACAACTTCACTTTTGGCACAGAATTCTCACAAAAAATATGCAGGAAAATGCCACCCTACAGCTCCTTCATGAAAGATAGTTTTTCTAAAATGCCTCTGACACAGATATCCTCATCCTGCTAAAACCAAACAGCCTCTGTGGTGGAGTCGGATGGATGTGCTGGACAGAGATGAGATTAGATTGGTTCTCTGTCAGTCACTGTGTATTCTGACACCAAGAAAAATCTGGCGCCACAACAGGGAAGCCAACCATTTCAGTGAACTAAACCAGTTTCTCCTCTGGCTACTTGCTAGCACTGGTCAAGATTGCCTTCCTCTTGGGCCAGTTTATTTGGGTCTTGGCATCTATCTGACTATAAGCGATGAACTAGACAAAAAAGATCTAAAGCTCAGGCTCAGCTTGGCTAGGTTTCTAGGCATTTTACAATTGAAGTTTTTTATTTAACTTGTACAACGTTTCCAAGAAATACTTTACAATATATATATATATATATGTATTTTAGCATAGCTGTCTGTCAATTTTCATGGCAAAAAAGCATTTGGAAACAGGAGAACAGTAATAGTAGAGTTGTTTTTAAAGGAATCACCCTACACCATTCTAGGCCAAACCTTTTTATTAAAGTTTTATGAAAATCCTCCTTATTTTTTACATTCCAGTTGAGTCTATTAGCTTTGCAGGTTTTGATGATCTAGCAGGTATAAGCACTTCTCACATTAAATGCAGTGTTGACAAAGGAAATTCACTAGCAAAGGTTTCATTAACTGGGGATTATACTGAAACTTTTTCCCAGAATTGCCAATAAAGGGAGCCCTAATCAAAACTTTGACTTTAAATTCAAGTACAACTAATATAATTTTGTGTTTGCTTTAAAACTACCTGTGGTTATTTTCTTATTTTTGCAATATTCAGCATTATGTCATCTGAACTCTCAAACAGCATTGTTCCTATGATGAAAAAGCAAACTTAAACCTCGTGCATGAATGAAACTTCAGTTTAACTTATGCTTCCAACTAGTGCTGTGGAAAAAGAGCTCACTTGTGCAAAGATGGAGAATTAAGAAGTTCCCTCAAATGGTGCTGGAGGTAGTGGACACACTGCTCAGCCAGCATCTCGTCCTGGGCTGAAGATCCTGACTTGTTACATCTACATTGTGTTAGCATAGCTCAGACATGAGGATGTGCCCTTTCTGTATTGGTCAGTTTACGATGGATCTGAGCCACAGGAGCACCTTTGGCACCTGAGGGTTTGCAGTTCCCTCCAGTACTCAGACACTTTGGCCCAGGTCAATTCAACAACATGGCAGGCAGCAGGCATTTTGCCATTGATGTAAGTGGTTTTACAGTCTTGCTGACCTTGGTTTAAAATAATGTAATACCCTCCTCTGGGTCTCTCTCCTGGCATTGAACTTGTCTGGCAAGATCTCTGTTTCGGTCTCTCGATTCATTTGAAGAGGCTACAGCATCTGCTGACTTCCTCAACCAAGAAAATCTGCAGATTTACAGACCCTTTAATGCTGAAATAGCATGCAGTCTTTCTAAGTTTGTTTGTGCACTGCAGTGGTCTTTTTCACTCCATTTCTAGGGAGAAAAATTTCCAATGACTGATTAGAGGATTGAAGGTAGGGAGGCATTTGAGGCCCTGCTGCTGTGCTTCAGACCCTGATGCCTGCTCATGGAGGAGAGCCATGGCTTGGAAAGGCAACAAAATCATGATCCAATCCTTCTAAATTTAGTGGGAATAAATCCAAGGATCTAATAGGTTTAGGGTTTATAACAGTCTATTAAGATGAAGTTTTTGAAACTACCTGAGGGAGCTAAGTGTAGTTTTCTATTAAAATTAATAGAAACTGAATATTTAAATTCTTTAGATGTCTTTGAAAGCCTTATCTCTAAATAGCATATAAAGATCTAATGCAACTTCTATTGCACCTAATTTACAGTTCATAGTTAAGATGATGCAAACTCCGGGGTTTGTTTCAAAATGCAGTTCATTTATTTACAGCTCCCAAAACTAAGCCACTGTTTAGTGTTCTATGAAAAGAAACCAAATATTTTGTAGTAGTCACAATTGGTGTTTAGACTTGCATTTAATCCAAGTTAAGAAGAATACTGTATCTCACGAAGAGAACCAAGACAGAATCATAAATCTGAAGTGGTTTTGGTTATGTTTTTGAAAAAGAGTATGAACTCATATCACCCCCAGCCTCCTTAATGGTTTTACACAAACAATGAAGTGCCTTAGGAAAATCACCGGTGGCTCTTCTGTCAACAGAAAGCTTCATTTTCTCTCCCAGATTAGGGTGGTCTGAAGCTATCAGCATCTGATCTGACAGAGTAAATCTGAAACAAATTGCTGTTGCTATAATCTTTCCTTGACATGAGGTGCTGCAGAGGAGAGAAACCAAATACTATTGCATAACTAAATTGGAATGACTGATTGTTCATTACAGTGTATTGAAAAGTGTTAGGTTCCCTGCAATTCCTATTTTATCTATCCATCAAAATTTTTGGGGGTATATTTCTTCACCCCCCAAAATAATGTAAGCCACCTTCCAGTACCTTCTGATTTTAAGGTTGATCCACAGTAATCTGAAGATTATTTTTTTGTTTATGTTTGAGAAAAGTGTCAAACTGTGGTGGGTTTCTGTTTGTTTGTTTGTTTTTCCTGATTCTTCTGTTTGGTTGAGGTAAAATACTATTGGAAAATATAATCAGTCATACTGCAGCTTAGTAGCATGGTAAAGATGATAACCAAATCTTGGAATACTGGAAAGGCTGTAACAGAAGTGACTGGCAAAGTTAATTTCCCTGACAGTGGTGGAGACACTCAATTTGATAAGCAGGAAGCAGATCTGCATTACTCCCAGACTTCACTGGGGAGTTGTGGTTTAGATGCCATAGCTGTGTTTATTGCCATTTCTGGGACTGGATGCTGAAGATTGATTGGTTTCAGGAAATCCCCAAACACAGTTGGGTTTTGTTGTGCTGAACAGGTCTTAAGGAAAGAGCAGCATTTCTCTCAGTTTCAAGAAAGCATCACCTTGTTCTAAATTTAATCTGCTGAAGGAAATTCCATCAAGGTAGGTCCCAGAACACCAGGCCGGCACTGTGTTCTGGCTGAGGCCAGAGAAGAGAGCTGTGGGAGGGGTGGGGAATTTCTGCTCTCCTCACAAGAATACTCTGCAGAGAGTGTGATGCTTGAGAGTGCTTGTCTCATCATCTTGGTACCTGTCCTCTTATCTTTCCACTTTTATTATTGTGTGCATGCTCATCTGTGTGGCTGACAAGCTAGTTGAATTGGTTTGGATTTTTTCATTCTGTTGGAGGAAATGCCACCAATAGGAGAGAGAGCTCCCCTCTTACATCTGGTGTGATATCAAAAGGAGCTGTGTGAATTAGATTGATTTTTTTTTTTCTCCTACAAAAACAAAAGAATAGACCTATTTTAAAACCTAATTGCATCAAAGGATGGAAATTAAAATGTCCTTACAGGAATTCAGGTTGCTGAAAAACTCAGGTCCAGCTCAGACACTGGTATGTTTTATATTAAAACTTAAGCAATGAGCCAGTATAATATTTCCTGAACTTTCATCCATCATGCTACTGGTTTCTGCAGGGAGAGAAATGTAACTTTTCCTTGCTATGTCTCAGGAAAAGTAAATAATATTGTTAAGAAGCTTCTCATATCACAAGTACCTAATTAGAGAGGCTTGGGAAGCTGGCAAGTTTCCAAACTTTGTTAAACATGCTGCAATGCCACAGGTAAAAAAAAAAAAGTTGAGGAACGACTGCAAGATTATAGACTTGCAGGCTGTCATGCATCCTTGGACCACTAGACTGTAGAATGGTTTCTCCAGTGCGGCAGAGAAAGAAGCACATGACTGGATGGGCTGAGATCCAGAGCTGTCAGGAATGTGGTTGAAGGAGCTGCAGCATGGCACTCAGTTCACTTTCCTGCAGACAGAAGATGGTGGAAAAGCAGGAGAATTGTTAATCAATAGGCCTACACATTTTGAAGACAACCAGAGACCTGCTGCATCTGGGAAGCTGAAGTGCCAGTGTGTGTGAGAGCGGCCTCACCACACAGTGATGGGGGTTGGGGCTCCACCAGGAGAGAGCATGGTGAAATTTCGTCTTTCTGAAGAGACTTCCCATCTCAAGGACTCGGGCTTCTCTGCTGGCTGTGGAGCATATGTCTGTCTCTGGTCCTGGCTGAGGGCATCAGGTCCTGCTGATCACTGGGAAATAATGACAGAAAAAAGGGAAGGAGAATCCCCTCTGTCCTAGCCTTTGGTTGGCAGAGGAGTGCATGTAAAGCTGAATTTCCCTCACCTTGACAAATTCTCCAAGTGCTTGTATTGAAGCTGTTGTGTTTGTAATGCGATAGTTATGGAACCTAATGGTCATGATTATCAGTCAGCTCAAGTCATTGTAAGCCTCCCCTTTCCCAGATGTTTGTCCCAACAACTGACATTGCAGCCTAGGGCTTTGAGGGTTCCTTTCTTTAATGGCCAGTTATTTACTTCATCAATGAAAAGTCTAACAGCTTGAGGAGGACAGACAGAAAAGGACCATAACCCTGGATACTGTGAAGCCTGGTAGAAAAAGCTGGAACAATTTTCCCATAACACACGTAAGTGGGGTTTTTAACCAGCAGTGCTTGGTGAGGTAGCAGCTGCACATTGTTGTCTGTGCTGTGCAGAGAATGAGACTAATCTGAGGTGTGCTCTGAGACCTTCTAGTTGGTCAAATCCTGCAAAGTGGTCTCAGCAACAGTCCTGATATCACTGACACAGGTGCCAAGCTCCTCAGCATTGCTGAGGCTGGCACATCCTTGGCATGTCCAGAGCAACTCATATAGATACCTAAGAAATTTTGCTTCAGGAGGCAGGCATAGCCACTTCAAGCCTTTAATAATAAAGAAACTTAGCTTTATTTTGAAGTGTGTGAAGAAATTCTTCCTCCTTCTCACTAGAACTTTAAAGGTATTTTCAAATGTCGAAAGCATGATTTTTAAATATTTGTTTATTTACTAGTGAGAAGTTCAAATGTTTTTTAGTGGGAAAATAGTCTAAGAATACTGTTTATTGCTATTTGCTTGAAAAGTAAATTTTCTATTCAGGGAGGAAAGAAATTAAAAGTCCTATTTGACACATTTGCATTACTAAAAACTGGAAGTCATGGGGAAAATTATTATTAAGGGCTTGTATAAACCTCTCTTTAAAACCAATGAAAAATAAAGAGATAATCCTCCCAACTTGCTTGTCATGCCATAAACTATAATTTCTCTAAGTTTATAATATCTGTGTTTGGTACTAATAAACAATCAAAATGCTAGGTCTGTATGAAAGAACTGCAGCAAGTCATGTCTCTGAGGGATAAACCCAGGAAAATCTTCAATCAATCAAGTCCACATTGGGATTAGGCACATAGGGGGACTTAATTAGGCATTAGTGAGGCCTTTAATGGAGCTACTGTGAAGGACACCTGCTGAGGATCTACTGGACATATTTTTTAAACATATTTATACACAGCCTTTGGGCTCCAGAGTCGACATTTGGTGCCTGCTTTGCCAATCAGCCTATATTTGCAATTGTTTACAAGCTGAACAGCAGGTGGGGCACTAAATGAATTACATTCTGTCAAGCTATATCTCTGTTTAGTAATGGTTTTTCATTAGTTCCTTCCTGATCCATGATCAAAGGATAAAGGCCTGAACATAAAACTGTTCCTTCTTCTGCTTTTTTTTTTTGTTTTACATTGGTGAGTTGGAGAATTCTACTAGTGTTATGAAAGGTATATCCATACCTGTATCCCTGTTAGTTAATAAACCTTCTACCTTTCGCTCTTATTTGCAAAAGGTAGGTGCTATTTCCTGTTACTTACATGAGTGTTATATCAGGAAAACTGTTATGGACAACATAAAACACTTGATAAGTTCTTCATGATGTCTGTGCCCCACAAGATTTTTTCTTCCAGATAACTCCTCCTCCCTTCCTCCTTTATACTACTGATGAGCAAGGACATAGCTTATGGTCACTCTTATACCATGACAGTCCTGTCTGCTTTCCACAAATTTTGTCTCCACTCCATAGTGTTGTATATAACCAGTGGTTTTCTGGGAGAGAGGAACAAATAATCTTGAGAAACAAGAGCAGGCTTGAGCTTGAGTCCATGTGGACACACTATACTTCATATGGGTGCACTTTGATATTCAGACATGGGGTGAAGCTATCTTAAAGACCCATAGGAAGGGGAAGAATTTGGTCTTTTAGCCTTGATTTTAACATAGATTTTAATTGAGGTTCTGTGCAGGCCTGAAGTTTACTTTGGATGAACAGATGTTTGGCACCAGGTTCTGCTACCTCTGTGTTTATCAACTATGTTTGTGGGATTTATTTGTTAAGGAACCAATATGGTGTACAACGTAACCTGGGAGCCTACACATTGAGGACCCATGTTGCCCAAGTAGAGGACCATGAACTCTTAGGCAGCCAAAGCTGAATGTATCTTTATACATTACAGACTAACTACTTGGATAGGACTACAGCCTCTAAGGGATCAAGGCTTCTACATTTAGATGCCTCTCTGCACATAAGCTAGCTGTCTGAATCCCAGTCTGGTGAACAGAGAACTTATCAGTGCAGTCTATGGAGTCTAAAAGAAGACTTGGTTGGCCAGTCACTGAATTTGTCTGTCCATGTCCAAGCGTCATGTAACCATGACTTTTAAGATGCTCCAGGGTGTCCTGCCTGACCTCCTAGCTGCCAGTCTAGGTGGTCACAGCTCTTCTGTGGGGCATATATCACTGTTACCTCCTCTATTGGTGTGTTCAGACACCTTAAGGCACCTCAAATAACATGAAACACCTAATTAAAATCAACCATGCCCTAAGAGTGTAATTTGGATTGAGGTGAATTCCCATTCAGACACCATTAGTGACACTGAGATGGTCTCTCTTAGCTACAGGGCCAGTTTCAACACCTATGTGTGATTATCTGAAGATTATGTGTCTTAATGTAAAGTTGAATCTTGCTCTGTAAATTACAGTTTATTTGAAGACAGCAATATTGATAGATCTCAAGATCAGAGACCTTGAACAGTTTAGCTGTCACCCATAAAAGGATTTGAAAAGAGAGTGTAGATGCAGCCAAGCTGTCTAGACAGGGATTGGGTACCTTCAGGAATGAAACTACCCAGACTTTGATTCAGAGATGAATATAATTTTGACAATAATAAGAGAATTCAGAACTTTGGCTATTACTTAAAAAAGCTATTGTTTTGTTTTAATTTTATTTCATCAAAGTACTAGAAAGGACTATATTTTCAGTTTAAAAACATGACCCGAAACGGAGCTAATCCAGTTAACACCTATTTCACAAAAATGCCACCCACTGAGAGTTTTTCTGAACAAGATCAAGAATCAATTTTTCAGTGCTCACATTAACTATAAAGGCAGGTTCTTAGCAATTTTGCTCTCTTTCAGTGGTTACTTAACTTTGATCGCATACTGACTGCCCTGAAAATCTCAGATGTGGCTTAACCATCTGGCATTATATTAACATTTTAAAGGGTGTATTTAAGACCTTCTGTGGCTGGAATAACACTTCTGTGGAGCTAGTGCTCTCATCTGTGTTCCAAATCCATCACATTATTTTCTTATGAGGCCAGAGCTACCATCACTAATTAGGCCTTTTATTTTGTTTTACTGGATTATCTGGTTTTTAACTTTAAGGTCTCCTTGGCGAACCAACAACTTGGATGAAGTTATCTGAGTAAATCCATGCCAGGTCTCAAACAAAATTAGCAGAGTTGATTTAAGATTGCCCCTTTTCCAAAATGTCAAAAGCAAAGTTTTCCTTCTTCCCCAAGAGCCATGAGCACCAGTTTGAATGTTACAAATCAGACCTCATCATAGCCATGTTTCACTACTTTGCCACTTTTTTGTCTTACTGTGAAAGGAAACTGTGACATTATGATTGTTTGATTATATGCTATTTCCAGAATTTGCCATTGTGTTTTAATTATGTGATCTGGCAGGGAGCACAAGGAGAACATGATGTTCATTTTGTACATGAATCAAATGGTAGATATCAATCTGAATCAATGTGTTTGCTTTCTCATCTTCTTCACATTTTAGAGAAATGTATGCATTAATTGGTGTACTCTGAAGGACACACACAAACATATAAATATAAATATGGTAAGAATGAGTTAGAAAAACACATAGACCAGAGGAAAATGATAGGGCTAAAACGAGTTGCTTACCTAATGGGTTACAAGACTTTTTTTTTTCCTTTTTTTTTTTTTTTTTCTGTCCTGGATACTATTAATAACAGTAGGTGAAGTTCAACAGGTTTAGGAATTGTATTTAGCTCAGCTTGATCTGGTTTCTCTGCAATCTCCTTAAAGTAATGAAGATATTCCTCATGTCTAGGTTGCTTGTAAAATTTCTTAATTACTGATACTCCCCACTAATGCTGAGCACTGACTGGAACGTGTGGGTGCTTTGAAATGACAATCTGTACAATATTTTAAAATTCTAGGCATGGATTAGCACTGTTAACATTTTTCTTCTGTGATTTTGAACAAAAGCAACAATGCTTGCTTTGCTTTGTACTGTGTTTCTTGCTGTTCAAGTGCATTAGCTGGGCCCATGGTCACCTACCAGACAGACAGGATAAGGCTGAGACCCCAGCCTGCATAGATTCAAACAGTGATGTTACTTGCACAGAAGCCAAGCTTTCTATGTCGTCCATTGAAAAGCATTTCTGTGCATGCCTGGGAGCTTGATCACAGCCACCAGAAACTTTGTGTTCCAAGATGAGCTACATCTACTGAGTGTAGGTACCACTTGTTCCAGAGTGCTGTTGAAGCCTGTTGAACAATTCCCTCAGATTCTGGAGGGATTAAAACCTTTTGGTCCTTATTTGCACACTGTAGGAAACAGTCTGAATTCTCCTCACCCTTTCTTCAGACTTTACTTTGTGAGTTTAGTGACTGTGTGCATGGCAGAGAAATAAAAATAATCTCTTTGAAAGTTTTTTTCCATGCACAGTGTAGCTGAACAGTACCATCAAACATAGCTCAACTACCACATCACTGAAAATCTGGTATAGTTCACATTCCTTTGTAGAAGGCGTTTGGCCTTCAAATTGTGGATGACCTTCAAGATATTATTTAAATCTTCCATTTTTTACTGATGAAACAAACAGGAGAGAAGGCAGGTCTGTGAATACCACTAGCTCTGAGCTGAGACAAAAGTGCTACTCTGTCAGTATGCAAGCTGCATTCTTTTCCTTCATCAGATGTGTGATATTGGTTTTGTTTTGCTTGAAGCACCGTGGGGTTTTATGCTGCAGTTTCATAGAGAGCAATTTCTCTTTTCTCTACAGAATAAGGTAGCTTCTGGTAAATAATGTG
Organism: Xenops minutus; assembly: GCA_035221455.1. Classification (NCBI taxonomy): domain Eukaryota; kingdom Metazoa; phylum Chordata; class Aves; order Passeriformes; family Furnariidae; genus Xenops; species Xenops minutus. Next base: position 60,081,869 of record JAWWEE010000105.1, on the reverse strand, counting down.
TTTGCCATTTCAGATCAGCACTAAATAATTAGCTTCTTAAGTAAAAACCTGTCTTTGACCGAACTTGTGAATATCCCTTAAAAAAAAAAAAAAAAAAAGAGCATTTGCTTCAGCATCCAAATATACCCTAGGGAAAGATCACTTTCTCTAAAAAAAAAAAAAAAAAAAAAAGGCAAGTAGACCTCTGCCAAATACTTCTCTATTATGCAAAAAGCCTCCAAAAGAAAGAAAGAAAGAGGTCAGGATGGTGCATTCTCCCCAGGAAGAAAGCTGAAAAAAACAAACAAACCCACAATTATGGCATAGATTTCAGCAACAAAGATTCCTTGTATGAAGTATGGGCAGGATTTCTTTTCCATATAAACCTGTCCAGGTCTGTAATATCTCTATTGGTTTCAGTAGCTTCCATAGACCTGTACCAGTTTTTTGTCCTATGGGAGCTACAGGTATTGGACAAATTATTAATACAAGCCAATGCATAATGTTAGAAAAGGCATAAATGGTTAAATGTGCTCCCATTACAGTGGAACTGCAAAAGTATTTATTCTGTGATAAAGGTCTTCTTGCACTTCTCCATAGAAGGCTTAGCTTTTAACCTATTCAACAAGTTTGCATTTCTTGGCTCTTGATTTTAAGGTCTTTGGAGCCCAACAGACTATGCCTGGAAAGCTTTTAGAAGAATAGCGTCAAAAAGGCCCCATCTTCTGTAGGGACTCTGAGCTCCCTTCCAGGTGTGGAGGGTGAGCTACCAGGAAGATGAGGCCATGAGAGTCTGAGCTGGCCCTGCTTCTCCAATGATGGCATGTCCTGCAGAAGTTGCTAGCAGGAGAAGCTGATGGACCCTATGGATGCAGATCTAAAGGAAAATCCATTTGGAACCATATAGAAGAATTTATGCTGCTGTATCATAGGTAATTTATGTGTTATCTTTAACATTTGTGCAATATGTTTTTAATTTTCTAACCTAAAAATCTGAAAAACATTTTAAACAAGTCTTTAGAATTTCCCTAATATTTTTTTACTTTGTTTATAGGTTCTATCAGAGATCAATAAATAAGAAGTGTAGTTAAAAAATTAAACAAAAGTACCAATACCTTAAGCACTACAAAACCCCAGAATCAAAACCACATAGCAAATTATAAATGTAAAGCCGTGTCAAATGCAAAGTAAAAACCCTTTAAAAATGCCTCACAGAAGACTACAGTGTTTTAAACAAGGTCCTTTTTCCTATCAATTTTTGCAATGGTAATATTCTTAAGGGTTTATGTTAAGGCTCATTTGATTCTATTTCTTCAATTAGCCAAAACATCTACTAAAGATATGCATGCAACAACTTTCAATTGGGAAATTTAAATCACCGTATCTTGTTGCTTAGACTTTTTGCTATTTTAATATGCAGTTAAGAAAACATAGCAAGTCTTTGTTTCTAGAGAATATTATATTGCAGTGCAGCAGGCATAGCCTCCCCTATTTTGTGAGTAAAATGGCCATGAATATATTTGTTCTTCAAAGCAGAGCCTATCAAATATGCTCTATTTGTCCTTGTAAGCATGGGTGCCTGTACATACAGACTCCTCCTGACCATTTTGCAGGAAACGTCCTCAGGTGCTTTGAGTTACCATAATTCCCTGAGATATTTTTGTCAAAAGAGGTAAAATTATTTTGCTGAAAATACCTAATTGCAAAAAAATATTTACATTTATTTATGTAAAGGTGACAGCAAAGGGGATATATCAGCCAGCTCCTCCTCTAACTCATTCCAGATGTATTAAGCAGCTAGGAGGAAGTAGGAGTTGTATGAGGACTGAGCTAGTAGTGTGCACTGATTACTAAGTTTGATGCACTGAATACAAGAGTTTTCTTACTTTTTTGTGTTGTGTTGTCCCAACACCATTGAAGCTGATGGAAGTTTTTTCCACTGACTTTTACCTTAGAGTGTACAAGTGTACTTTCAACAGAAACTCCTGGAAGACACTTGAAGAACTGTGATCCGTGCTTGTCTTACAGTCTCAACTTCAAACTTCTTGATTTCTAACACTGATTTCAACAGTAAAAGGGAGAAAACATTTAATGTTGTTTGGGATTGCCACTAAATGTGGAAATCATGGGAATGGCATCCACTGACTGTAGAAAGTTTGGAAAGCAGAACAAGGAGAGATCACTTTGCCAAAACATCCACGAAGAAAGGGGCTTCCAGGCAAGACAAGCTCAGCACTCCCAAACTAGAAAATATAATGAAGTTATTGACCTGTATCCATTAGCTACTACCTGGAAATTTAGGAGCCTTATTTTTCTCTATTACAGTCCTTTTTTTTTTTTTTTTTTTCCATGTTAAGAACATTCTAAAAAGTCTAGGAAGAGGCAAAGGTAGCATGATGGAAACAGTCTCATAACAGAAGATTGTAACAGATTGACATTGTCTTTTTTCCCTTTTTTCCTTCCTTTTTCTTACTCGCACAAGGAATTCTAGTGGAGCTATTGACTAACCAGCATAGAAATGGGTAGATTTGAGATTCATGAATCATGAATAAAACCCCTCATCTTTAAATAGGATCATTATGCACTAAGTCTGAGATCTGGTCCCTGAATCACTGTACTTCAATCTTCACCAATGCACACCACTTAATACACATGGCAGAACAATCTAAGAGCTTTGCTTCAGTAAAGAGAGAAAGAACTCAACTCATAGCTGCCTTTGCAGCTAAAAATACTCTGCAGCCACATGATATTTTTTGTCAGGGACCTGGAACGTTTTCATTTTGCAAGGCAGGCCGGTGGCACTGTATTTGCATGGCTCACAACCACTCTCCAGACACCACCCTTTCTTTCTCCCCACAGACCCCCTCCTTGCACCAGCCTTTGCCAAGGAATCTGGATTTCTTCCCCAAAGAGTATTTGAACAGATATTTCTTCAAGTGGCACCACTGGCCCTTCCCTAAGGATAAGATGAAATTTTCCTGAAAGGGTGGCTTCCAACAGAGGACGCCTTTCCAAGAACAGTAAACACAACAAGTTCTTGCTCACTGCATCAAGAGTTCTGTTTCAGAAAATGCTGTGTTGGTAAGGCTGATTTCAGTGTGTCACATGTGATTGCACAACATAACACAGTGCAAAGATGTGAGACAACTAAACGACAAAATGCTGGCTCTGAGTCAAACATGTAAAGCACCTATTTTCAGCTCTACCATCTGTTACCAGTTTGCACGGTGTCTCTCCCAGCTGAAAACACAAGGCAGATTGGCACAGACAGCGTTCCTCTGTCTGATCACACACTGCAAGATATAATTTTTTTCCTCTTGTGACCAGCCCATCTCTCTCTTTATTTATATTATTTTTTTTTCATAAGGAAGTAGGCTGGTTTGTGCAATGTAATCAAAATAAACTAAAACCCAATCCCTTAGGAGAAATGTTCCAAGCAAAATAATGGTATTGCACTTCCTTCTTCAAAATAAGCATGCAGAAATTAACAACTGAATTGCAAAGATTGGCTGAAACTTTTCTGCTGAAAATTTTTCAATGGTGACCCTTTTTCAGTTTCTTGATACCCTATGAGATCATTAATCTACTGTCATCAACTGATAAACAGGGAAAAGTTACAGTAAGTAAGAAATTCTTTTAGTTAGCAAATAACTGTGAAAAAATTAGTCACTTTGGGGTATTTAATGTGGAAAAGAACAAGGAAAAACCAAGCAAAGCAAATAACATCTAAGTTTTTTTGTGGAAGCAATGTGCCCTCCAACCATTTGCTGGTTGAGATGCTAATCGCTCTGTTGGAATAAACTGATTATTCCCTTTGAGACCTGATTTGGAGAGAGGGAACTGATCTGAAATTCTTTCCTTTTTAATAAAGATGAAATCCACTTCATTGGGGCCACGATTTCACCCAGCAATTATTCTAAAAGCATTACTCATTTAATAAGCATACCACACTAATTCTCTACTGTTTCCGTATGAGCATCTCCCAATGCCAATGTAAACTGACTGCACAAAGCTACATTAGAGCTATGTTTATGGTTGAGATCTTAACACAAAAGTCAGGAAACTCAGAGTTATGGTTCCCCCAGCCAACCATAACCTGAGGTAGCTTTAGTGTTTTGCATTACTATGTCTATACTCCACAATGTATGTCTAAATACCGTGACTGAGTTATAGCTGCTGTGGGAATTATAGCTTTGGATTTTGCATTTAAATTCTCAGCTCAGGTCATGAACAACTGTGAAAATTACAGTTAAAGCAGAGGTTAGTGTCTCCAGTTTGCTGTTCTAGGTTATTGCTGAGGGTGCCATGGGAGAATGGTAAGCTCTCCCTGTGGTGGGGATGATGGGAAACATGAAGGTCTTTTTTACTTTGACAAGGAAAATACTTCATAAGGTATATAAGGATTAGCTTTTCTGCAAGCTTTGTATCATTCAGCAGATACTCTGGAAGAGAGCGAGGGAGCTAATAGGATTTGACAGAAATTACTTAACATGATTCTAATTCTAATATCCAATTAACTTGGTCAGAGACAGGGAAGAATAATCTGCTTTTCTGTACATTTTATACTGTGCTAGGAAAATGCTGTATCATCACTTCAAGGAAAATGGGACAGTTTTCTCCAAGTATCCTTAGGAACAAACAGCATGAGATGCGAAAAAGAGAAAGTTTGCACAGGCAGGCAGCCCTAACCAAAACGAATCACAGTGGCGTGAGACAATCTGCCTTCTGCAACAAAACCTCTCTAGCTCAGATCTGTGGCTGTTCTAGGGCAACTTTACCTGTGACCTACTGGGCTGTTAGTGTGCAGTTTATTTGAATAATTCTTTTAGACATAAATATTTTGCAGTAAGGACTAAAAATAGATTTAATAGGTTGACAGTAACTGTAATTTTATGTAGAGGTTTACAGTAAATTGCAGGTACTTTTTATGTTTCTCAAAGATCACGAAATTGAACTCTGAGTTTACAAAGCTAGCTGACTCAGGAGTGGGTCATGGCTTGAGTGTCAAAGACGAGAAGCAGAGGCTAGATGTTCTCTCCTCAGTCTCTTGTGTCAGTGATCAGCTGGAACCCACAAGTCCAGCCACAGAGAGAAATGAATAGCTAAACGTTGCTACCATTTGTCTATAATAAACATTGGAGAAAAAGAAATAGCTTAGGCATGTATCTCCTCAGATGAGAAGTCCACAAACAAAACCAAGCTATGCTGCATTTCTTGGGTGTTGTAGTCTCGTCTACATTTGGACTACGATCACAATTTGTAATTGTTAGTGCACATGGCCACTTTTCGAAGGCATGTTATAATCTTGTCTGTTGGGGAAAAGTTCCAACCAAAGCAGAGCATGATAAGCAGAAAGAGAACTGCGTGCCTACTAGCAGCCACTCCAAATCATCACCTTTGTTTGCTTTCAGATGTTATCAACATCCCACTGCAAGGATGAATGAAGTGATACATCTGGCTCATGGACCAAAACATGAACAGCGTTTTCCCAGGCTCTTAACAGTTGCCAGCAGCAGCATACAGCTGAACTGCCCCTTCCAAAACCTTATCCCTTTCGAACATGGCTGCTGGTATGTTCATACCTCATGCTTATATGTCTTGGCTTTTAGTTTTACATATTGAATTGCTTGGATAAGGTGAATACGCACAGCAACAACATTCCCTCTGACTACACAAGCCCAGCTGCTCCTGCTCCACATTTCAACCAGCTTCTCACTCTGTCTGAATATAGCAATGATATAATTGGATTGTGTGGGAGCGAAACTGACCATTTTGAGGCCAGGTAGTTGAAATAATTTGCTTTGTGCACATATATTTCTTCAGTGTCTTTGGCAGCAATTCTAAACAGATCTCAGGCAAAAGTTAAAGCCAAGTCACTTCACAGAGGACTTTTGCACAACCAGATTAGAGAGCAGTACAATACCACAGATGAATTTACCATTGTTGTTCCCCTGTACATATCAATGTGATATGTGTATGGTACTATGTCTCAGTGAGTATGCATGTGGACAAATCTTCTGTTTTTGTGTAGTCAATAGCTTGGAGAAGTGGCAGGCCTAAGCAAAGCTTATCAAAAACCTGGAGAAAGGAAAAACTCCAAGCAAGCTATTTTTAGCTCTGTTATAAGCAACATTTCAATTGTTTTAAAATAACATTTATTCAAAAGAGCTTGAAATATAAATATATGAGCATTATATTCCTTTGAAAAAGGTCCACCCGTGCTCCACTGAACTGTTGGATAAACTGAGAAACAGTCATTTTATATGCTTAAGAATTATGAAAAGGAATAAGCTTTTTTACCTTTTGCTTACCAAACTATAAATTAATCCAGGGGTACAGTATAGGTCTTGCAAACTGTTTGTTATCTGGTTCTTATCAGTTCACTAGGATGTTAGTTTGCAAAGCCAAAGTTCTACTATGTATCACAGAACTTTTAAAGAAAGTTGGAAATACCTGTAAACATACTTTTCAGTGTTACTTCTGTTGCTGAAAAGAGATTAATGTGGTTTTCATGTGAGCACATTATTGGGTAAAATTTAATTATCTCTCCCACTTCTTATTTAGATCTTACCTAGATTTTTAAGTAATTTCCTATAGATCCTTTGAGTTCTGGATGTCTCCTGATGCTAGTTTAAGCAAACTGCTGATTTTGATTTTGGATTTTTAAAGAAAAAATGCACTACTTATGTCCATACCTGTTATGAAGTAGGGTTCTGTAGTGAGGACTAAAATCAAGAGTGGCCCTTAGAAAGGGATGGGGCAGCTAGTAGTTACAGTTGAGCTTGATGTAACCAAGAGCAAGATGCATGTCTCTGTTCCTTTATTTTCCATGATTTTCTTTTGAATGTATGGAGCGTTTTGCATACTGTGACCTCTCAATTAACGTTATTTATATCTCAGTAAATTACCATGCTACTTTTCCAGATGTCCTAATCTTTTATGTAAATTCACTTATTAAACCCAGCCACCAGCCTCAGTAAGACCTGCCAAATCCACTGTGTCTGGACTCACACACTCCGTAGACTAAGCTTTATTTGCATAAACTTGTTCTGTAAGTGTAATCTTACTTATCATCTGTAGAGTTAAAGTTTCACTAATGTAAATCCCTGACAAATCAAGTACAGATGTAACTGTTTGCCCCCAGGCTCAGCCTGTCAATTCACTGCCACTCTTGTATCTTCTCCCTGCTCCTTCCTCTAATGCCTCAACCCTCCTGCCGCTCCCACCCCCCCAAATCCTGGAAGTTTTTTTTAGTACCAGTAGTCGCTGAGAATTGTTTATGTAGATACATTGCAGGTACTAAACAGGACACTGAACATTAGTCATTTGGGCATTTCCCTCTAGCTGAAACTGTCTCACAAAATACTGTTAGCCTGTAATTCTGGGTGTCTGCTTGTACCACCTGGAAAAATTTGCTCTGCCAGTCCCCCAGGTGCCAGACAGATTGTTGCACTTTGCCAGGCGATGTTCCAGATAAGGAGTTGAGCTCAATAAATGCTTAATGTAAGCTGGCAAATTCCACAGAACAGCCAAGGAAAATTCAATCAGACGTCAGCAGGAAGGGGGGTAACTCCCTAAAACCACCAGAAGGAAGTGGATGATGGGGTGAGGGGATAATTCTTCATATTCCGTTGTCTGTGAGAAACGAAATTCCCTCCCAGTCATAAAAACAGTAGATTGAAAACCAAAAGAAAATCTGCCAGGTCTTGAACCTTTTATGAAAAGGAGGAAAATGTTAGTTTTGAATTCAGAGGGTGTTGGCATACACTGCGTTTGTTTCTGATTACTTTAAGTTCTAAATATGTTTCCTTTGCCGGTACCCAGTTGCTATTTATTTGGCTTTAGTCTTTGATCTCCCTTATGCTGGCACATCATAAAAAACATATTCCTGTTTGAGTTCTATATTATGCAGTTAGTCTTTGCTTGTTATGTTCGCCAGGCTGATTGTACATACAGAATAAGACTCTCTTTGTTTTTGATAGACTCCAGGTGTTTATCACCATAACTTACTAATGGATTTGACCACAGAAAATGCATGCAAGAAGCACACTGAAAAACTAATGGCAAAATTACTGGTTTGATAATTCAATGGCCTTCTATACCATAACCACAGGAACCACACACATACATGCATACAGGGTGAGTTTTGTAGAAGCAAGCACATTTTGCTTATTGAGTTTTCTTGAGATGAACTTTTTGTTTTGGGAATTAAGTTTTGCTTTGGATTTATTTGCCACCCTGAATTTTCTTTGAAAGCTTTCTAAATTTAAGCCCTGCTCATTCAACTCCATATGATAGCGCATTTTATGGATGTCCCCTGTCTGAGGTGCTGCAGTTCCTACTACTCTGCTACTTCTCCCTTGTAATTCCAAGGAAATGGAGCAGTCCCATCAGCCTGCCAGCACTGACAGGGTTTGCTAACATGTTTAATCTGAATTGCAATAGCTTGGGGGTTGCAAATATTGACTTAGTATCTCAGGTGAGGAGCCACAGCTTTGTATCACTTATTAACCCCATTGCTTTACAATAGCCAAAGATGGCTCTTATTTTTCTTTCCCCCCAGTTCTGGTGAGCATGAACTTTTGTGATGGGAAATTAGAGACCTTGTTTTAGTTAGAATTACAGCTATGTCATGTCGATAATAAATGACTTCACTGTGCTATCAGAGGTAACACAATCATTTCTCACAGATGAATTTTCATTTTCTGGTTCCATTGTTGGGTGATTTCCATACTTTTAAAAATAGAGATGCCTTTTGAGTCTAAATGTGATGCTGTAGTTTCTGGTTTTATATGAAAAATTGAAATTGCAGTATATGCCTACACACTTTGAAACTTACATTGAGCTTAACATATTTGTCTAAGAACCATAGCAGTGCTGAAGTCTAAAAGCATATAGAGAAGACTCTGAGGATAGATTTATCACACTGAGGTCCAGATTTACCCCATTTACACCTGCTAAATATTAGCAGTGATGTTTTGCTATTTTTATCGTTGGCTGCTGGAGAGGTTTCTCTCGGAGGTCAAACATGCCAGCTGTATTGGTTACGTGTTCTGTCGCCGTGCTGATGCGGGGTTTTATCTAAAACCCATGGGCTTGTCAGGCTATTTCCATTAGGAGAAGAAACTATGTGGCAATTCAGCATATTATCAGGGAATGCATGCAAACCCTGTTGTGAGGAGTATAAGGGAAATAAATGGCAACAGTTTCCTTCCAAATAGTTTATATGACTGCCTTTACACTGACTCCTAAACATTTGACTGTTACGAATGCTTTTCTGCCCCTCAAAACAGCCATTTTGTCAAAAAGTAGCCTCCAGGTTCCTAAATTCTGATATGATTCCAAGTCTGAGCCCAAGTTTTAGTTCAAGTCCTAGTCCTCTTCTGCTGCATGACTTTGGTTTTGGACAGGTCCTGATGATCTTGTCTTGAACAGTGATTGCCATTATTTCCAGCTACTCATACAGAAAATGAATTGAATTCCTTGAACATGAAGGAAGTCAGATTAGCCTCTGGCTCTTCTGCTATTTGTAGATCAGGTACAGCTAAAGGCAGCTATTATCATGTGCAAAAGAGTGGAAAAAGAAGGGGCACGGACCAACGCAGTGAAGGAAAAGCAAAGAGAAGATATAGCACGTTGAGAGAATGGAGCAATGACAACAGCTCTTACGTCCATGTGATCCAAACCAAAACAACGTATAGAAGAAAACAGAGCTATGAGGCATAAAAGGAGATAAAAAAATGTGTGCTTACCTGTCTGTTTTAAGTTCTACCCAGAAATTAAAAAACAACCATAGCACTGGTTTTATACAACATACTGCACAGCACTATCAATCCCTGCTTATGTTTCTTCCTACCATGACAGTTTAATTTAAAGGACAAAATCTAATTACTTGTGTCGATTATATATCCAGCTAATTCCAAACTCTCATGTAACAGTTAAAATTCCTGACAATTAATAGAGGAGGCACAGCTCTGCTGGTATAGCTTAGACCCATTCTTATTGAATCACTGAATAATTCAGGCTGGAAGGAACCTCAGGAGAACTCCTGATCCAGACCTTCATCTCAAAGCAAGGCCAACTTAGGTCATGTTGCTTGAGACTTTGTCCAGTCAAGTTCTGGCATCTCCAGGATCAGGAATCCCATACGTTCTCTGGACCCTTGTTTCAGTGTTTGACTCTCATGGTAAAACTATATTCCTAATATCTGATCAGCTTTTTTCTATTATGCGACAAGTGCTGTTTGTCCCCCGCCTTACTGCTGAACAGCTCTGAGAAGAGCCTGGTTCTATCCTTTCTGCACCCTCCCATTAGGTAGCTGATGCCAGTAGTAAATGCTCCATGGCCATCTCCAGGCTGAAGAAGCCCAGCTCTCTGAACTTCCTCCTGCCCCAGGGACTCCAGACCTGACCGTTCTGCTGGCTCTCCACTGTCTCGCTGCAACATGTCAATGCCTTTCTTGTGCTTGGGAGACCATGGCTGGACACAGGACTTCACTGTAGTCTATGTTGGTGATGATTTCTCAGTTTTAAGGACTATTGCTCATATCTAAATTTCCTTCCTCAGAGACAGGGTGTGAACACTCCGTTGTGTTCCTACAGAGGATATAATGTATAGGGCTGTGCACCAGCTTCCCTGGGGAGGAAATTCAAGACTTAACAAGTTTTATGGATCTGCAGCTCATTCCTGTAGGTATAGTCTGCTACACACTGGCCAGGTGTTTAACCCGGCCAGGGTTTCTTTGTATCAGAGGGTTCCAGCAAAGAGGTCAATGTAGATACACTCTGTGCTAATCAGTGGTGTGCACACCTTATCCTCCCAAATTACAAAACATATAACCCCAAAAAATTCTTAAGTTTAAATCAAGCTTTAGAAAATATAAATGGCAATGCCAGAGAAACCTAAGTAAAGTAAATAACTTCCCCTTCATTTAATAGCCCAGAAACAAATATCTTGTTCCCATACAGACAGTGTTTTCTGGGGAAATCAAAAAAATGTGTCTCCCAAGCTCATTATCATTAGAATCATACCTGTACTTAAAGAATACCATCAACTGAGTGAGCGGGATATGAAGGTAATATTTCATTGCATTAATTGATGTCAAATTTTGTAAGCCTATCCAAAATGCCCTATCCAATGGGATCCTCTCCAATACTAAAAGTTACAATTACTGAAGAGGTGTTATTTATTTGCCAAATATATCCTGGCCTTTTGGGCCTTTGGTTGAACGGCATATGGAAATGAATGCCTGGTATTCAATTGCTGATGGAATTTTGAATACCTGTGACTAAATTTTCCTTATGAGTATGCATTTTATAAACATCACTGTGGATGGTTTTTGAAAACGTACTGCTGAATCTCATTAAGGTAGTGTGGAGGTTTGAGTTGGCACCCTGCCAACTCCAACTGCTGGCCACACGGATTCCCCCC
>JAWWEE010000105.1:60003885-60070360 GCA_035221455.1 Xenops minutus | reverse complement strand
GTGGAATACTTCCTTAGTTATGACATTGTTACCAAGGAAGGCCTAAACCAAAACCAAGAAAACTAAACCACCACAGGTAGGCATCAGCTAGTCTGCTAAAGACTTAGTAGACATCTCCCTGTACAGATTCTCATATTTAAGGGAGCTCTTTTTAATTGTTCTGTTGTCTTTACTGTGAGGATGGTGAGACATTGGAACAGGTTATCTAAAGAAATGGTTATCTCCCATCACTAAAAGTGTTCAAGGCCAGGTTGCATGAGGCTTTGAGCAAAGTGGTCTAGTGGAAGGTGTCCCTACCCACAACAGGGGAGTTAGAACTAGATCTTTAGGTCCCTTCCAACCTGAACAGTTTTATGATTCTTTAGAGGTAGATCAGAGAAAGTGTCAGGTATAAGTAGTACTTCAATAACTATTTATGAAAAAAACCCCTTCTGCTTAGTTTGAAAGGAATAAAAAATGCTATACATATCCAGTTTTACATATAACAGGCATCACTTACAAGGAAGTATTTGCTGTTAGCTATCACATATATTTAGTTACTTCTCTAAAACTGTGTGACCCTGGGTAATAGTTGTATTTATACTGTTAAGTGGTACATGTCCTGCAAGATCTGGTATGTACAGGGATTTCCAAGAGTGTCAGGTACTTATCATTCTTGTTCCTCCTGTCTTCTGGAGTGGTGGTTATGGAGAACCTGGAGGCAAATTAGAAAATAACAGCTTAACACATATCAATGACGCAATCAAATGGAATGATTTAGGTGTTCTGGACAAGGAGAACCTGCTCAACTCTCTCTGCAGAACTGATAGAAAAATGTATTTTAGTTATGAACTTTTGGATAGTCTTTTCAAGTCCCAGAAGCACAAGACTATGTCAAAAACCATATGATCAAGGCTGTACTGTTGCTTTTTAAATTCTGATACTTATGCAGCTTTGCTCCTTGCCTATCTTTAATTTTTTACATTTTGTTTTAAATTCAGAGAAGGAAGTCCTTGTGAAAATTTTAGCTGCATGGTGTCACAGAGCAGAATCATTTGAATAAAAGTATGGCTTTTATAAGCTCTGGCAGCCAGTGTTGGCTAAACGCTGACATTTGGGTACCCTTTGATTGTAACTTTTGACTCCAGGAATTTAGTCCTTGTTGGGCACTACTGGTGGGTAGCTCAGGAACTGAACCTGTATTGACAATAGACAGGGTTTGCCCACCTCTCATGAAGAGGCCACCCACAGTTTGGTTTAATGTTTACTGTTTCTATATTTAGTCTTTACATTGTAAAGCACTTTAAAGGCTGATAATTAAATGGACACATGTAAGCAACTCAATTCTTGGTCTGAAAAATGGCATCTTGGTATGTAAAATGTGGATGGTGATTGCTATATGCAAACCTGAAATACCTCAAGAAGCATAAAAACCAAGGGAACGATTTTGATGAGTATGTGCCTAGTGGACTATCTGCTGCTCTTGCTTGCTGCTCTAGAAAAAAGGGTGAGAAGTCCTTATTTCACAGAACTAGAAGCTTGTGTGGTCACAGAAAGTAAACAGCAGAGAACCAATCTGTTTTTAAGGGGGGCAGGAAGCTCATTGGTTAGTTGTCAGCCTAACCCTGGTTACCCAGACTGCCTATGAACAGCCTGGTGCCTGTCAGTCCTCTCTGTCTCACCCCTTTCCAGCAGAAACTGCTACCGACTGCAGCATCAAAGTGTCCTGGGAATCACTGTCCTTCCCCACTGCCTGTTGCTCCCCTCATGGCCAGTTTGAAGAGGGCTGAGGAGAGCTCTGGGGTCTCTTGCCACAGAAAACCCTACTCCAAGGGTGGGCCTTGGGACTGGTGGTGGGGGGGCCTATCCTGCCAGATGCCCCAGTGTCAAGCGCATTTCAGCCTTCTGTCGTTTCTCCTCTGAAAAAACCATGCTGCTTCTGTGCTGGCTGTCAAGTACCTGCAAAGTATCCTGGCCACTTCTGTAGGGTCTTTTGAGCGGCAAGGGAGGAGCAGGGAGAGAATGTTTGTTTTAAAAACTGAAGGGGAAGCCATATCTGGCTGTAAGTGTATCTGGGGGTGGGCAGGCTGGTCAAGTGTGCAGGTTGTATTTCTCAGAGTTGAATGGTAACAAGACAGCAGTGGAAACAAAGCATTCTTTAAGGAAATAAAGAGAGAAATAAAACTGAAAGAGTCCTTAGTGTAGCATTTTGAGTTTATGAGGCGTTTCCTCTTGCTGATGAATATGGATGGCTGAGTTTTCTGCACATTGTTGTTAGATATGACTAGAGTACAACTACAAATAGCTGCCTGTTCTCCTGCCTGCAAATTCCAAACATGAAAATGCAAAATTTAGCATTGGGTTCAGTGTCACATTCCCTGCGAAGCCAGCGGAAATGGTATAGTTTAAATTGTCATAAAATGTTACCCACAGTCTGGATTGCTAAACCACTAGGATAAGTAGAGAGAAAATGTATTTATAGACATTCCAATGACATCTAGAGACCTTTTCCCATGGCTGCATTTCCAAACATCTTCATTTGCTTATTGTGCACTTTTCTGCAAATGCAAGCTGTAGTTGCACATTTCTTTTGGAGAGTCGTTCTAGCAGAGTAGAAGACATGTTCCTTTTGCATAACGACTTATATTTATATCAACTAAATCTCTCAGATACACGGAAAAAAAAAAAGATTAAGAATGGTTAAGTCATATAGTCCAAGACCTGGAGCCACCAATTGGTCTACTAAAACTCACAATCATAGAATAAACCTTTGAATATGTGCCAAGAATAAATCTTATTAAATTTTTTGGCCAAGTTGTTCAATACCAATCACTTAAATAAGCTTAGAAACAATAACATTTGATCTACACAAAGTCAGGATTAATTTGAGAAGTAACTGGGTTTAGGAGATTATCATAGAAAAATCACAGAATATTCTGAGTTGGAAGGACCCCGCAGGAATCACTGAGTCTAACTCCTAAGTGAATGGCCCATATAGAGTATTGAACCCACAAACCTTGCCATTATTAGCACCACATTCCAACCAACTGAGCTAATCTTAGGGTCATCAGGCAAGACCATCTAAAAATCTGTTGTCCTCAACGCCATGAATCCTTACACAGACACATCAGTGCATCAGCTTACAAGAGTCACCCTTAATATACTTCTTGATGACAATGAAATGTGTTCTCTGTGCAACTTATTTTAAAGCATATTTTTTTAGCCCTTGTTTATGCAGCTTCTTTCCTAAGTTGCTTTGGAGAGGCAGATCTCAGGACAAGGTCCAGGGGCTCACTCAGTACTGTCTCAGGGGGTCTGGGGTGCCAAGCTGCAACGATGGGTTCTTTCCACCTCTGTCAGGCTTAGTGGGTCTAGACAACTCTGCAGATATTGCAGAGGAGAAAGCTCATGAACATCCCATGCTTGGAGGGCTCCCCAGGCAGACTTACCTACTTTTTAAAGAGGGCCCCAGCTTAGAACTAGCCCTTCAGATCTTCTTCAGCTTAGAGAAAATTACTTTTTAAACTTAAAACTAATTTTAAAATATGAATATGTTTTCAGAGGGCGTAGGGAGCAGAGGCAAGTCTGGGTTATCACAAGCTGGAAATATCAAAAACAGTGTGCATTAGAGTGCACTGTTGGATCACTTGGCTATTTAATCCCCAGTTATGGGGCAAGAAATCCCTATACAACATGCAGGAGGGTTTGACAGGAAGCAAGACAGGAGAAAATGAATTGTTGTGTCTTGTGATATGCTGTATGCAAAAGTGAGCCAGGGGTGAAAGGGTATGATGACAAAGCTGTTGACAATTTAAACCTTGGCTCAGGCATAAAATAGATGCATTATTCCTGATGGTGAAATTGAATGGTGCTGTCATGGATTCATTTTGTCTTCCTGGTGTTTTTCTTGCCCCTTCTCTTACATCTGACCTGTGGCATCATATCTGCATGCCAGTGTGTCAAAATGCTCTTTGAAAATGTCAAGTTGTGAGTGCACTTTAATTGCAACTCAGACTACATGTGTTTTATCTGAACTGCACATTCAGAATCCATTAAATTTTGTGAATTTTGGAGGGGTTTGTGTCAGGCCTTCCAAAGATGGCATTGATTGGAGAAGTTCTGCTTTGGGGCATGGTATCATTGGTGCTTTTACACCACTTTGATGTGTGAAGGAGTGGCCAGGATGCTGATATGGGATTTATTCATACAGCTAGAATCAGTCTCCTTAAACTTCACAAGAGGTAACATGCAGCTTGTACACTTAAAACTAAAAGCAAATTTTGGCAATAACTGCATGTTGGGAACATTACCTTTACATTTGTGTCACCTATATTTTTTCACTTGCATGGTGCCCTTTTTCATGTGGTCTGCTTTCTCTCCTTTTTCCTTTATGGTTTTTTGTATCTTCTAAAAATGACACCTTTTGCCATAGTGTTGATATTAGTGCAGGGGGTTTCTGACTCCTGGCCTGGCCACTACTGCACTGCCGAAGATGGGGATTTCCTCTGGGTGCAGGAGAGGTAACCTCTATTTGCACGTGGCTGACTCTGCTTGTTCCTAGCAACCTCCCTGCTCTTTCCAAGATATTTCCTTTTCAGTTTTCACTGGTGGCTGGGGATAGAATAAAGGGAGCAGGTTGATAATTTTGTTTGGATAACTTCTTTCCTCCCAGATCCCCCCACCCCTGCCCCATTTGTTTGACTAAAGCTTATCTGAAATTTTATGGGCTGGAAAGTCACAAAATCAGACGTTGTTGGGAGTGCTTTACTGCTTTCTAGGCTTGGTGTGTCTGGACATACCACAGACACAGCTTGTCACACAGTGTTTTGGTAGCTCTAGCTCCTTACAACTGCCTAGAGCCTGGCTACATATGAAAAATTAAATGAAATATTGGTGGAATTTGGTAAGTGCTCTGGAGTACAGCCTGCAGCTTTGTGTTTGGCTCACTGCTTCTTTTCTGGGGGAAGGCTGACTACATCTTGCCAGTCACCATGGGACATCACTGGTGCTCCTGAGACCTGTGCTCTGAGCCCACCATTTTGAAGCCCAAATGTAAAACAATCCCAATCCCTCACTTTATTTACATTCTTTATAGAATATTTGGTGCCAAGATTGTGGCTATGTCTTGGTTTCCTATGGATCTAATGGGGAGAAAAAAACCCTTTCAGCCATTTTACTAAAAATATGTGAAATAGGATTAGCCTGTACCTTGTAAAATTTTATTTTAAGAAACCAAGGCCCTGATCCAATCACAATGAGTTCAGTGGGACACTTTCCACTGATTCAGTGGGGCTTGGATATGGTCCTAAGACATTATTTTCAGAAACAAGGACTGCGAGAAATGTATCTAATATTAGAAATTTATTGTTTATATTCTTTCTATAATTAAAATCGCCAGCTGTTGTGAAAAGGTTTCCTCTGAGCTGAATGTCTGCATGCTAAATTTGAGTCTGAAGCAAAATGAGAGATGTTGGCTCTTGACAACAAAGGCTTTCTGCACAGGGAGCCAAGTAGGATGGTGCCTCAGCTATGCTGTTCCACAAGGCACTGCTGCAAAACATTTGTCCAAGTCCTCCATGGCCTCCTCCACAAACATGGCAGAAGAAAACAGCAGTCAATGAGTAGATTTGGACAAGCTCTTTACATATGACACCATCATGGTAGGAATGTATGTAACTGATCAGATCCACAACTCATTTGTGTTGTTCTTGGACAGACACAACTGAGCCTGCTCTGAATATAGTTTCTATTTCTTTGGAGTCCTTATGGCCTGGAATATTGAAAGACTGAGATGCTTGCTGTCGACACTAGCTCAGACCTCCAGATGGATGGAGACTTGCTAAGGAAACAGCTTTGTGCCAATATCTTTAGTAAATAAAAAGAACTGCATGGGTAAGCTGGGGCCATTTGTATGCAGGCAACTGGCCGAGACAATTTTTCCTTTTACTGCTGCTAAATAATGGGGTGAAATTACCATCTGTGTCCACCATCTGTTTCACCCATGGATGGTGCCTCTAGACTGGATGTGCAGCTTTTGGGACTGAAGTAGCATATCCCAGCTGGAAGACACAGAAGAAAAATGGAAAAAAAAGGAACCAGTGAGGAATGACCTTCCTTTGGGGATGTGAAGGTAGGTATTCTGAAAGTGCTGAGCGTCCCCCATTCCTCTGCAGGGAGCCAAAGAACAGCGAAGGCAGCACTCATGAGGTGGTGAACATGGCTGGGCATCCAAACACACCCAAATGCTGAGCAGTGGTGACAGGGAGTGATGGCTGGCCCCATCCTTGGTGCAGGCTGATGAATACTGTCCTGAGAAGCAGAGCGAGCTGTCCTTTCCCAGCCAAGGTTACCTAATGCTGTCCCTGTTTGGGACATCAACAGAGGCAAGAAAAGCCTGTGACAGTGACTTCACCACCCAGCTGCAGGATCACTGATCCAAGAACTGTCCAGGAGGTGGTGGTCTCTACTGTGGAGTGTTCACCCCTTCCAAGCTGCTATTTTAGTGTGTTCCCCACCTTCCCTTTCCCTCCTGTAAAATCACATCTGTGTAAACCCCTTTGTTTAAATCCCTGTGCTTGCCTGGTGAGGTTGCTCATTCCTGAGTACTACTGGGGAGTTATGTAGCTTCCCAAGTTCCTGCATGGGAGGCCTCAGCAAGTGCCATTTCAGCAATTTTCACAAGAATACTGGGAAGCTGAATCCCCCCTTGCTAGCCAAGAGAGAAGAAACACTTCAAACACCAATCTTTTTAAAAAATTAAATTTCCTCCCATCTCATTGCAGTCTGGCTGATGTTGGGCAGGAATCAGATGTGCTTAATTTCCTTTGTTTGTTATATCCAACTGCATGTTACAGCCAGTACCTCCGTTACAACTCTTGCTAACATGCTGACTGAAGCCAAATTTTGATCTCACCCGAGCTTCACATCTGAATGACTGCATCTGCTGCAGCTTTACTGAAAGATATGGGTTCTACTGGACACATGTTGATATTAGTGAGCAGGTACACACACACATAACCAGTCCTATTGGAGTTAGTAGTGGCTCACAGGTTTGAATGAACCTAAAGCCACTAAGCATGGCTTTAATCTTTTTACTTTTTGAACTTATGCTGATGAAGTAATGCTTTCAGTATTCTAGAGACATGGCTTCAGTTATAACAGATTTCCATACAAAATGGGACATGTCTTATATTTGCTTGCTTTGGATAATATTTTATAGTAACCACTTGGTATTCAGAGGTTTTTTTAAAACTGAATTTTTATTAATACAGTGGCATCCAACTCAGTGCTCCACCAGGACACCAAAAGCCACAGTGATAGTGAAGTAGACACTCCAATAACTATGTGTATTTTACTCACATAAAATCAACAAGAGCAAAAATTTAGACTAAAAATAAGAAAAATCCTATATGATGTCACCGAACTGGGCTTTCACAACAGGTATGCTAAGCGATGTTGCACATAGCTGATGCAAAAACACAGACACCAGTAAACAGGAATCTCTTTTGACTTAAGTTTCCTCTTATTTATCAACATCATTGTGAATAATTATGTCACATTTTGAAATAATTTTCCTTGTTGTATACAGTCTAAGAGAAATTTATCTTCTCTTCTGATGAAAACATTTGTTGTTGACACTTGAGAAATGAAAATGGAAGTTTAAACTTAAGAGTTTTTTTTTTTTAATATAAGGCTTTTCTTTATGTTTAGTGTAGACATGCAGAGTGTTTAGTATTGGAACAGTTCTTGAGTGAGACTAATACTAGCCCACCACCTTTAGATTCAGGTCAAAGTTGTATGCTTGCTTCAGCCAGTGTTGTGTGCGGGAGCTGTGATGAAAACCCCTGCTCCTCCTTTCTGTTCTTCTGGTCACATATCCACATCTTTTCCTTGTGCTCACATTACTGCTCATCCAGCAGTGCTGGAGGAGCAAGGCACAAGGGAGGTCTGGATAAGGGAAAGCTGATTTTCAGCAGGATCCATTCCCTGGTCGGGCTCCCTGCAGAAATGAACAAATTACACACAGCTGCAAGGGCACAAGTAGCTTTGAGTAGACGAAAAAGGGGGAAGGGAACACCCCACCCATCCCCTTTCAACACAGCTCAGACTGGAATAAAATAATTGTGGAACTTCAGCCACAATCAAGCAAGCAGAATTACCTGCTGAGGCTTGGTTTGTGGGAGAACAGAAACAATAAAAGTTGAAAGGAAGCTATAGGGTTTGATGAGGTTTGTCTATGTTTGACAAAGACTTTTTCCTTTCTTAGAGTTTCTTGGAAATGTCTTCAAAACATTCCAGGCTTGGTTTTGCTCCTTAAACACTCCTCAATATTTTATTTCAACTGTGAAGAGCCAAATTCTTCCCTCAGATATGCATTCAAAAACTCCCACATTAATCAGAAGAATTGTCTGCACATATCCTAAGTGCAGGAGGTTTCTTATTTGGTATGTGCTTTGCTTCCTAAGGAGAAGTCAATTCTGAGCATGAACTTCCTTCCGTTCACACAAATTCACGCCGATTTTTCATTCTTCCAACTTGAATTGGGGACCAGTTGCTCTCACTCTAGAGGGAGCACTAACATATATCACAAAAAGCCCCAGTGGTGCAGAAATATCGCCCACAAGTGCAAGGTGTATCAGGATAGTTAAAATGGGGAGTCCTACCCTCTGACTTATGAGAAGTGATGAAGAAGTGGGAAGAGCTGCATGTAAGAATGGGATAAGACATTAATTCATGGAAAAGAAATTGGTACATTATATTAGATTTAAAATACAAGGACTGAAACAGTAATGTAGGTCTTTATACTCCTTGATAAAATGCTAGTGGACTTAAAAATCAGTTTTAAAAACTGAGCTGCTGTTTTGATTTGTAAAACAAGTTAAACCAAACTTGACAATAAGGCATGTGCTTTAGATTTCCCTGGTTTGAGGCACTGTTTACTCTGGCAGATGTATCCTTAAGTGAAGCTTTTTTTCCCCCCTCAAAGCTCTTACATGGTAGACTGATGTTGGCTGACCCTGAAGCAAAAATTTGAAAACAGCACATTTATTTTCCTGCTAATGCTAAACACACATGCCATGCAGCATTTTTTTGGTCTAGATGGAAAATCTTAAAATCTGGACTATTTGTCCCTTTTACCCTGACTTTAATGTTTTCATGAATATAAAAATAACATAATGAACTTAGGGGATGGAAGCATGTGTGTTTTACAGTGGGAGTGCAGCCTGTAATTTGGAGGCTGCAGACTGATGGGAAGAGCTGATGGGTCAGTCTGGTCCCATGCTGTGCCAGTGACAGTGGGCTTTCCCACATGCCTCAGCACCCAACAAAGCTCCCTGAGTGCTGCTGCTCAACTTGGCAAAATGATAGCAGACCTATAAATTCACTTCTCTTGCTTTCCTTATAACACAGCCATACCAAAACCATTAACCCTTCCAGTGCTCAACTCTGTGATGTGGCAGGAGGGCCAGATGACTTACCATCCTTTCCTTCAGTTAGGAACAAATGTTTAGCCTGGGGCAAAATACTAGGCTGACAGTCATCTTTGCTGCTACTCAATAAAGTCATTGTGAAAAAATGCCACAAAGCCCTGGCACATAACTACCTGCAATGTCAGTGATATTTATGGACAGCTCTGAAGGAAGATTACTTTTTGGATTGGTGGTCTTACTGCGCTGTGTAGGCCCTATGCTACAGAGATTTTGAGGAAGCCATATGTGATTGCCTCTGTTTTAATAGCTTTCACGGAGATATAAATAAAGCCAGTATACCTGTAGAGCCAGAGTCAGCCTCTGAGACACTGATTTCTCTTTTACTGGAAACCAGCTTAAAAGATCCCCTAAGTCATCCAGGAGTTAGCCGAGGGTGTCAGGGTGGGTTACTAGAAAAAGGAGCAACATGAGCTCGTTGACTGAAGTTGCTGTTCTTACTCTTACTAACAGAGCAGTGGTTTGGTTAAAACACTGAGTGTCTGTTCCATGCAATTCTTGAATGGATTTGACTGGAATGGACTTCAGCTAAATGGATTAAATTGTTAAACCAATTTAAGAAAGTCCATGTTCAGAGATGAAAGAAGTTGCTTAAATTGGTGCCAATCCTCACATCAGTAAAGAGGGAAAAAAGATTTAAGAAAGAAGGACTTATAAGAGATCATTTCTCTTGATGAAATTTCTAAGTCTTTGCCAATGCTAACTGAAAGGAATGAAAAAAAAGGCCTCTGTAGAGCTTTTAGCAATTAGTTCCTGTTTGCAAAGAATCTGGGCCTGTGCTGCTCTAGAGAGCTCAGCCCAACAATTTTTTATTTTTTTTACAAACTGGACTGCACCTCATTAGAGATGCCCAGCTGTATTTTTCTCTCTCTTTCACAGCCATACACATCACTTTTCATCCTGTCCTTTTCATCACCTACTGCTTTCATGGCAAGTAAAGCAACTGAAAATGTAGCACAAAGAAATTTCTTCCACATTTATCAGTTTTCTCATGCCGTTTAGCAGCTGGAAGCCCAGAGGTTAAAGCAGCACCTTGAGACACAATGCCATGACCATCAGCCTTGCAGTTACTCTGTGTGGATCACAGAGCAAGCAGCTGTTACATGGTACCCAGGGACCACAGATCTGGTACACACAATCTACTATTCTATTGTAGAGGGCCAAGCTGACTTTGCCTTCCTCTGAGTGGGTGTATAAGCTACCCCAAGCCTACAAATTATATGGCTGCCTCATTGAAAGCAGCAAAGTTACAGGGAATCACACACTAACATGCTGCTACATCCTCAAGATTAAGTTGGTTCTACTGTGTTAGAGCAAGATCTCCTGGTCCTTATCTATGTAGACATATTTCCAGTAGGTTGTGGGTGAAACCTAGAAGAGCCCTATAGATTGTTGTGGCTCTGAATAATACAGACACTTAATGCTACAGGCATGGTCACATAACCATTCCATAGGGACTATAGCTGAGGAGTGTCCACGCATTACTTTCAAAACCACAGGTATCTCATGTTTTTCTCTATGGAGCTGGATAATAGAGATGCTGATAGGGTAGATGTGAATTTCTGGTTCCCTTCAGAAGACATTGCAAAAGTGTTACCGTTCATATTCTCAACCATTCAGCTCTCATTACAGTCAACCATTCTCTAGGAGTGAACTATTGCAGAAGCGCTCTGGGGAACTGAAAGGAGTGGGACCAAGTGTGGCAGAAGACTTTGCTAGCCTGTATAAGAAAAAAAAATGGCAAAAGATACTTCCAATTTTTATCTGTTACATTTTTGAAGGATAAAATGTGTTTGAAGAATATATAATTTATTCTTTTTTTAATAGCAAAATTTCACTACTTGACCAGAATTTCAAGAGCTTCAATAAAAGACTTGCTCTCAAAGGCAACAACTAAATCAATATGGGCTAGTGTCCTTGGATGCAGAGATGTGGCCTCTGAAAACAAGATGTGCATAACAGCGCCCTTCTGTTCCATAGCTTAGCAACTTAAGATGTAAATGGATACTCTTCAAAAGAAGATTTCTCATTTTAATTGGCAAGAAGAGAGATTCATGTTAGAAAGTAGATTTTGTGTTTAAAGCTGTCCCGTGTAGATGCAATTATGTTTGTACTAAAGTGCAGTTGTTAAGGTTCAGTAAGAATTCACTGTTATCTCCATTTTTAGATATTTTTGTGGTCACATATGTATATATACACACACATGTATATATACATGTATATGTCCTCTAGATGTGATTGTGGGTATGTGTATATACATATAAAAGATATGTTGTTATATAAAACTCCTTTTATATTTTACTGTATTACGGGAAGCATTTCCACACTGAATTTGACTCTGGTCCAAATAAAATAACTTGCTTAATTTCAATATTGACCTCACTTTGTTTTTTTCATTCACTACATTTACAAATCAAATGTGCCATACTAAAGATTTTTTACCTCCATATAATTATGGAGCCACTGTTTCATTTGGGGCCAATATAAAATGAGATATTTGTCCATCTTTACTGCCTAGTTGACCGATCTCTGCACAGCAGAAGCAACAATTCTAATGGCTAATGCACTTAATAAGTCTTCCAGTGAGACTTAATCAAGACACAAATTTAAATCTCTTTCCTGCTCTATCAACTTCTAATTAATATGTACACAGACATGAGGCCTGGAAATACCCACCAAGATAAAATCTCCCATTCAATACTGGTTTTTTTAAAAACAGTTTTCTCATGTCACACTAACACTGTAAGAGGAGCAGAGGAAACTGGAGAAGAGAAGCCTGGAGAGCATAGGCTGGTTAGATAAAGCACATAGGAGAGCATGGGTACATGCTGTCAGGTGAGTTGCACTGTGCTTGCCCTGCCAGCTGCCTCCAAAAACAATTCCTTGGGCTTTCTGGAATGCACAAAGCACTCTGGAGCTAGTATCATTTGTAACAGATGTGTAACAAATACAGCTCAAATAATGGTTTGCACTTGATGGTACCCACCTGAAGAGACTATCTTACAACACCTTTGGTGCTGTTGTTTTGGGCAGTCACTTCTTTCATTAGCAATAAACTGTTTATCAGGAAAGGGTGTTTCAGTCACTCTGTTGCCGTTAATCTGAGTTTGCTAAACAACCTTATTCAAATAAGTTCTTTGGTATCCAGCTTCACAGTAGCAATGTTTGCAGAGGTGGTGATTTCTAAGGCAGTTTCCATTGCGTATGGACAGCTCCACCACCCTGTGGCTATATGCTCAGGGAGATCCTGATGTTCGCATTCTCTCAGTGAAGGGCAGGAATATGGAGTCTGAGATGTCCACAGTGAGTGCCCTGGAGACAAGGACTCCCATGTTTCTGATGACATTTCTTAGGAATACTGACCTCACCTATAAATTTTCCTGATACACTTCAGTATGGAAGTTACTGCCTTCATTTCTATATTATTAAGGAAAAAAAAAAAAAAGAGCAAGAGAGAGAGAGAAAAGAGGGAAAAAAAAGTGTTGCCTTCTTTCAGATGCCCTTTTTCTGTTCAAAAGACCTACACTATAATGGAAATATTTTGAGTTTTCCAGTCTAGCAAGAATCTCCAAAAAATTGATTTCATTTTTGGCAGTGCTTTATTTAAGACTTCAGATAAACAAGAACTCAGTTATTCACTCAGCTCTGTTGACTACCAGGAGACTTCTTCTACCAAGCAGCACAGCTCTCCATCAATCCTTTGGCTGGTTATCTAAGTTCAGTGTCACTGTATTACCTGTATTTCATATTTAGTGCTGGTGTTGCTTATTTTATTCCCAAAGATTTTCTTTTCCAAAGTAAATGACTAATTTTTAGTTATACTAAAAATCAGTGCATCACCACAGGGCTCAGACTGGCTCTGAGATGGAGCCTGGCAGCCCCCTAAGGATCAAGACCAGCACAGCAGCTTAGGAGGAAAGAAAGATTGTACCCAGGGGCTGCAGGAGGGATGGGACTGAAAGCATCCCAAGGAGTTTAACACCTCATGGAGTCAAACATTCAATTTCATGTATTGACCTACCTTACAGTGACTTGTAACCATGGGGCAGTGATGAATACAAGACACGACTTAATTCAGATTTTAATTTCATTGTTTGCACTGCCCCTTCTGTCAGAAACTTGTATCCAAACATCACCTCTGTTATGCATGATAATGGAAGCCCTGCAACTCTAGCTCTCTAGCTAGATGCCTCTTGTCAGAGGAACTTTGGCTCTTGCTGGTGAGGAGAGGTACCTTGTTACAGACTGATAGTTTTGCCATAAGGCTTGGCAAGGGCTTCCCCTAGGCTCCTGGCAGCCCTGAGCACCCATTTCTGTTTAGCAACCCAACTGCAAGACTGTTTTCTTCCTTCCTGAAGGAGGTGAAGGGAGAGCGTGTATGTATTTGCATGTGTGTGTGAGTCTGATGAGATAACAGTGGCTTTGTCCCTACCTGTCTGGCATTGTGTTTGACGGTGATGATTCCCCCTTAGCCACTCCAATTTTTCAGACAGCTTATGGAGTTGGGAGGATTTTAGTCACATCTTTTCTGCTTCTGTTATTAACAGTGGAACACGCTAAAATAGCTGCTTTCATGCTGTCTTTCTACATGGAGAGGAGCAATCCAGTCTTGTTAACTAAAGAGTTTATTTGCAAAGTGTCCCAATGGACACTTCATTCCCTCTGCTGCACGTGAATGGTTCACTTATTTTTTGTGTTCTTTGTAGTGTATTCCTGGCTTCTACCTTCCTCCTTCTGTTAAAAGCTCCTCAAAGCACTGTGCTAAAACCTTTCACATCATACATCTTAACAAGCCACAATTACATTTGGTTTTGAGCCATGGCTGGAGTGAGCTATTCTTACTGAAGTTAGAAGCTAAACATTAATCAGGGATTAAGACACTGTGAATTAGAGCACAGGGTGAACAGCAGCTCTCTAGCACCTGGAAATTTCTAGGTAGCCTCCTGACACAGGTGCAGTAGGGGTTGAGACACAGCAGCATCTTGGCTACTTTACACTGCAAAGGTCTAACAAGTTATTGCATATCTTTGAAATGTAAAGTAAGGAACACTTAAGGACACAACTTTATGAGGACTGGTTCTGCCTTCTCAAAGGTAAAAAAAGCCTTGGTAATAAGAAGTACAAGCTAGAATTAGAGAACCGTATTCTTATTTTTTCAGGAGAGTGGTGGATTCATCCAATGGTATGAGAATGCCCACATCCAATGTAAACTAAAACAATGTTGTTGACAGTATTCACTAACTTAGTTTTGACTGTTAAAGTGTATTTTGCTGGAATTGATAAGAGGAAAAGCAGATTTGTTCACAACTACTTAGCACTCAGCTTTTTTGGAGGAAGACCCTGAGCCACAGTCTTCTTCCATATCCAAACTCCCCAAGTGACTGTCGTTCAGTGGCTTTGATTCAGTCAAGGGAACATCTTCTAAGTTCAAACCTTAGTTTAACTAACAGTCAAGAAAAGGGGAAATAGCCCAGATCTTGAATCCATCCTCAATTCTAATATTAATCCAAAGAAGATAAATGTTAACAATGTAGGAAGTTTGCATGCAGCTTCTCTGGCAGTGAAGCTAAGTTTGAAGGTTTTAATTTAGAGACTATCATCAGAGGTTATGATAGACATCAAATCAAAAGATCTACTTACCTTGATCTGCTAATGAAACTTTTGTGATGCCATTCTGGAATTTAGATTGTCTCTGTGAGCTAGGTTAACACAATGGAAAGCTATGAAAATAAATCAAAGGAGGGAGTTACTTGCTATTATTGTTGTCCCAAGTTTTTCCATAGCTGGTCAAGACACTTTTGCACAAAAAGAGCTCACAGAGAATCACTTGCCACTTTCGGATGTGTTTTGTGCTGTAGCAGTACAACTACTTTGGATCATAAGTCCTCTCTGCAGCTTCAGTTAAGATAATCTCAATCAGCAGGTTAAGGTAATATCAGAAGTTTATTTTTGCAGTAGGCAAATATTTGGTCTGCTTCATGTAAAATAAAAGTCATCTAGAAGGAAAATTCGTTGGTTTCTGTTAGGATAAATTAAAGGGACAATATTTCTCTTTCATTTATCTACAGTTTGTGTTAGTCTCTTTTGAAAAACAAGTAGTTTTATACCTCCTGACAAAGAACTTCAGTGCTAGAGATTTCCTTTGTCAATTCCACCAGTCGCATCAGATAAAAATCAAGTGGAATGTGTCATACTGACAATGAGACCAAAAGAGAGTGATGCCTAAGGGTTTCTTTGATTTTTGATTTTTCAATTTTATAGATGTTAGAAGTTATAATAGATCTAATGTACTAGTAAAATAACTTCAGTAGCTGAATGTTTATACATACTAGCCCCATCCTATATCCACCCCTTGAAATTCCAGTAGCTGTTTAGTCTCCATTTCAAGGTAGAATTGCAGAGAAGCGCCATGAAGCCTGTACCACAAGATAAAGACATGGACAGAAGAACCTACAAATCTAAAGCTTTGGAAGGCCTCTAAGGACCCAACATGCTGTGAAGAAGACAATGACGATGAAGGAAGGGTCCCGAGCTCCCAGACCCAATTCCCAACAGGGTGTGCTGAGGGCAGAACGGGGCAGGACTGGGGAAAATAGTGGAATGGGATTGGATGGACATTATCATAAAATCTTTTAACTCGGGTCAAAGGGGAAGATCCTGTGTAAATGTATTCCTGGAGCCTGGAGGCTCATTAAAGCTCCTGCTCACTTATCTCCTACTAAAAGTTGCCTGAAGTTTTTTTTCCTCAATCTTTAAGGCATCAAGAGAAATTTGGCTGTTCCTTTAGTTACACTTGACTTTCTGCTAAGTCTGTCACAAATTGTGGCAGTTGGGGGAGGTTAGTAAAATAAAAATAAAATAGGAAAAAACGCAACAAATAATTCCTCAGAGAATGAAAGCATCTCAGTTTTGATTTCATCAGGAAAGTAGAGCTGCTAACAGTGTCTTATTTTTATAAGTATGTTAATTTACCCTTTACTTTTTCTGCTGAATGGAGACCATAAAAAGTTAAGTTTATATGTTCTTGGTGTCAGTGTTTGATTATTATACTGATTTTACCTTGCTTTACATAATATATTTTATATAAGATGCACAAGATCAGAATTATCAATCTCCTTGCTATGGTACTGCTTACTGTAACAACTATCTTAAACATATTTATGACTGAAAATAACACAGTTCTGAGTTAAGTCCACCACTGAGTTTGGCGGACTAAATTACATGAGACAAGCTTTTCTCCAGCACATGGTATTACAACATTTGGTATTGTGGGCAAGATTTTCAAAAACACTGCTGAAAGTCTGACTCTTCCTTCCCATGGTGAACTCATAACTCATCTGCCTATCAAGCCCTCCCAAATCCTCCCTTTCTGTGTTGTCTCTGTTGCTTTGGTTGTGATCCTGAGGCTGCTGTAGAAGAAACAGAGAGAGAATAAGCATATTAAGTGTAATCCTATACTAGTTACACGATAGATGCCTATAGCACCGTGGTGTATCAGCTCTTCAGGGTTGTGCCCTAGACGAAGCCTATCAGCTATTTCCCCTGCAAACCACCCTGTTTGGATGTGGCTATGCCACTGAGAGCTGAAGGTCCCCATGGAATGCATTTGAAAGGCGTGCGGTTACGTTTTGTTTGACATTATGACAAATCCCAGCTGCACAGACGACTGTAGACTTGTGCTGAAGGTAGAGGCTTTCCCGGTCTCTGGCTTTGCAAGGCTGCTAGGGAGGGCTATAGTAATATAATTCTACTTTGTTCCATACTTTTCCCATATTTAAAAGAAAATAAACCATATGAAAAAGTGCCCTTTCCACATGTATAAGGACTTCTGAACTCCTCCTGTGCTTGGGATAATTGTTCTCAACTTGTATTTAATTTTAAATCTTGCTGTTGTTATTTCAGACCAAAAAGGGCTTGTCAGCCATTTCCAATTACAGTAGTTTGCCTAAGGAAAGACATATTTCTACTTACAAAGCTCACATTGCCTGTGTGTCTGTACCCATGCAGGAAAATGCTGGGCTGAGAACAAGCAGATAGTGACATTTTATGGTTATACAAACTAACCTTAAACAGGGCCTGTTGTGATAGGATAAGAGGTAATGGCTTTAAACTAAAAGAGGTTAAGAACAAGAGGGTATTTTCAAGGAAGGTTTCAAGGGGATTGACCACTTGAATACTAATTGTTGGTTGTTTTACCAACTTCAGATTAAGCCCGGATTTTTTTTTTTTTTTTCTGGAAGATGTATAATAATCATATTCATTTTACTGAGTTCAAGTCAGATGTAGGCAGTAAAATTTTCAGGTCATCTCTAGTCAAAGAGTCAAGTAGACATCTAATGACCCTTTTTAATCTTAAAATCAAGAGATCTATGAGGACACATCAATGTACTTGGATTGAAACTGGAAAAGCTTCACTGCATGCAAGAAGAACTGAGATAAGAAAAGAGGCCCTAATTCTATCACCCAGTTTATCAGGATGGATATTCATCTCCAGAGTTGATGTCCTTCTCTGGTGTGGGCCCACAACTTTTGCTTAGCTCAGGGAATCACAAAATAAAATTATCAGAGGATCAGGTGTTTCACTATGAGGAATCAGCTTTCAATAAAGTCCTGCTCTTTTTCATAGCGTCCTTGAAAAATTGACAATACATTTCCATGCATAAGACACTTTAAGTCTTATAAGCTGTCTGGCCTCTCCCGGGATAATTTTTTTCTCTAAATGAGCTTCAGTTTTGCATTTGCCACTAACTCAATTCCAAGATGCAAAGGACAACCAATGGGGAAGTTTTAAAGTAATTTTCATTTATAAAGCAAAGCTCCTGGGGAATCACTTTGGGCCAGAGTCAATTCTTTGTCCACC
Organism: Xenops minutus; assembly: GCA_035221455.1. Classification (NCBI taxonomy): domain Eukaryota; kingdom Metazoa; phylum Chordata; class Aves; order Passeriformes; family Furnariidae; genus Xenops; species Xenops minutus. Next base: position 60,052,033 of record JAWWEE010000105.1, on the reverse strand, counting down.
AGAGCAGCGCTGAGCAGGATAGCATGGCACAGCCATTTTTTCTAGATCCTGGGCTTGTCCAGGGGTCCTTTCATAGCTGAAAGAGCCAAGATGCCTTCATAGCCTGTGAAATGACCCAAATCATCCCTCCACTCCTGTGCCTGACACCCTTTGCTGCTGGCACTCCCTGTGCTGCACCAGCTGGGCTGTGGGAGCTGGCCAGGCACTCTGTAGCACACAGTGGCACAGCGTGGCAGCACGGATGCTGCATGTCATGCTTCAGACATATTGCATTGCAAGCGAGACTAGGTTTTTATTTTAGAAAACAATTATTCTAAATATTGTCAAGTAATTGATGATTTTCCAGATCTGCCCATAGATGTCTCGACTGAAAGCACTGCTTTTGGGGTTGCTGTAATGGGGAATGGGGAGGGGAACCTGCCCTACAGTAAAAACATTTGTTTAAGCAGTGCCTTTACTCGTAGATTACATCTCAGTGGAGCCATGAGGACTGATTCTGGATGCACGGAGACCTCCCTTGTAGCAATATATCTATTCTGTGTGTACACAAATCTCAGTAGCATTAATAAATCGGCACTGAGGGGATTCTATAATATCTCTGTGTCTGGCTGTCTCAGTTCCCTAAAGCCCTCAGCTTCAGACAGGGCTCTGTGAGTAGTTTTTAAAGGGGCAGACTGGGAAAAAAAAAATCAAGATGAAGCAGAAGAAGTACAGGGCTTAACATAGACATGACAGAGAAGGGTGGGGTGTCTTTTTGCCATCTCAGCACCATTTTCCACTTTTCAGATAAAAATGTGACTCTGTCTGAGTGGTCAGGTGCCATTATCCTGCCTCTCTCTACCTAGGTATGTGAGAGGTAGGAAGGATGTGCTGCCCACTGCCCTGTTTGTATCCCCCCGTTTCCTTCTCAGCAAATCTGGAGCTGTCCCCTGCCTGCAGCACATCTCTCTCAAACTAGGTAATTCTCTGCTCCTCCTCCACACCTCCACTACATGCAGCTCACTTCCCTCCCCAAGCTTACTTTTGTTCCTTTCCCAAGGGCTCACATACTCTTTCCCACTACCCTAGAGTTTCCTTTGTTTACCCAGCAGCAGAGAACATTTCACCTTTCCACAGTGTGATCTTCTCAAATTGTCCCTCTGCTTTTTGCCTTCATCATGCAAACAGCTCTTGTCCTTCCCCTTAAATGCTCAAGATTCTAAATTCCCGTAACTCACTCTTCTCATTGCACAATATGGGAATCCCACACAATCTCTGGTGCAGGCATGTGAAAAGCATGTCTGTGTCTGTGTAGTAACAAGACAGCCTTATGTTTTAAGGCAAACTAATATGTAATCCATATCTCTGATAGTCATTTCTTAACATAGAGAAAACTGTGAAAATTAGATCGGTAGTGCACGTTTTTCCAAGTTAGACGAGATGCATTAGTTGCATCCATATGAGCACTTCTGTCTCTCATCATTTGGAGTTGCATCTAACCCCAAATATAACACTCATGCTAGGTGGGATAAGGAAAAAAACCCTGCAACTTCTCATTTTATCTAGCTATTGATATCATAATACCTTATAATGTTGCTAGCAGTAATTTTCAAACTTGCCCGGTTGCAGGACAATATTCTGGCAAGTTCCTGTTGCTGTCCTTCACAGCGTCATTCAAGTGTCTTGGCTAACAAACAGTCTAACAAAATCCACTTTGAGGCTCAGCCCAGATTAGCACAGAGGCAGAGTAAAGCAGTAAAGAATAAACCACCCCAAGATCTGCATTAGGAGTGGAAAATCAGTTGGGCTAACAAGATGGAAATGTCACACAGTGACTGCCAGTAGCAGTGCAGGCACCAAAGAGTTTAAAATTTGAGACCCTTCCAGCATGAGAAGGCAGCTGAATGTAACTTAAAGGCACTCCACCATGAAGTGAAGTTCTTCAATATAAGATAAATTGTTTAGAAGGATTCAAGAAAAGAAAAAAAAGAAATGAGATTTCTAGAATTAATGGGAACATCTAGTTAAAATAGAAAATCTCAGTGAAAGAACACTGTAAGGTTCACGAAAGCTTTTAAGTTTCATCTGTGCTGTCAACTCCTGGAACTGGAGGAAATTTCTCCATTAGATGGGTCACCCCACAGGTGCCCACCCTAGCTAGTACTGATTGGTACCACGGGAGAGACAGGAGACAGGATTTGTAGCAATTTGAAAAACACCAAAAAGGTAATATATTTTCTGCCAGTTCTTTTCACTTATCCAAAGTAGAAACCAACTAGAAAAATGTTAACATTATTGATGTTAATCAAAATGCTGTCATCAGATATTTTTTTCTCTTCATATGAAGAAATCCAGAAGATGAGTGTTTCATTATAAAAATATTTCATACTTAAGAGATAGTGTCTGTATGTCCTTGGTTGTGTAGCAGAGTAAGTAGTTGCACAAAAATGAAAAAATTTAAGGTGTGTTAAAAGGAAATTCATTTTAGCTGCACTGTAACTATAATAACATACCTGATTTTCTTCATAGCCATGCCAATCTTGTATGAACACTCTCCCTTTTTGTTACTCTTTCACATTGCCTGGGTAGGAAATCAAATGTGATGGAGATGGGTGAGACCAGAAATGGTTCAGATTTTATTGAACTTTGAGGGGTTTTGGAGCTAGTGGCTTGCAGAGGTGTCACTCTGTGGGGGACTTCATCTTTAGCTTGGTGATTAGCAATTGAAAGATGAACCATGTGAACAGACATAAATGAAGAACTACATTTGGCCTGAGTTTTGCCTGTTGTAATGCAAGAATAATTTGCAGCCTGAACTATTTTTGTTTGATTTGTGTGTAGAGAACATGGCATTTTTTGAAAGAAATGCAGCTTTGCTGACTCTTGTGTTTGGAAATTACCTTTTCAGTTACTCAAACAGGAAAGAATAAATGCTGGAAACGTTATTAATAAAACATTAATCCCCAACCCCCTCTACCCCCCGCCAAACCCCAGCTCCTAATTCAGCAGAGGTCAAACAATAAAGTTTACAATCATGCACTCCACACTGCTCAGCACTCCAAGCCAGCACACCAGTGACTAGCCAGATTAGTTAATCTTCCTCAGCTTCGTCTTGGGCCCTATAACTACTGCGGCAGGTCATTAACCAGCTGGTGAAGCCTCGGCACATCGTACATTTATTCCCAAACCTTAGCAGCCGTTGTTGAGTCCAGGAGCCTTAAAGAGGTATTTCTGATGTTAGCTGACAGAATGTTAATTTATGCTTGCTGTAATTCAAAGGGATTCCAAGGCAACTGTAAACTAATGAAACCTGAATAACTTTCCTTGAGAAAGTTCCTTATTTAATCAGTTGAACTAAATTGGAAATATGTAAAAAGGGCAGTCATTCTTTCTTTTAAAAAATGAGGCTTTTTTTGTGAAAAGGGAGATAAACTAGAACATGTTATGTTAGAAGAAAGAGCTGTAGAAAAATGCTTGATTAATGCAAAATATTTATTCTCCCCAAGTTTCTTAATTTTATTTTTAACTCTGCTGTTTATCACTGCCAAAAGTAAAAAGCAAAGAACACAATGTCTACTAAGTTTGGTAACCTAGTAGGAGGATTGCTTTCAGCCAGGATTTTCTTTTTCTTTTTATTTCTTTTTTTTTATTTATTTTTTTCTTTTTCTTTATTTTTTTTTTCTTTTCTTTTTAATCTCAAATGAAAGGCTCTCTATAATCAGATAATTGACCGGCTGGTAATTTTAGCCGTTTGTGACACACCAGTTGGCAGGTACAGTGGTACATAACCATAAGCCTTTTCCTACAGCCTTCCCTCCCTCTGGGACACTCACAGACGTGTCTCTGTCTTATCAGTCCCAGGGGACCATTCCCAAACATTTTGCAATGAAAATGCAAAGAAGGGGCCTTTTCCTCCCAGAAAAGGAGGGCCAGCTGTCAGAGGTAATGACTGCTGGTTGATGTGCAGATGGCACTAGAGCTGCTCCCTCAGCTCACCATGCACCTGAAGAAAGGGGGTGTCCATTGCACAGCTGTTCCTGTAGAGGCCACACTCTGCCCCTTGTCCTGGGGCTCAGGGACCTTGCCAGGCTGGTGGGGGGCTCCGTAGCAGCAGATATGGACATCCCCAGAGGGTGCCACACCGGCAAAGAAGGCATAACCCAGAGGAATCTTTTTAGTTACTGTGGATATCTTGTTCTTATCCCTTCTCTGCTCATCGCTTTCAACAGGGGCCAGGAATGAAACATGCTGCATGACTGACAGCCCTTCAAGCTCCTCAGCAAACCTTGGGCCTTATTTTGAAAGGCCTCTGAAAGAAGAAGGATTGTACTCTCTGAATGCAGGGCTGCTGAACCGCTGCCAACCCCAGGCTGCTCCATTCAAAGGGCTGAGTGAATAAATGAGAATAACATCCTTGGGGACCTCAGGGATCAGTTTACTCTGAAAATCCTCAGCCTTACAAAGGGTCAGAGTCACAAGGTAAATGAAAATGGCTGGGAGGGGACTTTGATGGCCAAAACACTGTAACTGTAGAAGACTTGAAAGAAAACTGTATTTTTAAAAAAGTGAGAGAAGAGAGGGAGCAAATGGGAGAATGTGGTGGGGAGGGGGACTTCAGCCTGGATACTCACCGAGAGCAGGAAATAGGAAGGGGAGAGAATAAAAAAATGTCTCCACTGTCTTAATCCATAGCAATCTTTAAAATACTGCTGTGGGCAGTGGCTGTAGCAAGGAAGAGCCTCTCCGCTGACTGCTGCCTCAGTGCAAAGAAGGTGTGCCCTTGGGGTACCTGGCAGCTCTCAGGGCTGATCAAATAGGACATGACTGCACCATGCCCTGAGAAGCTGAAGAGCACAGTATCCAAGTATTAAGATAGTTTAGGTATTTCAGTTTAAAAATGATCATAATAAGCTAATGCAGAGACTTTTAAGAAGGGTATTTTGGAAAAAAAGCCTTGGACTGGTATGGAGGACAAGTGATGTGAATGTGTGTACTTATTTTGAATCTGTTAAACATTTGCCATGTTAATGGCAGTAAATTGCATAAAGCCAGATCCATATTAACATCTTGAGACTATTGGGAATTAGACACCTAAACACTTCAGTCTCAAAATCTCTGGCTTTTGTTGGTCTCATCCCTTTACCTTTAGTTCTCTGAGCAGCTCCATTAATACTGACAGTAGTAAAGTTAAACACGGTCCTAAACATTTGCAGGATCAGGATGTATGTGACTCAGAGCAGCCACAGTTTCTTATTAGGTGTTTGTATAGTGCCTGGCGTCTGGGCTCCATCTCAGTTGGAGTTACTGTAATTCAAGTCATAGCAATTTCAAAAATAGGTTAAATACTGAATTATAACAGTTTTCTGACAGATTATCTGCTGCTGGTAAAATACTTTTTAAAGTCCTTTAATTGAAGATGACCAGTTGACAAGTGCATAGTTTTGGTCCGAGTGCTGCTTTGTAAATGATCATTGTACTTTAACTAAGAGAGAAATTTTATATGCAGCTGAACTCCTTTGTGCTCTCACAAGTCAAAGGTGATACCCGTAGGCCACTGAGGGAGTTACCCACACATCTCCCTGCTTTGCTGTTAGTAAAGACTCTGTTATCTCTAGATAAGTTTCCTTTTGCAAACAGTTATTCTTTTCTGTAACAGAAGAGGGGACAAAAGAATATCCTACTGAAAACTAAGAGAAATTCAAGCTTGCTGCACTTAGGCATTCAGATTAAGGTCCATACCCCACATAGAAGAGTCTTGCCTTTAACTTCCATTAGGATTCGTGTTGTCATATAGGCTCCGTGATTTGTAACTGAGCTAGACTCTGCTAGGTATGACACACTTTTGTTGCTAGGAATGTTGGTACCCTGTATGAGTGCACAAAACAACAGTGGGCAGAGAAAATGCAGGATCCTATTTTGTGATTCCTATACACCAGCTGCAATATTGTTCCTCTGAACAAATTTCTCCTGTCTTGGGACCCAGGTAGAGAAAGACCTTTCAGGCCTCACTGTAGTGTTTTTTAGGGTGAAGACCAGAGGGATTAGCTCATCAGTATTGTAGGCCAGTGAGTAGCTAGACTCTTCAACTGCAAGTAGATTTAAAACCTCCTTCAAACAGTTTGGTTTTGTGTAGTGGGTTGCTAATAGAGAGACTAATAGAGTGAGTTGCTAATACTGTGGGACTGCAGAGGAAGCAAAATGGCATCTACATGGGCAAATGCTAATAGGAAATATTGAGGCTTTTCTAAAGTTTGTTTGTTTGTTTGCTTTTTTCCCTATCAGGTTCAGAAAACAGCATTTAGGCTTAAATCCTTGTGTAAGGCAGAATAGACATTGTTGGCTTGTGATACAGTTCCTGTGTCAACCATTAGAAGTTTCAAGGAGACACATTTAGCCTCTCTGCACCTCAGCTTCAGCTACACAGTGCAGCAACAGAAACACTAGCTTAATGCTACATACTGTGCAAAAGAGGTGTGAGTAAACTGTAAAAATCTGATTTTGGCAGATAAATTAATGGAGGAAGAAATTACAGAGCAGATCAGTAAAGAAGGTATTTGATCACTTAATTTTAAACAAAAGCAGGTAGTTTGCAAAACTCGGGTTGGGTTTTCTAATAGGACTGGGTGCCTAACACAGAACTTGGGGTTCCTTGTGGATGCTCTGAACTCTAATGTGGAGCAAGGTCATGCTGTCGCATACCCAGGGTGTGGGAATTAATGGGATTTCCTTTTAGCCTGCCACCTGTCTTCCCAACCAGTGGGAGCTTTGCTATCTTTGAGAACTCTATCACCTTTGTCAAATTTACCTGAAGTAGGTCAAAGGGTTCAGAACTTACTAGGGTATCTCATATTGATATAAGACTCATTTCCTTAGGAAAGCAGCCTGAGAAAGCAGTTTGGTTCAGAGTATACTCAAGGCTGTAACATGCCATAATTCACTGTAGCTGTGAGCATCATTGTATAAATGAATACACATGCACACACATTTACTAGTGCCTAGCAGAAGCAATAAGTAGAACCAATCATGTATATATAATTGTGTTTATTTTTCACAAATGTCTTTTTAGAAAAGATTCTCTTAAACCAAACATTTGAGAAATGGCCCAGACTGGGATTTATCTCAATTACGTGTATGTACGATTATATGATAGACATTTTTTACCAGGACAAAACACTCAACTGGCACATGGAGTTCATTAAAATTGAACTAATGGTTTCAATCATGTTTCTAATAGTGTAGAATAGCTAGTCCGCAATGGGGCTGGGAATAAGCCTGTGTGATACCTACTGAAACATGTGTGCTTTTGTTTTCCCCCCCAAGATGGGCAAAGTGTTTGTTGCTTAAATGCTTTATTTTTACAAACGCAAATGAGAAAACTATGAATAAGCACAATGAGTACATACAGATAGTATATACAAAGTATTGCTATAGATGGGTTAAGCTAAGTAGGGATAAAGACGCCTGTATCTGCTGTAGGGTGGACAATTGATGTTTCTCTGCAATGCAGTCATAGGGAAGGACAGTGTTAGGGCAATGCAGGTCAGATTTCTTTTATAAAGTGCCAATTTGTTCTAAGCCTGAGGCAGACAGAAAGCAGAGTGGCTCAGCTTAACTTATTAATACAGTCAGTGCCAGCATTTTCTTGTTTTAAAACTCCTTGTTTTCCCAATTCCTACAATCACTTTTTTAATAGTATACGTCAGACAATTTCTGATACCTTGGTATCAGTGCTGCAGAGTTTTTGTTAATATGGGAGCAGGGAGAGGCTGCCCCACAGTCCCCTTAGGCTTTGGGTTTTTTCCTTGAAAACCTTTGAAAATTATGCTCTCTTTGTTTTGTTTTCCCAGTGTTGCCCAGAAGCAAAATTTTGGAGTTTCATTCCTAATAATGTGCTCAGTGCCAGAGCAACGTTTCAGCAGGGGCTGTGGATTTATCTTCAGCCTTCAGAGGGCAGCCCAGGGCAACAGACAGCACACTGAAACCTCTTCTAGGGTGAGGTTTGCACCCTTTTGTCATATTTTATCCTGAGCCCTTTCCCAGACGGCATTTTTGATTAATGGCACTATTCTCCACATGGTATGCTTATGCAAGGAGATACCCGAGGGTGACTCTCTATGTGAACTTAAGAGCACGACCAAAAAGCAAGGTGATGGCTTGCTGGACAGGCTGTTGTGGGAGATCTGTAGAAGAATAAAAAGAACCTTTGCTGTATTGTGTTTCTGTGCAACAGAAACTTATCTACAGATGTGGCTACAACACTTCCATTTTCAGAAGGGAAAACTGCACATAATTTCTTTAAGAATTCATATAAGACCTGCCCTCTTGTTTAAATTTTATTTATGTTAATTCTGCTGGTATGATACCGACAGTAAGTTCAGTGTGCCTTCCACAAAACAAAACATGGCTTATATAATTTCATTCTAAAATCCAATAAAAGTGGTTTAGATATATATTGAAAGACCCATTGGCTTCCACTGGGCATACCACATAAACATTTGGCACCCTGTCTACTTCCCTCATTTTGCTTTTAATTCTCTCTTTACCCTTGCTTTCTAGTATCAGCTTTCACGTAACTCTGTATTGCCCCAGACCTACATGTTTCATAGATCAAGTCACTTCTAATAAAAAAAGTCAGTTGATTTATAAGGGATAGAGTCATATAATAAAATCATTAAGGTAGGAAAAGACCTCCAAGATTATTGAGGGCCACCTTTGACCAAGCACCACCATGTCAACTAAACCACAGCACATCCAGTTGTTTCTTGAACTCTTCCAGGGATGGTTACTCCACCACCTCCCTGGGCAGCCTGTTCCAATGCTTAATCTACCTTTCAGTGAAGAAACTGTTCCTGATGTCCAACCTAAACCTGAAATGAGGCCATTTTCTCTTGTCCTACCACTCGTTGCCTGAGAGAAGAGGCCAATGATCATCTGGCTACAACCTCCTTTCAGGCAGTTGTAGAGAGCAATAAGGTTTCCCTGGAGCCTCAGTTTCTTCAGGCTAAGTAATCCAAGCTCCCTCAGCTGCTTCTCATAAAACTTACTCTCCAGATCCTTCACCAACTCTGTTGCCCTCCTCTGGACTTGTCCTAGCAACTCAGCCTCTTTCCTGTAGTGAGTGGCCCAGAACTGGACACAGGACTCAAGGTGCGGCCTCACCAGTGCTGAGTACAGAGGGACGATCACTGCCCTGGTCTTGCTGTCCATTGGCCTTCTTGACCACCTGGGCACACTGCTGGCTCATGTTCAGCTGACTGTTGATCAGCACCCCCAGGTCCTTTTCTGCTGGGCAGCTTTCCAGGTATTCTTCTCCAAGCCTGGATTGTTGTGACCTTTGCCTTATTATTCTTGATGATCCATTTAATTTCCTAGTTATTGTGCCTACAAGATAACTTTCACCCAAATTCCTGGAGAAAATGCCCCTCTAACCTAACTGAGGGATTTCACCTCCAGCTGAAATGTTTTTTCTCCTGCTCACTCCCTCTTTGCAATTTAGAATGATCTTGGAGCTTGCTTCTGCTGGAAAAACTCAACATTTGAGCTTCCGAGCTCGCTGGCCATGGCATGCAGTGCAAAGAAAATGCTGGAATGAAAAGATGCTTTTCTATCATTGTTTTCCTTATGTATTATGAAATCACTGCAGTGCCAGGAGGGAAAACAAAGGTTTTATAATTTCAAGAGTGCAGTTTGGGGAAGAAAAACAAGTGTCCTTGAGAATATCTCCCGGGTTTTATTACACGTGCACAGGGATGCCAGCAACAGGGAATGGAACCGCACCAGGGAAACAGGTTAGATTTCAAAATATAAAAATGCCGAAATGCTGTAGTACTGTGCTAGGGAAGAATTATAAAATGTGCCTGACTGCACACCTAGCTGTAGCAGAGAAGAATGTAGATAAACCTATAAAGTCTGGACAATTCTCTGAGGAACAGGGGAACTGCCTTCCTGGAACAGACTTGCATTAATCTCCAGGCTGAAACCTGGCTCCAGAGCTGACCTCCTCTAAATGCTCCAGAAGAAGGCAAAAAATCCCACAAACCTCTGAAAAACAAAAGCATCAAGGAAGACATTAAGAGAATAGTTTGCCAATAAAGGAGAATTCTTCATAATTGCCTTCAGTTAGTTACTGTCTTACATTCAAAGTGAGAAAGCTTAGTTCATTTCTAAAACAATTCTAGTAGGAAAGACACTAAAGGATGCATAGATATTTTAAGTTAACAGCTCAATGCACAAATATAAAGAGCATATATTGCACTTAAAAGCACTTAATATGCAGAAACAAGTCACATACCTTTAAAAACTGCTACAGCTCTGTGTGTTAGAGAAATGCAAAAACTAGTAAGACTGCATTGCCCTCCTATTTTACACTGATCACCATTCCTGTCTTGCTACGTAAGGTTCCATTTGACATCCTTTGTCACTTTTTAACTGGAGACATGCACCTGCAGAGGTGGGTATCTCTGTCAGACTTCCCCAGCAGCAGGACAATTATCGGTAGACTAAGATTACAGTTTGCTCACAATTTCTCCTCTGCACAACAGTCCAACACTCGACCTTAGTGTGCAATGCTGATGCTTTAGCTCTTGCTCATTCCAGAAGCCTGCAGCCAGTCTTCTGGGATGCTCCAGATATGCTTCAGCAACCATCAGCAAAGTAATAGTGGAGAAGAAAACTTGCTAGTCATGTCTGCAATACAGTTTGTCTACTTTGTTGGCAGGGAGGCCAAAAGATACCTTTTCTTTTAGGGTAGCAAAACGAATAATACTTTCTGTCCTAGGAGTATTATTTATGTGTCTCTGGAAATGTGACCCTCATTCTCTATGCTACAGACATGATTCAGATGCTTTCCTGCCATTCAGTTTTATGCAGGATAGCTTTTTCATTCCCTCCTTCCCTCTAAATGCCATTGCACTGTCAAGGGAAGACATTATGCTTTGGGAACTACAAATAGGGCTACCTGAAAGGTCTGGCTTGTAGGGCGTCATAGGCACTATGACCAGAGAAGCTAATACAAGTTGGAAACAGTAAATTGTTTGATCTTGAGATAATTTCTGCTTAAGTCTGGGGTGAAGCAGGAGCACCCTTAGTTGGCTTTGTCACCACTGTAAGACCGTGATATCAAGTCTAAGAACCATAGGATAAAGGCACTGCAGAGGGAGTACAAGTGAAGGCAGGGTCTGTCAGCCAGATGAGCAGAGGTCTCAGCCCATCAGAAGTCTTACTGGACTTTTCCATAAGCATAAGGGCAAAGGAGTTTTAAGAAGCAGCCTGAAAAAAAATTACTTTGTGCATATTTACAGCAAACTCTTCCCAAGGTCAAGAGTCACAAATGTGGTTGCTTACAAATGTAAAAATTCAACACAGATGGATTAGAGGGGGAGTCGAGCTATTGCTGCTGACTCTGAGACAAGAGTGGGCTGGGAAATGAAGCCTGCTGTCTTATGTTTGATGAGGGAGAGAGGCAAAAAGAGAGACCTGTAACATAATCAAAACAGTGAGGCTGGAAAATGATCTTTGGAGTGGCATTCTAAATCACGGTGAGCAGGGAAAACTGTGAGGAAGAGCAGAAAGGCTGTGGCTTTCATGGTCTACCATGCTTTGTCCAGACCAGGACTGAATGAGCTTTTTTAATCTATGACGTACTTGCTTTACTAGACAGATTTAAATATTGGATATATGTTATAGAATGGTTTCTGAGCCAGTATTTTTTCTAAATCCTTATCTTTCAATTTAATTTTACCATGCTCACAAATGCCCATTAAAATCCGGATCTCATAGATCTAGTCAATACGCAACTATTACTGCCACCTTGTTTCAGCTACAGAGGATGTGAGGGTACAGCAGACTCCTTATTCAGCTGAGTTCCCATTATCTTGCTCCTGTCACTGTTCAGCACTAAGGACACCCTTGCAGGGAAAGGTGTCCCTATGACAGGTTCTTTTGGCTGCCTTTGCTTGGTACACCCCTCATGCTGTCCTCAGCATGGGCGATCTTCAGGTGGGCCAGTGTAGACTTCTGGCCTGCCAAAATTATTTGTAAGCAGCCATTCGTGGTGTGGTTGCATGGGCACAAAGGAGGCAAGAAAGATGATGGGAGGATGGATTTATCCCTTTTTCCAGCAGCCTGTTCTGTGTTAGGTGGCCTATCTTCACCCTGGTGTTTATCTACTTCTTTAAACACTTCTGATAGTTGTAAATAATAATGCTGAGATACCAGAGGGGTTTTGGGGACAGATCACAATGACATGCAAAATCACATGCACTCTGAATTGAGAGATGGGACTCATTAATGATGCTGTCCTTGTTAGGATAGAAAATATATCTTAGCCAAATCAAATTATTTGCAGAATGGCATACTGTCTCCCATATTTCAGCAGGATGCTCTGTGTGCCTGCATCATGTAGTCACTCTCATATCACTGACATTAGGTCAACCCCATGCCCTTCCATTACTCAGCTGCTCTTCTAGCTTTCCATTAACTGATTTTGTTTGTTGTTTGTCTGGCTTTTTTCTGAATCCTTTGTAACTTGTTGTCATTTTTGTGGTATTAAAATACTAAAAAATGAAGTTTCCTAAGTTGAGCCTTACGGTAACTGTACATGAGAATTTGTGGCTCTGTGTTTCACCCATGTGAATTATAGGTTCTTGGTTTTTTGGTTTTCTTTCTTTATTTCTTTCTTTATTTATTTTTTGTAATTTAACACCATATTTCATGACAAGCTGTTGTCTAATTTGCTCTCCACCAGCAATGCATAAGCAGCACTGCTTTTCAAGACTGCTTTCTTCTGTTGTTAAATAGACATGCTTACTGATACTCCTACTTTTGTACATGGGTTAGAAATCCTTACAGAATTACATTATTTCTGCAATATCACTGTATCTAAGCCATTCAACCTAATAAACCTAATAAAAATAGTAATACTCTTGTTGAAAGACAAACAGGTACAAAGACATTTCCAGAGATCAACACTGTGCCTGATCTATGTAATATTTTTATTAATTAGTTATCATCATCATCATCATGGCTAGGCTTCACAAACGAAGATTTACAAGGGCTCTACCCACACTTGCTACATAATTAGTTATAGATAAGGGCTAATAGTACTGAATACCTCTTAGGTGGAAGAAATAGCCCAAAAGACTTAGGAAGGTTATAAAGAAACACTGAACAGTAATAATTTAATATACAAGACAGAAAAAATGGACTCTGGTTATCAAATAGGAGAGGATATTGATTTAGGATGATCAGCAATTTGTCTCTGAACCTCAGTCCTTCTAAAGAATAACCAAGGTGTGTTCACAAGGGTGCTAATTAATTTTTGCCATAGAGAGCAAGTCTTATAGTTTTTTCCATGCCTGTCTCAACAGGACATGAGTGGTTGGAAGCTTCATTTGAGTTCTCGGGTTGAGCTTCACTGGGTCTTCTTTTCAAGTCTGGAAGAGCCTGTCTGATCTGACTCATAGCAGAATTAAGATAGTTAAACAAATATGCAAGATAAAAGAACAAAAAGAATGCATTTATTCTGTGGCATTACGTATGCTTCTGAGAAATAGTTCCTCATTTGTTATATTTTAGATGAGAAAGAGAAGTGTGTTTGAATTTTTTTTTGCCTTGAGATAGAGCTGGTAAACACACATGTTGTGAAGTGTGTGTCCTTGCTGTCTAGAGCTCACCGGCCCCTTATTGCACTCATTTGTTCTGCATGGCGAGGGCTGAGTTCCACAGTTTGCTGTTGGCAGCTGAGAGCTATTATTGGGCTGCAACATCTGTTTCAACAACAGTGGGTCCCCAGTCAGCAAAACTAATTAAAAAAGAAGTCCAAAGTTAAATACCATGACCTATCTGGTGTGTCTACATGTAAACATGGTAACTACTGAAATAATGAAAACTTTAAAATGCTTAGGATAATTTACAAAAATATGACAAGTGATGAAAAGTCTCAGAACTGTTCTTCATATCAGACACTTACAAACAGCACAGGCAAAGATTAGGATTCCTGCAAGCGCTTAAGCATGTAGGGAACTTTTTATGCACATGGGTATTGGCAGTAAACTCACTAAGACTTCTCAGCTGTGCAGCCCTTCCCACGTGGATGAGTATTTACAGAATCGGATCGCAAGTTTCCTCAATACTCTGCCAGGATTTTGTTAATTGGTAACAGTAGATATGAGGGTGTCTTGGTGTACATTTAATGATTCCAAACATTCATAAGATTCCTCAATTTCTCTCTGCTGTCAAAATTTTTGTTGTCGAGGCTAAAGTAACCAGTGTTGGTGAGTTCCAGCATGTTAGACACTTCCCTCTGACATAGTAAGGAGGAGTCATGTTTATATTGGACTGATGAAAAGAGATGACTTTTTTGAGGAAAATGCAGTAGACAAAGTATTTAGGACAGAAGGAATAGGAAGCTGTCAGAGCAGGCACTGCTTGGTTGTCAAAGTGATGACTGAGTTAGCTTCAAGGCTTCCTAATTTTGTTGCTTTTTTTTTTTTTTTTTTCCCCCCCAGATTTGCTGATTAATTCAAAAACTTTTCAAACTGAACAGAGGCTGAAAAGTGACCAGAAACTTCTTACTGCACACAATCAGATTAAAAAAAAAATAAAATTTCTAAGTAGTAGTAGATTACATGCCAAAATTGTGCTTGAAGAGAGCCCCTTCATAGTCCCTGCATGAGCTATGCAAGATGTGGATCCAGGTTAGTGAGTAGAGGCAGGAGTACATTAGAAAACACATTATGGAGCTGTTGCTTTTTAACACAGAAAATGGGCAGGAGGTGACGGAATGTCCTTCCTCATCTCAACTGCAAAATATGCACCATAAGTGAGTAGCTGTGAGGTGACAATTTTCCAACTATACAGCTCCTAATTCTGCACAACGTATATCTTCTTCAAGTATAAGGTGCAGCTGCAGTGAAACCCATCATGAAGATATAAATGATTAACAGTGCCTCATAGTGTGTCTCTCTATTCACAGTACTTTTCTTTTTCAAATTTATTTTGAACATTTCCAGCCAACAGGAAAACTTCTAATGCATTCTTGTGTCTGGTTTTAAAATACCAAAATTTGTTTTTATTTAGTTCTTTCCTGAGCAAACCTACACTTGTCTGATCTCCCTTATTGAGGAATAACAGAATTCTTTATTTTCAGAGACAACAATGACAATGAAATAGAGTACTGGAGATGGTACACCTGTGCAGCCTGTTGCGTTCTGTAACCCATTATTTCTTTAGAAATTATGAGAAGTCAATGTTTTCTTAGAGATTTTTTGTTGCCAGTCTGTTTATTTGCCAGAACCTCTTCAATATCCATCTTAGATGGTTGAGAATTATCTTTACAGGGTGTTGAGATGAATGGTTTGTCAGGCCTTCTGTCTGATGATTTTTACATTGAATAGTAGGTTAGCTAAAAGTAAAATACATATAACACACCATTTTGGAACGTCTAACTTTCTGCAAAACTAAATTCAGTCATGAAGACTATACCCTTACAAACAGCTGGAAAACAGGCATTAATATTAATGTCGTATGTATCCAAAATAATTCCTACATTACGTCTTTGTTGCATTCAGATTATTTGTCAAGAAGTATATCTTCCCCACTGGGAGACACTATTTTTGGTGAGAAAAACCAATATTCCTATTGATGGTTTTCTTAACATCAGGGGCAAAATCTGGATTATCCACAGTTTGGTGTTTTTTTGATTTTTTTTTTTTTTGGTTTGGTTTGGTTTGGTTTTTTGTTTGTTTTTGTGGGGTTTTTTTGTTGTTGTTTTTTTAAACTACAAATCCTGTTCTTTCTAACTAATTTAACTTGCCGTCATGCCATGTAGTGGGTTAGAAGACAAGGTGATCCACTGTTTCACATCTCTTTGGGCTTTTCCAGATTTTTTCATTGATCCATGCAAACTCATCTCGATGTTTTTTCGTTGTGCTTCAGGTATAGCCCCATTATCTGGGAAACAAGTAATTGGAATATTTATTTTTTTAACATTTTGCCAGAAAAGGCATCCAAAAATGCATTTGTATGGATTCTCAAAAGAACTGAAAGCACAGAAAGGCGACAAAGGAATAGAGAAATGATCAGCATTTATTTTGCCAGAAAAAAAGGTAATGAAACTGAGGCCTTGCTTGCAAAATCAGGAGCAAACCCAGCATGTATCAAGCTGAATGTTTTTGTTTTGATCTTAGGAGTCTCCCTCTCCTCCAGCAGATGCAGACCTTGGGGTTTTGCCCATCGCTAATATAAGGGCTGATGCTGAATGAAAGAAGAGCTGCTTTTAAGTCAGGTAATCCTGCATGGTGACTATATGCTCCCCATTTCTGTTTCACACTGGACTGTTTACACTTTATGCCACTATTCTTCTGGGGCACGATGTTTGTAATCATCCGCTGCACAAAGACTACAGCAAGGATGAAAGTCCTGGAGGACACTCCACTGGGCTGTCGGTGGGGTTTTGAAAAGATAGTGGGGTGAGGAAGGCAGAACTTCCCAGGCGAGACATGGGGGCCCCTTTCACAGGGATGGATGTTGGTGCTTCACCAGCAGTGGACAGATTGATGCCACTCTTCGTATGCAGTGGGATAAAAGCACTTGCAGACATGATGTTAATGTTTTCCCAGTGTGCTAGGCCAGTTGATGCTGGTCCATACATTGAGGGGAGTGTGATAACTTGGAGGGGCTGCTTGGGCTTCCAAAGTAGTCCCCTGGGGCCTGCCTGCCTGGGGCTGGCACAAGGCAAGGGTGTGTGGGCAGCAACAGCTGGTAATGAGGATGGTGCAGTTGCCTCTGAAACAGCCACGCTCCTTCCCCTTTATTTCTATGATTGCTGCAGGGGCAGCAGGAAGTCCAGCTCCCTCCATGTACCATGTCTTTCTCCTACTGTCCCTGTTGGCAGAAGAAGCCTGTCTCTAGACCCTTTCCACTAGAGAGTGACATCCAATTTCTCCTACTCTGCTGAAAAACATGAAGTCAGCCGTGACCATGTTGATTTGCTTCATTTTACTGGATGAAAATTGTAATTATAATAGCACTGATGCAGTGCAGAGCAAGACTTTCAGCTGTTGCAATCATCAAAACTCTGCCAACTTTGAAGGAAATAATCTGTTCATGCCAGCCTAGAACCTGGCCTTCTTCTAAAGAAATCAAGGAGCATTGACATTACGAAAGTCCCTCTTGAACAACATGGTATTCGTATATTAACCTTTTCTTGCAAGAATAGCTTGAACCTCTTTGCTCAAAGTTTAATCAAATTCTAACTGCAAATATATTTGATTCTTTTTCTTTGCAATCAGTTGTATAAAGGAGTATAATTGTTCTTCCACTGTTTTATTCCCATTGCTTGTGTTATGCTATTCAAAATTCTGAGTAGCTGATGAGTTCAAATTCTTTCATGCACTGATTGAAAAGTTAATCAGCTAGGTGAAATGGGCCTGGAATACTGGTATTTGCTCTGATTTCTAGGAATAAAAATAGCAACCCCAGCATTAGTTCTTGAGCTGAACTATTCTCTGTATGTCTGCTTACATTCACCCAAGCGCCAGCGGGTATCTGGCTGCAAGACTTCACGGACTTGCTGCTAAAAATTGGAAACAAAGCAGAGAGGACAAGAACAATGCAGCCCTACAGGATTTCTCCTAAATTAGAGCTTTCACCATGGGAGACTGAGCGGCTCAGGGGAATTGGTAATGGGAAATTGGAGCCATGCAACTCGAAGCTGCCAGTCTGTATATGATCCAGGCTACTATTGGCTGGAACCCTTCAGCATCCAACAGCTCTTTAGCTCTTTTCCTGTCTTTGTGAAACTGTTAGCAGCCTCGGGCCAGTTGCTGGTGGAAATATATCCGCAGCACAAGGCTACCTTCACAGCTGGCATAAAGCTGCAGCCTTGCTCCCATTTGTAGCAGAGGCGTGAAGTGAGGACAAGGTGAAGACATAGCTCCTTCCTACCCTTTGAAGGGTCCCCCATGGCCAGGGAGGAGGTGCATAAGCAAAGAGTCATGGGAAAGACATTATTGCTGCTCAATGTGCACTCAAGAGAAGAGCTTAGGTCAGGGAGACCCTGTGATAGAGGGGTGCATGGGAAGACATGGCAAAGGATTGGTTAGGAACCACTGGATAGGGCAGGGAAGGAGCAAAAAGTGCAAAAAGGTTGCCTAAGCAAGGAAGCCATCTGCATACAGCGCCTGTCAATGTCAGTCACTGTCTGTCCCTATACAGTATTTCTCATGAGGGAACTGAATGTGTGTTTCTGACACACAGCAGCCTAATTTCTGTTAAATCAGTAGGAAGGTACAGCATGAACAGTTTGCATACCTTTAAAAATCCTAGCATCCACCTGAAAAGTGCACATCTAGGTGCTTGTGCCCATAGTTTCTCAGGGCAAAAAATTGCTCAGCCCTCATAATTCATACTGCTCTTTCCAAATCTCCAGATAAACGGAGGAACAAAAAACCAAACACACACACACAAAAAACCCGAAAACAAAACCCCAAAACAAAACAAAAAAACCCAAACAAACAAAAAACCCAACCCAAACCAAACCAAAAGCAACTATGTCAGAATTAACAGCAGCTCCAAGGGCATCACAACATGGACTATGTTCTTGGTCTAAAAGTGCCAAAATAGCTGAACTGCAAAAGGGAGATTGCATATATCAGCAGGAGGAGAAATAAATCCTTGCAGCAGAGCCAAGTTTCCCAGAAAAAAATGATACATTCAATTAAACCCTCACTTTCTACCAGGGGACAAGCTTTACCTGAACCTTGGGGCTGGCTATCCACACACAGGCAGGTAATCAGGTAATGTGAGCAACTTGATCCCTACCTGAAAAAATAAGTATGGGCTGGGTGTGCAGTACCTAAACTAATTACTCCAAAATGATTGCCTGGATTTAGGCCAAGCATTATCTCACTTGTCCTCAGCACTACTGCAGTGGCATGAGGGGAACAGAAAATGCAGTAACTTGAGAGGGAGAGAAAAACAAGAGAGAAGGAGAACTGAGAACAGTCTTTAGCTGTGAAGGGGCTGTTCTCTCTCTGCACTGCTCTTTTGTCCAACCTCAACAACACTGAAGCAGCCTTTGTATCTTGTCTTCCTTTTGAAATGGATTGTCAGCCAGAAGCATTATTCACACATACATAGTCTAAACCACTGTGAATTAATGTGTTGTTGGTTTTTTTTTCCCCTTGATCTTCATAGAGCTAGACTCATCCTGACGAAGGATAACTTTCAAGATTTGGAAATAATATTTTTAAAGAAAACCACAAATCCCTGGTCATAGAAACCTGTCATCTTAATTTTCTAAGTAGACCATTGGTTATATGGTGAATATACTTTTAACTCACACTGAGTAAAACAATGAAGTTCTAATCCAGTCTAATCCAGGATTATTTGGTTTATTGAAAAGAATTCCTTTGGTAGGTTTAAAGCAGAGCTGCAGAGAATGGTTGTTTTATTGCCAGTGGAGAAAATTAGTAATGTTGTTTCTGATATAGTAAATTATTATACAGGACCTGCCTAGGAATTTAGGACAAACAAATAAGGTGAAAGTTAGAATTAGAGAACAGAAAAAAATACAGCATCACAACATGTTTTATCTTTTGTATACTGTCATCTGGAGAAAATAATATTTTTCATGTAGGAGCTGGCAAATCCTACACTGTGTTCAAAATGTGGCTGGAAAGTGTGGGCTTGGGAACTACCACAGATGTATTTATGAGGAAGGAAGGCATTTGAAACTTACCTTGCTAAGGGCTGTGCTTCAGGTTGTTCAAGTGATACAGAACTTACTCTGAAATCCATGACAGACATCAAGTAGGAGGTGAAACAATATTGAAATGCTGTAGCTTTTTCTTCCATTTGCTGTTCTGTTTACAGGGACATTTACTTCCCATAGAAACATATAATAAATGAGTGTTTTAGTAATAAATAAAACATCAGGAAAGAATAGGCAAGAATGTGAAATCAATAAGCTTAGTCTTTACAAGAAAGGACAAGTCAGACTCTCATTAGCAAATCTGATAATCCCCCCCTAATTCACTTATTTAATGCTTAGAAAGTCAGTGAATGCTCATTTTCAACTCTTGCTCAATAGGGATGTACTTATTCAACTCAATGTAGATTTGCTAAAACTTGCTGAAGAGTACAGACCTGGGGCACTGGACTTTGTGCTGCACCCAGAACCCGCAAGCCACAAGTATCCAAACAACAGATGACCATTTATGTATAGCTCCTTGGCCTTCTGCACTGTGTTGGGCATGAGCTCAGCATATCAGTGTTCAGGGGAGGTTCAGCCTTGACCAGAAAAACACCAGAAGAGCTAAGAGTTAGAGGACCCGGCCGTTTGGCACTACCTAGAAGCTGTAGCTGATGTTAATGCTAACAGGGAAGATCATATTGTTACTTAATAAATTTCACTGTTTCCCCTATTTTTCTTTTTTAATTTTCTTTTCCTTTCCTTTTTTCTTCCTTCTTTTTCTCTTTTATTTTTCCTTTTTTTCCTATTTCTTTTCCTATTTTTCTTCTTAATTTTATTCCTCTCCTCTCCTCTCCTCTCCTCTCCTCTCCTCTCCTCTCCTCTCCTCTCCTCTTTTTTTTTTTTTCTCTGTCATCTTTGGTGGTCACCTGTATTTATAGACAAAGGGCCCCAATGTGCTGTACATGCTTGCTTCTTTCAAGTGAACCTGCAGCCAAAATTGCCTGTGACCTTTCCCATGAGCATGGGTAGAAACCTCTTCTTGAGTGAGATAAAGAAATTAGAACTTCATTCTTCCATGATTTACTCCTAGGAATGCATTTTGGCAAGATGCTAAGAATAAACCAGTTATTGAAAGGGGGATCTGGGAAGTTGACAAGCATGGCTAAGCCCAGCAGGGAAATTTGACAAGGAAATAAGATGCTTTGTAGATCAGTGTGTAGTGATTAGTCTTTTGAATGCTGGGCTTATTATATAAGCAAAAAAGGAGGGGGGCACTTATTGTATCTGACAGCTACCACTTATACAGGTATTCTTCAAACTAATGAGGAACATAATGGTGTATTTGTTTATAAATAGTGAATGAGACTCCTGCATTTTCCACAAGCCAATTAAATGTGCTGGAAAAGTAAAGACAACTTTTCTTTTTCTTCTCTCCCAATTTAGAATTACTGGAGAAAGAACAGGTAAAAAAAATCCATTGAAAATTCCGTGCTATCTCTGACATGCTGCCTTCAGTCTTGAAGTTTATGTTCATCTTCAAACAAAAAGTGTATTATATATTTAAAACACAGACACCATGTTTTGTACACTGTACACACATGCTGGTAGTAACCAAGGATGCAGAAATCAGTGCACACTGCTGGGACAGATATTGTTTATCATCATGTTATACAAAAGCTGACAGGTTAGGAAAACTATGTGGTAGAAAAATCAATTAAATAAATTTCTGAAACCATAAAAAAGAAATTCAAAATTCTAAAATGTCCTTTAAAAATAGAGAAATGGAGACTTAAGTAACAGTTCTGTTATTTTTTCTCCTTTTTCATAAGCTAGATATTCTCATTTGGAAAACTACAGTCTCCATATTATTAAAAAATTGAGCAATCACCCATAGATACTATTTCCCCTTTTATAAGTTCCTCTCCCATCATCATATACACATACAAACAAATGTAACTTGTTAAACTTAGAATTTTGCACATATATTCTACTAATACGCATCATGACTCTCCATGTGCATATGTGAAAACAGGAAAAAGTGATGCAGCAGATTCAACTTCAGATAAGAATTTGTAATGTTTTACAGAAGTTTGTTTTCACGCATGACACATAACACATGACATTCACACAGAAAATGCTTAGGGAAACAGAGAGAGTAATTTGCAAACTTCTCTGAATATCCTGTAGGTTTGATTCAAAATAATCTATTTGCAGCATTATTTGATTATCCAGGACATTATTATGCATTTTTGTTTAGTTTTCTGCAGTGTAGCTAATGAGTCAGCTAGACCACCTGGACCTAGCTAGAGATCAGTCTGTTTCCAATCTGCAATGCCCTTTTCTTTACAGTGAGACTAATTTGTGTGCAAGCAGGATTTATCATCAGCCTATGCCTCTCCCTCTCACTGGGACATTATCATAGGAAATGTTATTCCAACTTGTAATTCTTCAGTTCAAATGAAAATGCTTAGTCAGTTTATTGAAGAGAAGGATGAAGTATATTTATGAATGTTTACACCTAACATAAGCACGTACTTCTACATGCTTTGGTATATAACACCACCTGGACTAAGGCCAGATCTCACTGTTTATACGCACAGAATGTATGGCCTCATTTTGTGCAACTTTTTCTAAATTACTGGGATAATCTAAGTGTAAATGAGTGCCTGCCTGAGCGTTTTATTTGATTAGTTGCAGGAGCAAGTACTTAATTATGATAACATAGGTAGAACTTCCAACCAGGAAATAAAGGGGACATTTTCTCAAAAATTCACCGTTGCATTCATATATTAAGTACATTGCTCTGGGTAAACTTTTGAAGACTATCTTCATCACTAGCTGCCTGCCATTGCTCCTTAAGCTGCAGTTGACTGAATACTACTAAAGAAGTCCTTGAGTTTTGGAGTCTCACAAGAATTTTTATCATAGGCGTAGCTTAGCCCTGGTAGCAGTGCTTTGCATGTTTTTACTTTTCATGATAAGGAATTACCCTAGATAAGTTTTAGGAGCAAGGAGCACTTTTTGCCCACCTCTGTGGAATCTGCATCAAAGCCCTGTCTTTTCATTTCTTCAATTTCCCTTCATCTTTAGTCTACTGTAAGCTTATTAGAAACAATCTTGTATAAATATTCACATGCACAGTGCTTTCCTCAAACAAATACTCCTACATTATTAGGAGATTTTGGGAAATTTTTAGAGCTCTTGCCACCAGACTTTTATGCACAGAGTGATTTTAGGTAAACATAAATCCAGTTACAAAGGTATTCTATAGATTACTGTCATCATGAACAGATGATTTGTTGTTTCTATCTGCACTCAAATTTTCTAATCCTTTTGATTCTATCTGAGGAGTCAGTATCTATGAAGGACTTGATATGATGTCCACAATTTATAGCCAGTATTTTGGCTTTGTGATTCCTGGTGCAGGCTCTAAAAAGAATGTATTTGGATTTGATTCTGTCATCATTTTAATGCTCTTGTTTTACTTTTCTTACAGTCACTGCTTGAAAACCTGGAGATGTCTAGATCCAAGACTTTTCATAAACATCTTTGACATGAATCTTTTATGATTCTTCTCCACTTGTCTGTTTTGTACTGAACAGTGAATGCAAAGACTGTCTCTTCAGATAGTGACTCACAGGAATGCAACATGCAATCCACACAAAGGAAATTTAATACCCTAGCAGCTAATTAAAAAAGCATTACCTTCCACCAGTGCTGACCTCCGGCCATAGAGAGGATAAAGATGGATGTCTGTCAATCAATTTTACCTAAGAAACCCTGGCACAATATTATGATGAATGGACAGATCTAAAAAAAGGTAATATTGCTCAGAACCCTGAGGTACTCTTAATACCAGACTTAAAGAAGCAGAAGGCTTCATCAGTAATTTGAAACCTCAGCCTGCATACTAGGGATATACCAGTGCTAAATTTGCCAGTACTACAGACACTAGATGTGCACTATGTAGAACCATTATGGACCTCCATGGGATTTTGTTATACTTAGCACCACGTTTTTCAAATCACAACAGTACCTACAGGCATCCCAAAGTCTGCATGCTTGTATTTCACAGTCTTTCATCATTCCAGCAGCAGAACACACACTGAATTTTAAGTGGGATTTTTGTTTCAAAAGTCTGTTATTGTATGGTTAGGAACTTCACAACTGATGTTGCCTCACTCCCCAGTTCTACTATGTCATTAATTAAAATAGATTCACTTGCTATATTCTCTGTAGAAATAGCATTCATCCACGGTGCTCTTGCAAAGCATTTGATTCCTCTATCCTGCTGCCCATATATTTTTTCATCTAGATATGTATCACTCAGAGTGTTGCCCAGAGTTCTCTGACAACCCAGCCATAGAGCCTTTACACTGAGAAACGGCTTCTAAAAAATATGCCTTTTGTTTCCCTCAAACCAGTTAAGAGGTGATAGGGTAAGCTCTTAGTAATTTATACCAGTACTGTCGTGCTTATCTGAATAGACGTATAAGAGTCTGGGCTAAAATGTGATTTAACCACTCTTTAGTGAAAATATGAGAAGCAATGACCTGAATTCTGTTGCCATGAGATTTTTTTTCTCTGCACATTCAGTGCATTGATTCTGCATGCAGAATAGCATAAAGGAATCCTAATGGAAGTGAGTGCAAGACAGTTGGCATTTGGTGATGGCTCAAGACTTTATTTCTGGGTTTCCTCTCCTAAGTTTCCTTTTACATTTCTCCATTCGGACTGAAGAAGAAAATGTCATAAATCAAAACTATTGTCTTCATGTTATTGGGAAACCAAAATATTTGAGTCAGACAAGTTTAGGAGTGTGTGTTGAGGAAAACTACAGCAGGGAGCTGGGTAGCAGGATGTCTCTCCATGCCTTGGTCCAACCATGCCTTCTTGGTCAGCCATTGCCAATATCTCTTGAACTTATCCTGAAAACGTGTCAAAGTCCTCTTTCCTTCCACTGGGTAGCGAGTCAATTTCCATGTGTGTATACTCAGTGGAAGGCCTTGTATTTATTTTGCACGTTCTAGCTGGTGGGAGGGTTACCTGGAGCATAAAATGAACAGCTGTAGTTGTTGCTCATGAAGTCAAATGAAGTGTACTAATATGACAGATTAACCATATCCTGTGAGGTAGAAAAAGGCAACAGGGTTCATATTACTATTTCAATGAAAATGAGTAAAACTTTCCAGCATATCTCTGTGTTTTAAAGAATCAATGTGTAGAACTTTGGGAAGTGTTATATTCCCTTCAATTAAAATAATTTTAACTGTGCTAAAAGGCAATACTTTGTTTGACAAGGTTAAGTGCTTGATCCTGCACTTGGGTCACAACAACCTTATTCAATGCTATAAGCTTGGGCAGAGTGACTAGAAAGCTGCTTGGCGGAAAAGGGCACGAAACATGAGCCAGCAGTGTGCCCAGGTGGCCAAGAATACCAGTGGCCTCCTGAGCTGTATCAGCAGTAGTGTGACCAGAAGGACCGGGGCAGTGATCATCCCACTGTACTCAGCACTGATGAGGCTGCACCTCTAATCCTGTCAGTTTTGGGCCCTTCACTGCAAGAGCAACATTAAGGTGCTGGATTGTGTCCAGATAATGGCAATGGAGCTGGCGAAGGGTCTGGAGAGTAAGTCTTATGAGAAGGAACTGAAGGAGCTGGGGGTGTTCAGGCTGCAGAAGAGGAGGCTTGGGAGCACTTATCACTCTCTAAAATTGCCTGAATGGAGGTTGTAGTGAGGTGTGGGTCAGTCTCTTCTCCCAAGGAAAAAAGCTACAAATTGTGCCATGGGAGGTTTAAACTGGAGATTAAGAAAAGATTCTTCACTGAAAGAGTTGTCAGGTATTGGAACAACCACCCAGGGAGGTGATTGTGTCACTGTCCCTGGAGGTATTTAGAAGATGTCCACTTTGGAACATGGTTTGGTGGTGGATTTGTCGGTTTTAGGTTTGCAGTTGGATTCGATGATCTTAGACAGTTTGTTCTGACCTAAACAATTCTATGATTCTATCATTCCATCACTATTGATCTGCATGGTCACAATCAAGTAATATTAGACTGGTGCCTTAGGGGATGATGAATGGAGATGCATAGCATAATGAACTATGAAGAAAGATGAGGAAAAATGTAATTCCCACAAATGTAAAACCTGACAAAAACTGACTTGCTTTGAGTCTTGGTTCATCATCTGAAAGGGGAGGTGATGACTTGCCAGGGTAACATGCTACCTCCATTGAGGTTCTTGGCCTCCAGGACATGGTGGAGAGTGAGGGTGTTGAGACAGTGGTAATCAGAAACCACAGCAGATGGAGCAGGTGGCATCTGAAACCTGAGAGCTGGTAGATGGGCCACTTCTCTCTCCAGTCATACAACTTTCTGTTGCCCAAACTGAATTGTTCCAGATAAAATTTTCCACGTAAGAGATGTTATCTGGATGAGTGCCCCTGGGAAGCAGAATTAAAAGCAATTCAGTGTTTCTTTAGCTATTCTTCAGGTGAAATATACATTTCTTATTGTTCTGATATATTGTCTCATGCTTTGGAAGAAGAGTTTGAAACATGGTAAAGTTCTTTGTCTTGGCAGTGTGGTGTGTTGTACTGCCCTCATGAAAATCTCCCAAAGTGATGCCAAATTTCAGACCTTTAACTCACTTCACTTTGCACATGCTCTGCTGTGAACCCCCAAATTTTCATTGTTGCATTTCCAGAATATTCCAGTTGCTCCGCGCATGCTCCAGGACTCTCCTTGCCATTGCAGCTGCAGGTTCCTGTCTAAGGATACAGTTTCATGATCAGCATAATTTGATCTAACTGGGCTGCTACCCAAAAGGGATGGCCCCATTTTCTACAGGATTTCCAACTGCATTTTCCAAAATCCCCCTTTGCATCAGACCTCGCAACTGTGCAATTATGGAACAATTTGCAGGGGTGACCAAAAAAATCTTCTTATTTCTTCTTTCTTCTGTTCTTCAAGGTCAGTGCCAGTTCCAATTTACAGGGACCAAGGGCAATATGCCTGACCCTTGTTTCCCCTCATTGATTGCCTGCTTGGGTATGTGCTGCATGGGAAGAAAAAGCTGTTTGCCAGGATGTGGCAACAACATGGGCCAGAGTGTGCAGTAAGCAGTTGTATAATATATATGTATGAAAAAATTCATGAAAAAACTTGAGCTAAGTAAATGAGAGCAGTAGACAATGTCCAGGGTGTTGGACCTGCAGATACTTGTCTGGTATATAAACCATCAGGGTACAGAGTATCCTACCTGTCTGTATGAAATCATCTTGATTGCCAGCAGTGAAGAGATAGAAATTAAAATTTTTGTTATTAATTCACCAGCATACGGGAAGAACACCAGGTACTTTACAGATATCTCAGGCAAACAGGCTTTCCATGTCGAGCTTTCTTATTCAGTGTAAGAAGTATGGGCAACATGTCTGCTGTGCTACGCAGGGTGAGAAGAACACAGCTCACAGTGCTGAAGGACCCAGTCTTTCCCCAGGGGAGTGTCCTTGAGGTTAGTTGGGATTTTGCCTCTAATATTCATCATCTAGGCAAGCCAAAAAAAATGTTCAGTGCCTTTCTCTGAAGCTGAAGCAAGGTGCATCAGTGGTCTCTTGTGCATTTGGAGATGTGCCGTGTTTCCTGGGCTGGTGGCTGTTGGTCAAGTCCTTTCCAGTGGAAGAGTTACCCCTTTGCTTTAACATGAAGCTTTTGGCAGGTAAAGCCATGCTCTGCCTGCAAGTGTTTACTCAGTGCTGTCTGGTGCATTAAAATAAAATGGTAACTAATAAATCTTCCATAATACTCTTGGATTTTTGCACATAAATTCATCTATTTATCACAAGCTTTTACAACAAATGAGTCTCAGTGGATAGCCTTGCTTTCTAGCAAAATGCCTGGGAAAAACAACTTTTAATTGTTTTCTGTGCATGCAAAAACACAGTCATAGAGAAATAATGCATGCATACACACACCCCCACACACACCCCCACACACACAGCCCCCACACACCCACACCCAAAGACACTTCAAGAAATACGGCTTTCAATGCATTACCTAATCCAATTCAGAGGAACTCTCTGAGTACAAAGGCTGGGCTGGTGTGATATCATTGGAACATATGGATATAAGGAAATGCTAAAAGAAATGGAATTAAGTAGCTTATTTATGTTCTCCTCTATCCAGTGCCCAGCATCGTTATCTTTTTATCAGGATCCCCTGTCACTCCTGATGAAGTGTGAGCAGATTGACTTAGCAAAGCCACAACCCAAATGAGCCTTTACTCTCTGATGTTCATGGACAGTTTGTGAAACTTTCCAGTTGATGCTGAGATGTCCTCTGGGAATACTACGAGTAGTTCAGGAAACCTTATTTTTCTTTCTTTCTATCTTTCTTCCTTTTCCTCATTCTTTACTATGATGTCTTATTTTATAGTGGAAGGACTAAATCTCACTCTATGAAGTATAAACTTGTGATAAATGAAAGAGCTAAAAAAAAAACAAAACAAACTTTCAGAATTTTTCCAAATCTAATCTGTCATTAATAGCAGTGAATTTGGGATCATTCAAATTCCATGCTCATTTTTGGGAAGGGGGAGATGAGACACTTCAAAGAGCTAAATCCTTTGTCACAATGCAGCTTGTCTGATCCACATTTGTGTTAGAAATTACCTGCTCAGTGCTATTTGGTGGCTTAACTAAATATTTGTCAATATTGTCAGATGATTGTATTCTTTGTAACAGTTCTTCATATCTGCTAACGAGGAGTCATTTATTGAATTTCAGCAGTAGTGAAGAAAAAGAAGTATTGAAAACGGTGGTATGTATGGTTTTAATTTGCCTTCAAACTGTGAGTTGTGTTTCACCATCGCTCCTTTGTGGTCCATCAAAAACTAGCTTCTTCTGGAAACAAAACCTGGAAAAATATACCATGAGCAAAAAATATTCTCACATATATTCATATATATGACACATATATGACACAAACTGTAGGCTTGTGTCACCAAAAAAATTGCACAGCATCTAGCACATGAATCAAGCCTGTTTGGTCTTTAAATAAGGACACCCACAAATGTTAATGCAGCTGCTATTTACACATTACGAGTAAAGCATAAGTTCAGTATTTTACTGTAGTAAATATCTTTAACTATAGCCTCAAAACTACAACCAGGTTAGCTCTAGTCCACCCTATATTATGAAGCAATATTTAAACAATTGGAAAAAAATATATATTGTAACCTGATCATCCAATATTGCTGGCTTTTCTGTATTTCTTTTTTTCAATGCCGTTGAGTCCAAAAGGACAAATGCTGTTGATGAAGACTGGACCAAGGCTGGTGTACAACAACAGAGGGAAAAGCCACTCTTTTTAAAGACATGTAAACAGATCTTGAATTTGAAGGCATCTCTCCCCACCTCACCCCCCTCCCCCCTGCCCCCTCCCCCAAGTACTAGGGGGACTTAATTTGCCAGCTGTTCATTTCCACCAGCAATTCATGAGCAAAAACAAACAAAACGCTTTTCAGGAGTGCTTCTCTGCCCAAATAATGAGCTGTTATTTTAACTCAGAAGGCTCTCAGGAAGGACAGGGGAAAATAAGCCCTTAAGTCTGTAAAATGCTGTACAGCATTTAAATAATGAACATTATTTCTCACATCCAAGAAGTCCTCAGGTTGTGATGAAAGATTTTTGTGTGCTTATGCATTATTTCTCTATGACTGAAACCACCACAAGTGGGTTTTAGTCTGCTGAAGACCAAACCACCTTTTCTGGATTTCTTCTGTAGTTATTCCTTTTCTGCTTCTGGTGCAAGTGATTTGTAAAGAGAAAACTCAGCTAATGAATCTTCAGTATCTTTCCATCTTTCTGAACAGAATCCTTACTTTTAGATCTTTGTCAAAAAAGCAAGTGAAAAAACAGTTTTCAATACTTTATGCTTTTTTTTTTTAAGTTACATAACTTCAGCAGCTAACAGAAACTGAAGAATAGATAAACCATTTATTAAACCAGCCATAAAACCAGCCATACTGAGGAGTGCTGTTATCTGTCCTTACACAGCCTTGTCCCTTTTACTTCAACCTTGTAAACAGCTAAACTGTGAAGCATTTCTGTGTACCATTACCTAAGCCTGCTCTCCACAGTCTGACTTGCCTTAGTTACCGGAGGACATCTGCCCTTCTCTGGGATGAAGGTCAGGAAGTGGTGAGGAGCAGAGGAGTGACAGTCCTGCAGGCTGCTACTGGCTCCCTGCCACCCACCTGAGACCAGAGAACATGACGTGACTCCAACTGCCCTGGATGACCCAGCTCAACAGCCTCTGTTCCTTCTCTCATGGGAGATATGATTTGAGCTCGAAATAATCCTCCCCCACTGTTTAAAGCAGTCAGGTCACGGCTGAGTTTGGGGCACATAAACCACACCAGAGCTGCAGCAGATTTCCAGTCCCAGCTGTAGCATTCTGCCCTGCAATTCAGGGTAGTTCTCAGCCCAGAGGATGCTGTGAAGTTCATGTGCCAGGACAGAGCTGCTGGGAAGCACATGCCTTTTATGCTCCTGGTCCTGACAGTGACAGTAAATCAGAATGTTCAGCAGTTCCTTCTGCAGAAGAGCTTGTCCCTGCTGCTCATTCACAAGAATGCTACGAGTCCTGTTAGTATGAGTAAAGCCACCTTCCTCTGTCATCTGGCATCCCAGACTGGCGGCGGGTTGGTCTCATACTCGCAAGGAAGGCTGCAAGAGAAGTTCATCTGCTGCACCTGTTATAAAAAAGTCCTGTGGGCAAGCAAAGATGTTGGAATGATCCCTCGTGTCACAGGCAGTGGCACTTCAGGAATGATTTCATATGCCAGCCAGACTCCAGCTTCCCCGATTCCTCAGAGTCTTGTCATGGCTCACATACACCATGTGGCACCGAACATGAAAAACTGCTCAAGAGAGCAACCTGCTCAAGAGAGCGGATTTAGGACATTGCATGTTAAATTGTTTTTACTTTGGTAGGCTTCTTGATTATTTCTTTGCTTATTTGGGGCTTGTTCGATTCATGCCCTCATCCTTCTTCACACCTTCACCCTATTTCCAGGCAACTTGATGGAGATTGGGACATACTGAAAATACTTACTAATTTGTGGTTAGACTGCAGCCTTAATTTAGGTCGCTTATGAAGGCAAGGAAGAGAGCTTTGGGGACCCTTATTCCATCTCAGCATTGTGAATAAATTGTGTTTTCCACAATTATTCTACAGTTTTCCACTGGTTTTTTTGTAAAGGACTGGCCTACAATCAAATTTGTATCCATACCTTTTGTGCCAGTGAAATTCAGCTCTCTCTCTCTCTCTCTAACACCTTTACATGAACTGAGCTAGACAGCTTTAACTTATGTGTATTGGTATAGAGGACATAATTTCATCTTAGGGTAAATTCTTCTGTTTATATCCATTGCTTGGAGCAATTGTCATGCCCTGCACAGCTTCTCATGGCTCACTTTCAGGGGGAAGGGCTGCATGGTTATAGTCACCACTTCAGTGTCTGGAAGTTAAATTATCTGGAAAACAAGCAAGTAAGGCTTGGGGTTAGGAAACTGAAGGTTTCTCATAATGAGTATGCTACATTATTGACTGCTTAAAAAAAAAATTCATCAGTGTGGGCAGTTTCATAGAATCATAGAATATCCTGAGTTGGAAGGGACCCACAAGGATCATCAAAGTCCAGCTCCAATTTGATCACAAACCAGCTTTCCCTGGGTCCCCATGGAAGACGGGACAAGACAGTGTTCACCCTAAGAGACTAACAGGATGTACCTCTAATCCTGTGTTCAGTTTTAGGCCCCTCACTACATGAAAGACACTGAGGCACTAGAGCATGTCCAGAGAATGACAATGGAGCTGGTGAAGTATCTGGAGCACAAGTCTTGTTTCTGGGAGAGCTGGCGTTGTTTAGCCTGGGGAAAAGGAGGCTCAGGGGGACCTTATTGCTCTCTACAATACCTGGAAAGGAGGTTGTAATGAGGTGGAGGTCAGCCTTTTCTCCCAAGTAATGAGTTATAGGACAAGAGGAAAATGCCTCAAATTGCACCAGGGGAAGTTTAGATTAAATATTAAGAAAAACTTCTTTAATGAAAGGGTGACTAAGCATTGGAGTGACTGCCCAGGAAAGTGGTGGAGTCACTATTCATGGGAGTGTTCAAAAGATGTGTGGATGTGGCATTTAGGGATATGATTTAGTGGAGTGCTATGTTAATGGTTGAACTCAATGATCTTAGAGGGTATTTTCCAACCTGAATGATTCTACGATCCCATGAGCTGGCTCAGCCATCATGTAGCCATGCTGTACATGCTGAAATTCAGCCAGATTCAAGTACTACAGGAAACTGAGACTAAGAACAGGGAGGGGGATGTAAGTCCAAGGCAACAGCAGTGTAACACAAGGTTCCTTGGGAAACATGGCAAGACCAGAATCATAAGTGACTCAACTGGCAGCTGCCTCACATGGTGAGGAAGCGAAGCATGTGAACAACAGAGAGGGTCAACAGGAAAACATCTGACCAGTGAAGGCAGCATCAAACATGCAGCAAGTCCCAAACAAAGTATCTCTCCAAAGAGCAGGACGGATTGGCCTGAAGAGCAGAATGTGTAATGATTCTGAGATTAACCAGTTCCACCATGACAGCAGTAAAAACATATCCCTGTAAAGAACTATGGCTTCATAATATCTTGCAGCCCCACAAGTCAGTAGGTGCTGGCTCAGAAGACAAGCCCTCAAAGAAAACCCCACAAAGATGTAGGAACTTGTATAAGATTTCAAAGGAAGGAAAAATCTGAAGGGGATAGGAAGAAGTCAGTCTGAACACACACCACTGAAGTGTCAGCAGCACAAACACATTATTTCCAGGAATAAGTCTGCTAATAGGAAGGGAGTTTATTTTTAGAAACTAGGAGCTTTCTTATTTTGTTATTCAGAATTTAGTGACTGAAGGGCACTGATAAAATGTATACGCACAACCTGCTTTAACAAAACCTTGTTATTCAACTGGCTACCTGTGTGTTATCTGTCACAAAATATTAGCATTTCATAACTAGAGCATATCCCTTCCAGGCATCATTTATGTCATCCACTCACATGACAGCTGCAAAGGATTTTCATTGCAGTGACAGTCAGAAAGGAAGGATGTGCAGAAGGGTTTGACACAACTACTCCAATTTCTAAGCATGTTGGCTTTTGCTGATTTGTTAGTAATGTAAATGTTTTGCTTAGTGGGCTGAGATCAGTGAGAAAATAACTGGGTTTCCCAGTGGACATGAAATATTTTGGCTTTGGAATCTGGTGCTGCATCTCTTCCATAGCACAGAATTTTTTAAAGTAGAAAAGTGTTCTTCTGGGTCATAAAGAAAGCAAACCTTTTGTGTTTGCAATGAAAACTATATCTAGAGAACATGAATTAATATAATTAATAAAATAAAGTAGGCATAGCTTTAGAAAAATGCAGATAATATCTGTACAAGTAGTCACTGTAAAGACACAGTACCACCACATTAATGATAAAGTGTCAACATAATATCACATCTAGTACTCACATCCTATGCAAAGCCAAAGTTTTGCGCACAGAAAATTGGTACCCTTTGAAGACTTTGGGTCGATAATTAGCCACTTTTTAGAAATTCTTATATTTTATTCCCTTATCATCACATCTACCTGATCTCTTAGTGAGAAGCAATGCATGCAGAATAACTGCAAACATTAAATGAGAAAAAAGTTAGACCATAAACAACAAAATAACTGCTAATCAGGAGGGGATGCAGCCCTTGTATCAAGAGAAGAGACTGTGTGTCTGCAATCCATCATGTTATCAAAGTACCCACAGTGCTAGTCCTTGCTATTGGCAGAGAGTGGGAAATGCTGAAGGAGTCAATCCACATTTGGCATTGGTGCCTTCCTTTGCAGCAGTTGCCATATTGCATCAGAAAACTGGGGAGTGTGATGCACAGATAAAGACTAGGGCACATTAGTCATCTTTGTCTAAAGCCACGAGCACCCATGCAAAGGGCAGAAAGAGAAGTCACTGCAAACATGATTCCCACTTCTGCATACCAAATCAGCTTCTTCAGAGGCAGGTGGCGTACTCAGCGAGGCTTCATGAGAGAGAAGGTAGTGACAGGTTCTGCATTTTGCCCCTGTCCCATGAAGGCATGAAGAGATACTAAACAAACTCTGGACATGAACTGTTTAGAACTCCACCCCAAACACGCATTCCTCTTTCCTGATACTTACCCACAAGGATGGACTAGAACCTGATGCTCTAGAAATGCCAATACATTGGAGCTGCCTGAGTTTTGCCTTCTGGAGGTGACGATCAAGAACATTGCTGCTAAAGCTCTGTCTTTTAGCTGCCTTCATGTCACAAGTGCTGTAATTTAGTTCAAGCTTCATTATTTAGACTGCTCAGCAATGCAGAGCTTACCTCCTGATTCCTCATCAGTGCCATCCTTGACACATGTCCCATGGGCATTATCAAACAGAGTCTGAGGAGCATCCACAGGATTTAGGAGTGTGAAAAATTGAAAATTCTCCCCTGAATCACTCAGTATAGACCCTCTGGTTTCCTTAAGGAATGGATTCTTCTGTAGGTTTCTGTCCACATTTAAAAGACACAGAAACATGCAAATGTCCTCTTTGACAAAGACTAAAGGTGGGAAATGAGGACTGAGTGCAGGAATTAAGGACTACATGCTGAGGTGTCTGACGAAGAAATCTGTGTTAGTTTTTGACTCATTTTCCCCTTCGCTATACCTGTCTTTTTCCTGGTTTTGAACATTTAGACAATGATTGCAAAGTATGAAGTATTAATCATTAAGGATAACTGAATGGCCTGAGTGGGGCTAATCACAGTGGGTGCTTTATTCAACAGGGAGTAATTTTCTTAATTTTAGAGACAATCCTAAAACACTCTTTATAAATTGTGTATCTATCAACATGGTCATTAGCATTGGTTAAAAATTCATTTCCCACTCATCTTCCAGAGTGTGAAAATTACCTGTTTCGTGAACAAAGTACTAATGGCATGAATGGATACTGGGTGGGTTTTAATCTCTTCAGAGTCACATCCTGGGCAAAACTCGCTTATTTCTGTTGGAGGCACAGGAACACAACAGTGCTTTTACTCCTTCTTACACTTTTAATCTGAAATTCACTCAAGATTTCTCCCTCACATTTTTACTTCTGTTTTTAAGTGGGCTTGAATGGGCCACAGAATCATGCTGTATAAGAAAAGCAGAATTCCCAGAGGTGGTGGAGTAAGAGGTGTGGAGGACAAGGAGGTATCTGAGTCAAGCCTTCCTCCATTGTTCTGCTCTACCTCATAGGCTTTCTTGAGAGGTGTCTTTTAATGTCCTGCCCCCAGGTAGTTTTTCAGCACATCAGCTCTCCTGTGCTGGGACTGCTTCCTAACATCTGTTTCAGATTTGTTGCTTCTTTGTTTCCATTTATGTCCCTTCTCAAACATTATTGTTTTTAGGCCAAAAATATTAAATTGTATAGACTGTCTCCGGATAGGCTAAGACTGGTGTATGTGTGAGGTAAATTTCATTTTAATTGGTTTTTTATGTCATATTAAGCACAAGAGGTTCAACTTCTTTATGGAAAGGAGAGGAAAGATTTTTGTCTGTCTTCATTTAACAAAGCAAAGTCTGTAGAGTGTTTCTGTCTTTTTACAGACCAGCTACTGCAATCAGAAAAACACAAGATTTTGAACTCAAAGTCCTCATCACATCACACTTCTACCATCAAATCAGCAAAATCTGCTGCAGCAAAATGAACTTACTTAGAAATGTAGTAATTTCTTATTCTAATGAGTCTCTTGATTTTTGCAGTCCCCACAGGATGACAGTGCTGCACCTTAAGGAAGTCCTGGCATGCATCTTTGGGTCTGATTTTTAGATTATATTGGGGTTCCCATTAGTGCTGGGCTGATCAGCGGGTACCCAGATGTTGAATGAAAACACTGTAATCTTTTTTGGCTCGTCACGATTACCGAAAAACAGAACTATTTTCTATGGTGTTAAAAACACATAAAATGGGAATACAAGTGATTACCTGCTACAGTTTATCAAAGCAATCCAGTCAGTGAAAAATTGGAGCTTAATCTTGAGCAAATACAACAAACAACTGAAAAGCAAAGATTTGCATACTGTATTTAACAGGTAAACATTATACCAAATATATAGTTCCAAGCAAGACAGCAAAATAAAGGCATGTGTACAACTAACAGATCTCTTCCATTTCTGTTCATGTTCACTCTTTATTGTTGATGATAATTTCTTTTTTCTTTTCCCATTCTCTAACTTTCAAGCATACATTTCTAGCTCATTTGCCTCTACCTGCCAAGATGAGAGGTAGGTGGCAGAAATTAAAAGTGGAACGGCTTTCTTGCCATTTCCCAGTCCAAAACATATAATGTACCCTAAGATGTTGCACAAAAGTTAAGTATGTGGCTTATGCTTTAGGGAGCAGAGGTCATCTGGCAACCAAGAGGACTAAGCACCTCTCTGTTTGCAAGATCGTACTGTTTTTTTCCAGTGTAGCATGTCTAGTATTTAAGCTTTGCCCTGATTCCATACATTGCTCCAAGCCACATCCTGTTCAATGGAGTTAGCAGAGGCTCTGTGTAACTTCTCTGTGGGGCCATTTTTAAGTTCCACACTGGTAAGACATCAATAACTTTGTACCACAAACATGGTTTTGGCTGGGGTGTGTGGTTCAGAGGCAGCCTCCAAAGCAACGTGCTGCATTCTTTGGCAGTCAAACTACAGCAGCATACGGCACTGAGTTACTTACTGGATAATATTAAAAATAGTATGAGACTCTGCATTTTAGCTGAGCAGCTATATTGCTGCTCATTAAACACTTCAGAAATGTCCATCTTCATAAATATAAAATATAGAATTACATATGCCAAAGAAAGGCATTATTACAGTTCCTTAAAATGAAATCTTCCAGGTTTTAAAATGCTTAGTAATACTGGCCTGCTGACATCCTTCTTGTGACCTTAAAACAATTTTTTGTTGTTTCCTTTAAATAATTTACTGAGTGATTGCTCAGTGATGATATTTAAATAAAAACACAATGTGATAGTTAATCTGTGAGACAGATGCTATTAATATTGGATGGATGTAGTTTCAGATCTATTCTGCCTGAATCCGAAGTA
Source organism: Xenops minutus (assembly GCA_035221455.1). Lineage (NCBI taxonomy): Eukaryota > Metazoa > Chordata > Aves > Passeriformes > Furnariidae > Xenops > Xenops minutus. The sequence continues at coordinate 60,015,165 of JAWWEE010000105.1, read as the reverse complement.
CTAAGCTGGATATAAATAGTGGTGGATTTCCCTTATGTGGAAAATGTAATAGCCCCATTAAACATGTCTTCACTGCAGAGTCAGGCAGTATATTGGCCCTCAGCTTCGAGTACCAGCTTTTACTGAGATGAGGTGTGAGGAGTCAGGCTGCCAAGCTATTTTGGGCTAATGAATCCTCATTAGTTTGGTACTCCCCTGGGTATTTCTTTTGGCCTTCTCAGGGCATCTCCCCTATTCCTTTCTGTCTGCAGTACATCGAGTTGTTTCAAACCTTAGTCTTTGAGGGAACGGTGTCTTTTGGGCATAAGGAAAGAAATAGGAGGCAAGAGGTGATGGTATTGATGCCTAAAGGTTTGGTGTGTATTTTGTAGATTTTTAGAGTTTTAGAAGTATAGGTTTTCTTGTTCACATATTAAGTGGTGGTAGAAGTTACTAAAGTGATTTTGACCTTTGAATGGCTATGTTGCATAGCCTAACCATAACCACTTCAAATGAAGTTATCTGGATCTGTAGCAACAGAGTGGGTAAGAATGACCATTGCATGGCTTTGGAGAGGGCTCCTCTAGCTTAATGTCACTAACCAACAACCAAAGAACAAATGTGATGCCTTTACGAGGTCTAGCTGTTTCTGAAAAAAAACTCTGCTTCTCTGAGCTAGATCTTCACCAGTAAGTAGGGAAAATCAGAACACTGAATGAAGATAAAAAGTTGTCTTTAACCTCCCTTTTCAACTTCATTATCCCACAGAGACTGACAGCATCAGAGTTTGTGTGTGGGCACGATGAATGGAGTAAAATGCAGAGACGAAATAGGAGTCAAAAAATAACTCCACTCTGATGACATACTGTTACATGGGGCTGTTATATAGCCAGATCACTCTTCCCAAATGCTCCCAATGTCAGGATAAGGTAGAAGAGAAAAGATGTTGCTGTATATGTATGTGTCAACAAAATGCTGGCAGGTATATACTGCCTTCTTTCCAGCCCACCCTTTCTGCCCTAGAGAGAAGAAATGTTAAAACTGCTAGGCTATACTTGCATCTCCACTTTAAAATTGTTCTAAACAATTCCTGTAATGGGCTCCATTTCTCCCTTTGTCTTTTGGTTTGTTTGTTTTTGTTTGGTTTGTTTGTTTGGTTTTTTACTTTTACTAATACAATAAAAGATGGATCAGCTAAAGATCTTTATTTAAATATTATTGGCATACAGTAAACTCAGTAATGTTAGAGTTAGTCCTGGAAGGATGTTAATAAGATTACTCATGTTACCTATGCACTTAATAAATTTTTGCTAGCTACTGCTGGATGTTTTGTAGCTCTAGAAACTTATACATTAAGTTATGGTAATTCCCAGCTCAGTACTGAGGGGAAGGCTGATCCCACCATTAGTTACTGCCTGAAGTTTGGGAGATGCAGCTGCAGCTTCCTTGTTTTATGAAAGCTGCCACCAAAAGCAGCAATGCAATCAGCAGAGTTGGTACACCGGGACACAAGGCTAGGCACGCATGTGCTGTAACTGTTCTAGCTATCTCCCACTCCACAAAAGAAGAAAATGCTTCATTTTTAACAGAAGGAGATTTCAGAATTTGATTGGTGGTGGCATGAATGCTTCTGCTGGCACACAGAGGGGGAACACTAAGATGGCATGAGAGGAAGGAAGAACTGATGCTTTTCCATCATTGGCAGTGTTTGTGAACCAGGAGCCACAGTGTCTCTCTGCCCCACTATCCTTTCTGTAAAATGGGGCAGTAATACTCCTCTTCACCACAGGACCCTTGAAGATCAACACATTCCTGCTACTGAGGCACCCAAGTGCAAGAGATATACACAGATACACTAGATTAGGCCTCCAATGAAAACCTGCTGAGTGTATTTCAGCTGTTTATCTCACATTACTTAAATCAGAAACCTTAAGAGTTTTCTTCAGCACACTGCTTTATCATTGTTAGGATAATTTAATATTTTTTTTCTTTTTCCTTGCAGTTATTTTTAAATATTGGGGTAACTCTGAAAATAAAAATACTGTGCAGAAAACATTTCAGTGCTTCAACATATTCTATTTTTCCAAATATTTTGAACAAAAGCAGTCTCATAATTTGACACTAAGCTTCTTCTCCCTGTATGAAAAATCTGACATACTGAATTTATTGTCTGCTGGAAAATATTCTGAGTCATGTAAGATGGAGGACAGTCTGAAAAATCTGTTTAAAGACTTCAATTTTTTATCATTGTGAATAATGATGTTGGTATTATTTACAATAGGTATTTGCACTAAGTTGGGACAAGGCGAGTGTTTTTGGAAGCCAAATCCAGAGTTAAGGCCTGAAGTGTTTTTCATGGTGAAAGGAGCTGGGAGTATTCCTACAGTGAGAAACTTTGAACTCTTCTAAAACACTACTAGTATTTTATGTCCAGCTGATGATTAACAAGGGGACACGATAATACATTGCATATGCTGGAAAAGAAAGTGTGGAGAGTGGGATGATGGAAGAGAGAACAAACAGAAGGAATAAGATGAAAATAAGAAAAATATAATTCAGTTTTTGAGGCAAGTGTCTTTGACAGTACTTGGAAAAAAGATCTCCAATCTTCTGCGGTGAAACAATCCATCTTGAGTTTCTAAAATAATTATTGTGTTTTTGTGATAAACAGCACTATGGTCTGGATACGTTTTCTTATATTACTGATACAGTAATGGTAATCTTACTCTTCTCTAGTATTTGGACCTTTTCTCAAAATCTTCTAATACAGAACTTCTGCACAGTGAAATTAATTTTTCTGCCATTACATTTACTTTTGTTAGCTACTTTTAACAGTCTTACAAATCCTGGTCTGAATATCACTGCTGTAAGGAAACAGGCTGAAATAATCCAAATCTTTTCAGTGGGAGAGCTGGAGCTTAAAATGACTGAATTACATTTAGTAATTTGACAGAGAAAACTGAATGACAAAAGTGTTACAAAACTTTATTTTACCCCAGAGTATGTCTTGTTGCTTATATGTACACAATAGTGATAAATGCTAAAATTAAATATGTACATGGGACAGTGGGTTAAATGATCCTTTGCAAAGAATACCTACAAATGAAACCCATCTTTCCACCAGTAAATCACTCTAATTTCTACACATACATTTCTTGTTTATAGTATTTACCAAAGAGTTTCCAGCAATTGATTCTACATGGTATTTACAAGGTCTTTGGTATGACTAATGCTTTATGTTTTATTATCATTCATTCATTGCTGCTCAAATGGAGGACCTGACATTCCTAACACATCAATGTAGGTAAAGTACTTGGCATTTCTCTTCCTAATGCTGCTTTTGTAGATAAAAATGATTAGTGTGGTAACTGTTCATTTCTAAACTGAATATTCTGATAAAGATGCACATTTTTCTTATTAAAAATTTAGTTCTTCATGGACACCTCTACCTACACATAGCTTTCCATGTCCATTTTGTAGCAGAGGGTTGTTTTTTTTTTTTAAAAAGCATGTTTGTATTTTTGTCACTCACAGAAAAAACTTCAAAGATTCATGGTTGTTTTTTTCACAACTTTTTTTGCCTAAAATACCAGACTAACAAAAGAAACAAGTCAACCTCTTGAAATGCTTTTTTTCACTCTTATACATTTCAAAACTACTAGAAGCTAATCTGACAACATTTTTATGTGGCATGGTTGTCAGTAGGAACGAAAAGAAAGGCATGGGAAAGTAGTGGGAAAAACCTGAAAATAAGAGACTTCAGTACAGTAGGGAACAGCTGCTAGTGAGATAAGTGTGTGTATAGGAAATGCACTGCCCTAAAGCATAAGGATGTTAATAGAGGTTGGATAACCCTTTAAGGTATGCTGCTCAGGGTCTTTATTGTTACTGTATTTACAGGAAGAAAGTCAGAAGAAAAGAGTTTGATGAAGCAGATTGCAAGTGAAAGAAAATGACAACCTTCTCTGAGAAAGTTGAATTAGGAGTCTGTCAGCAATTAAGAACTTAAAGCCCCATTTCAAATGGGTGATTAAGGGTATAAGTAACACCACCCATTCTGAAACAATGGTGTAGCAAAAATCAAATTGCAAAGACTTACAGACAACCCTGAAAAGTCATCTTGAAGTTTCAGCACCCACTTGGAGCGCTTCCCTCGGTGAAGGTGAATGGCTAACATTGTATGATGGGACCTTAAAATCCTTTCTAGTTCTGGCTTAATTAATGTATCTACTATCTTTTTTCGCATCTAATCTTCACTGAAATCTCCACTCTGATATAATTATTATAATTATTACTACACTGTGTTATTAAGTAACATGGAGGAATTTTCTTAATTTAGTTACATGATTTTGTACAATTGATCAAAACACTTGGTTTGCAAATGCATCACAAACTGTCCTACATTTTGGGTAAACTAGCAATGAGATGTTGGCCACAGTATTAGAATTGTAGAACTAGTATAGACTTCTAAATAGTTAGGAGGCAGTGCTTAATATAGCCTGAAAAGCACTGAGAATTTGTGTACCAATACACAGTTACTTACCAAGCTGAAAGTGTCAAAACTTCCCATAAAAGTTGTAGTCTTTAAAGAAAAAAGCTAAATTAAGGGAGATGCATGTGTCTTGGTACTACAAGGTACACTTGAAAGCCACTGAAGGAATTTAGTTACTTTGCTCTCCGACATTGATGACAGCACATACTGCTTTGAAAAATCACTTTCTGTGCTTTGCCTATGTTAGAGTCCTCTAGCTCCATAAGCTCCCAGAGTGTACTGTTATTGCATTTTTGACAGCTGGTTCGCATACCAAAAGTGATGTAACCCAGCTGACCTTATATCCTTTGCAGGTCATGCATGATTCTTGTATTCACATTTTAATAAAGTTAGGAAACAGGACTTGCAGAGAAATATATCCTTCCCTAGGCAAAGCAGGTTGCAGCAGCTCTAAGTTGTTTTAATGATTTAATGGAAAAACAGAAAAGTATCTGTCTGTGTAATTTTTTTTTTATTTCATTTTATTTTTTTTTTATTTTATTTTTTATTATGGTAAGCCACCATGTGGATTTTGATTCCTTCTCAGAAGAGAATATCTAGAGAGTCACAATGAATGTGGCAGGTAGAAAATAAGTATTTATCATTTCAACACTTGCTCGCTTAGTTTTACATCATTTTAAGAACATGATTTTGTAATTTCTTTTTCTTCCCATCTCCCAAAGCACAGTAACTCTTCAAGTGAAAAAGAATTGGTTTTGCTGCTATTAAATGACTCCAGAGTGACCAAAAAATCCTTTAGTTAGCATTTCTCCTAATTTTTTTTAAGTCTTGGTGTTCTACTATCTGTTGGCTTTTTCTTGGAATTTTCTGAGTTAATATTAATTAGCTTTTTCTAATGCTCGAACAGAGGATTAGATAAGGTCATGTGCCAGTGTTTTGCCTTATTTTGCTTAAATAAATAAATAAAAATATTATATTGACAGAGATAGTTTCAGTTGTGCCTTTGTGCATTACAAGCTATCATAGGAGGCTCCGCCTGCTCTAGACCAGGTTTTGACTAAATGAGAATTATGGACAGTATGGGAATGCCTTGTCCCTCTCAGATGCACGAACTTTTCACAGGGTTTTCCCTTTCTTCTCTCTGCTTTACAATCATGTTTTGAATCATCCACTTCAATATATGGGATGATAGAAGACGTTAAACCTCTGGGTAGCACGGCTGGAGCCTTCGAAACAACATTTGCCTTGGATTGCCCTGACTGTCGGAGTGGAAAGGAAATTGGAAGACATAAAAGAGCAGCGACAAAGGAAAACAGAGAGGAGCAAGAGCCACCAGACATCTTCTGACAGCTTAGTGCATTGCACTGACAGAAGACTCTGATAACTTCATTACTAACTTCCGTCTCAGTGGAACTGATATGCCTGTACTCTCAATGCAAGAAGGTAGTTCAAATGCTAAAATAATTCAGCAGGCTTTGCGCATTTCAGTTTTCCTTAGCTATCTTATAGTGAAGGTGTAAATATTGTAACCCCAAAGGGATTTTAGGGATCATTAGTAGCATAGAAGGCTGAAGATGTGAGTGACACTTGGCCGAAAGCCTGCAGCTGATTGGTAGCTAAAAATATAGTTTTCAACTCCAGAAAAGGAGTGAGACCATCATCATTAGGAAGGAAAAGAAAGATGCAAACAATATTACCTTTTTCAGAGTGAATTTCAAGTTTTGTATGTGTGCGCGCCAGCTTTTGTTGCTGGAAGAAAGATTTAAATGACAAGGTAAAGAAAATCACAACATCCACAATGAAATTAAAAAAACCCCAAAGACTAGGAAGATTGACATAACCATGGGTAACACAGTGAAACTTCACTGACCTTCAGTTAATTTGTTCTTATGTTCCTATTAGTGAAGCCAAAAATATGTTATTTCAGCAGTATTAATTTCACTGAACTTATAAAGAAAATATAAATGAGAGCAGGAGGGAAAAATTACCTAGTAGTTGACTTATAGAAATAATTTCCGGTCACAACACAGTCACTTTATGAACTGCTTCAAAAAAATAGCCTTCCACCAAAATCACAGTATATAAAATACTTGTCGATGTACTGAAAAAATCCTCACTTTACATTTCATTCTGGAGGGTAAGCTCTTTAAGTCCAACTGCAACCTTCAAAGCATGACAAACAGCTGTCCTTTAAAAAAATTTATTAAAAGCACTCCAAAGTAGGAGCAAGGAAAAAAGAAATACATTCTTTTATTTGATGAAACAAGAAAAAAAGATGGAGAGGTGGGGAGCAAATTAAGTTTTTTGAGGTCATGTAAATTTTTTATTTATCAGTTTGCTCAATCTATGGCTTCATTCACTCTGTTTTCATGCATTTCACTGGTGAAACTTTACAGAGAAAAAAATAAGCAAATCCTTTTCCCTAAAATAATAAGACAGAGATCCACTATGGCCTCTAAAAAATTTAAAAGGTTCAAAATAAAGCACATGAAGCCTATAGGTCAATTATCAAATACCCCATAGTCAAGCTGCTGCAGTTTGCCCCGCCCTGCTTAGTCGGCCCCAGTACCGGGAGGGCACTGAAACCAGGCAGGGTAGACAGAGAGAGTATTATGGAGACATGGGGAGGGGGAAGAACGTTTTCTACACCTAAGTCCTTAATTTTATTTTTTTTTTGGATCTATGGGATCTTTTGATGAGCAATTGGAAGCTGAGATGAGGGTCTATTTGGATGAGAAAATGGTGTTTATATTTGACTTTGGACATTGTCCAGAACTTCCAAATGAAAGCACAGAATTGTAAACCATTCTAAAATTTACTAATGAAATTCATAACTGATCTAAATTAGAGCAGGATGGTGTCCCCTTTATGTCTTTGTCTTGTAATTTAATTAAATTAGCCTCCTTTGGAAACACTAATTAGGGCATGACATAAGTAATTTACTGAGTTCATTCACCATAACACATGAAGACAATAACACAACTCCAGAGACATGACAGAATAAAGAAGGTAGCAATACTGGCTCACTTTTCTAATTTCTTTCTTTCCCAGTTTGAATCACTGAACTTATTTGGAGTCACCAGCACAAACCAAAGAGCTTTCTCCTGTTCATCCCTGCCTGGATGTTGCTGCTGGTTCTCTTGTCTCATTTTCCCTCTTCATGACACTGGTGTGACATTGGTGACATGACTGATTCCCTGAACTGTACACAGAGCTGTTTCGTTTGCCAGCACATGGGCAAGAATTCAGAGCAATTTAAAAAAAACCTGTAGTGTAGGTGAGATTGAGGCCAACGATAGCTAAATTGCACATCAGCCTCATCTATCTAACTGATGTGCATTTGGGTTGTTCTGCAAACTCCACCTATGAAAATGAGACACAAAGAAATGCCTACACAGTTCCCACCTTTGCACAACCCTCTGCCTATATTTCATGACACTGGCAAGCCAAAGATATTCATCCTAGCAAAATGAGTTGTCAGAATGCGCTAAACTCTAGTCCTTGCTGAGTGTTTGTGTCCAGCTCAAAGAAAGCTTTCTAAGAATAATTACATTACCGGCTTGGATGCCTGTTGGCATAGGGCTTCCTCAAAGCCATTTTCAAACATAACATAGAAACACAGAATCATGGATTGTTTTGGGTGTAAGGGACCTTAAAGATCATCTAGTTCCACCTGGGACGCCTCCCACTAGACCAGTTTGGTCAAAGCCCCGTCCAACCCAGCCCTAGGAGTTGTCTTAGTCAAAACCCCCAAACACACAAATAATAAATGAAGACTGCAGGTGGGACTACTGATGCTCTGATATCATAAAGTTTTAACATGTCCAGAACTGCCACAGTCAGCACCTACAGTGAAGAGATTGATTTCCATCCATGGAATGCACTAGCAACCTAATAATAACATATGTTTTCCAAATAGGTCACTCTGGAAAACCTGGCTTTATTGTAGTTATATGTGCTCATTGGACCTACCAGCATCTTGAATCATGAGATCACAGGCTGTACTCATAAATCATATTGAATTGTTGATTTCATACATATACTGTGTAATTTATGTGTCTGTTTGTATTTATTCCCCTGCTTGACATTATTCTTTAGTATAAGAATGATATATATTTTTTCCAGTGTTATTTTGACCTTAATAAAGATTGTCTTGCTACAAAGTGAATTATTACTATATGGACCTCTTGGTACAAAAGTGGTGCTCAGAGAAATATGACCCAAATTTTTCAGATGCCCCCATCTTCTGGATTATTTGTTTTCTGAGTTCAAGGTATAGGATACACTGTACAGCTCAGGTCTCATGGCCAAAGCAGTGGCAGAAAAGACACATATGAGGAAGTTCAGTCTTTGAGGAATTGCCATCCCCAGGAGCTCAGGGCACAGCCCTTTCTGGTTTTGTCCTCTAGATCAAAGTAGTGCTCACTCCAGCCTTGCTTCCAAAAGCCTGTCTACCCCGCAATTTCTTTGTTTCTTATGGTGTTTTTAGCAAGGAGCTCTAGAGCTCCTTACAGAAATCCTTCACTTTCTGGTATCCTGGGATTTCAGGACCTCTTTTACTGTTGCTGGCACTGAAGGGAATTGAGACTCTGTTGATAATTCTTCTCATTAACTTAATCCATTTCAATGTCTTTGTTTTTATACAAGGGAGTTTGCATGCTTGACTGTTGAAGGTGGCTGACTTCAGGCAAGATCCTCAGAGCTTGCATTTTGGAGGTGTTGAGTACTACAAGCTGAAGTCATTGAGAAATTCCACAAAGTCAACTTACTTGAACAACATCTATGAAAATTTCTTTAAATGTGCCACAGCAGTCTGAAACTAAAGAAAAAACAGATCTGAAGGGAGAAAAAAAAAAAAAAAAGAAAAGTATGAATTTTTTAATTATTATTATTTAATTTTAGGAGGGATATAACACTTGGAGAAATAAATTCCACAGGTAGTCAAATCTATCACTTAAGAAGAACTTCTAATCCCTCTCTTTTTTCAGCAAGTGAATGCACACTCAGCCATGTACAGGAAGAAAAACCGCTGTTATCCTAAAGACTTGAAGAAAAACTACAAAAATGATTGTTTAAAGTGTTTTAGTCTATTTTGTGTTTAAAGTGGATTTTTGTATTTTGATTTTAATTATGTTTACTACATAATTCATAAAAATCAGTTTATATATATATATTAAAGAAAATCTAAAAAAAGGCAAAAAATATCTAAAAGTATTACAGTAGACTTTCCAGTGACAAAACATGACTCAGTTATTTTGTGATCTTTTTAATATACCTCTTTCCTGTGTTAACCCTTTTTCACCTTTCTCTGTACTTGGTCATTCCTTTCTGGATTATTGTAGATTTTAGTTTTTCTGTATGGTGTCTTGTCAGTACAGCAAAGAATATGAAAAAATAATTTAGAAATATTATTTACTATTTTCTATACATCTTTAGAACAATATTCTCTAAAATTTTGGATATTGGCAATAAAATTCTTGATATTGTTTTAGAATCCGAGTGTAATATCTGTGCAGGAAGTCTGGACCTATAAATCTTATGTATTAATTATTATAAGAGATTGTATCTGATGTCTCAAAGTTTTCTTTTAGCTTGGAATTGCCTGGGTAGGTGTTCATTAACATTGGTTGTTCAGTGGGCCAATTTTTTTCCCCAGTTGTGCTAAAAAAGAAAGCCCATTGACTTTGAAGACTTTAATCCATATTTATTTAATAATTATTGAAAGCATTGGAATTTGACCTGTAAGCCTTTGAGCTGAGAGATTTCTATCTTTACAATGTGAAGGTTTTTTATCTCTTATTAAGACTTAAGGTTTCTTTTTCTAAAGTTCAATTTTTTTATTACGGGTATATTTCTTCATAGAAACACCACACTGTAAATCTGAATTTCACAGAAGTTTAATTCCTAGTACTATGCATATTCTGTCTATGACCTCTCCTTAGTTTGTTTTTTTTATAAATACAGCTAGGTCACATAGAAAATTAGAGGGACAAAAGCACAATTTGAAGTCAATTTGGCTACTTCTGTTAGGGATAACAAAAAGTGCCTCCATAAATACATTAATAACAAATGAAGAGGCAAGGAAAACCTCCATTCTTTGTTGGACTTGGAGGGAAACATAATTGACAGAGGTGAGGAGAAGGCTGAGGTACTTAACACCTACTTTGCCTCAGTTCTCACCAGTAAGACAGGTGACCCTCAGGACAACTGGCCTCTGGAGTTGGTAAACAGAGACAGGAAGCCAAATAGCCCTTCTGTATGCCAGGAGGAAATAGTGACTTACAGAGCCACCTGGATTCTCACAAACCTATGGGACCAGATGTGATCCATCCTAGGGTGATGAGGGAGCTGGCAGAAGAGTTCGCCAAGCCACTCTCCATCATCTACCAACAGTCACGGCTCTTTGGGGAGGTCCCAGATGATTGTAAGTTGGTGAATGTCATGCCAATCCACAAAAAGGGCTGCAAGGAGGACCTAGGCAACTACAGGCCTGTCAGCCTGACCTCGGTGCCTGGCAAGGTTATGGAGCAGATCATCCTGAGTGCAATCACAGAGCACCTACGGAAGCGACAAGGGATCAGACACATCCAGCACAGGTTTAGGAAGTGAATCTGATCTCCTTTTATGATCAGGTGACCCACCTGGTGGATGAGGGGAAGGCTATGGATATGGTCAATCTGGACTTCAGCAAAGCCTTTGACACTGTCTCCCATAACATAGTCCTGGAAGAGTTGGCAGCCCATGGCTTGGACAGGTGCACTCTGTGCTGGGTTAGGAACTGGCTGGATGGCCAGGCCCAGAGAATGCTG
>JAWWEE010000105.1:59961547-59994300 GCA_035221455.1 Xenops minutus | reverse complement strand
TGCTGCTTAAGTTTTGGACTTACATCTGCGAATGGCTGACCCAACAACAACTGACTGTAAACCTTCCATTTCCCTGTCCCCCACACCGTCAGGGGAAGGAGGGGGCATGGACAGATTGAGGAGTGGTGATGGAAAGGTGTTTCTAACCTGTTTCTAATTTTCAGGTTTTAGTTTGTTAGCAATAAATTTAAGCATTATTCTAAGTTCTGCTTTGCCCATGGTATTAACCAAAGCTTCTCTTTTGGTTATTATCTCTAGCCATAAACTCCTAGCTGTTTTTTTTTCTCTTCCCTCTGGAAGGTGAAATGGGGGGAAAAAAGGCCTTGAAAGAGTTTTGCTGGACACCAGGCATTTATCCAGGGTCAAACCACCACACCCTGCTTTGTGGATAATGTCTGTGCCAGTTGCAATTGGTAGTCAAAAAAGCAGAATTCAGACATCTAGGGTTCCTACTAAAAGCCTTTACTACCTAGATCCATTCACCCATGAAAAAACTGAATTTTGCCTGAGTGTCTTGCTATTAAAAGGTAATCCCAACTCTCACACATACAGTAAAAGTATAAAACAGCAAAATACTTTATTAGGGGTTACAATGACAAATCACCAGGAACTCAATAATTGTGGAACATAGTACAAGTAATAAGTCAATCACTCATATCACAGTGACTTTGGCTACAATGAATCACAACCCCTCCATTGAATTAACATTAACTTACAGTATTCACATGAGGAAATGCTTCAGTGAGACCTGGATTAAAGGTCAATGTGTACTTGGAAAACTTTGAAACATCAGAGGACATTCTTCTTTATGGCAACAAGAAAACTATAGTCCTCTTGGTCATATCTATGGGTTTTTTTCCTGTACTTTCCATGTGCCATACCCTGTTTTCAGCTGAAGTACTTAAAATACTGCATCACACATGCTTGTTTGTTTTCATTTGCTAGTTCCTTACAAGGTGGTTTGTCTTACAGACTTAAAAGAAGAGGTCAAGTTGAAAACAGCTTCAGAGCCTCCCTTTTCAAAAAAGCCAGCCATTTCTTTCCTGCTGACAGTGTCTTACAGTACCTGGAGGGTTGGACAAGAGTGGCTAACCAGCTCTCATCTGTCACCTTTCTTAAAAATAGTTACTGAGTCAGTCTTTCTTGTGACTTCCCACTCGTGCTCAGTAACATCATAAATAAATAGTAAATTATTCTGAAGATGTTCTGCAAATTCTGGCAATGTCCATGGAGAATCCCATCCCTCCAGTCGTAAGGACTGATGATATCCATCTCATCTTTTGTATTCAAACAACACATTTTTAAGTGGCTGTAGCCCTACATGGTCCCAGTCCCTTCATAGTGGTGATACCCACAGATAATAGGTATGGAAGGATCTTTACCTGGATACTTGCCCAAAACTACACTGGGAAGCAGATAAATGTAGTATAGAACATGACTCTGAGATGTGATGAGATACAAAGCTGTATTAAGTGACTCAACCTGTCATTTCCTTCTTATGCCCCTTTCTGTGAGAGTGCACTTTGCAAGTGATTCAGTCTTTTGTGATTGGCCTCTTACCGCCAGAAAAAGATACAGTGAAGACCTTTCCATGTGGCTTTTGCCACTGGGTCCTTCATTGCATTCAGGGACATCTCAAGCCCAGTGGTGTCAAATGATGACTAGAGGAGTTATAAACCAGGCATAAGCAGCCTTCCAGGTGTGGGGAGAGAGCCCCAGTGGGAAAGGATGCATGACACACACTTGGAGAGTAGTCAGCCACTCTGAGTCAGTGAGCAGCTGAGGGAAACGAAATGATGAAGGAGGCCTGCATTTGGAAGCAAAATGGTGTTTCAGGATCCAAAGTGCTGTGCATCAACATCATCACTATAAAGCAAAAAGCAGAAGGGAAGCCATGGAGAACTAATAAACAGATGAAAAGCTGGCTCACAGAGGTACCTGGCTCTGTTGCAGGTATTATAGTCAATTTGCACATGTCTCTGAAGAGAATTTTCTGAAAACATCTTTTTGAGAGGTGAGGTTGCCAAAAATAACATTTTAGCAGAAGCACAGCTTGTCAAAACTAGCATTTTAGCTAGGGCAAGTACTCAGTGTGCAAATAATGTTTTTTCAGGAGCAAAGCCTCCCATATTGGAAGGTAGAAGCTGTTAGCATACCATTTGCACTAAATCCATACCTCTTCCTTTCCTTCTGATAAAATGTTATTTCCATCCATCCTCTCCCACTAAAAAATGATTATTTCTGGAAAGTTCCTGCCCTTCATGCAACATTATTTCCCTCAAACAAAACTCCTGGTAAAAATTCACTTTCAGCAAGATTTTCTCCTTAAATTGCCATGGTCCTCATGTCTGATAATAAGGTATTTTCTGTTAAGTCTCTGCTTCTGATAAAATGTTACTTTTTCCAAACTTCTGCTCCTGATAAAACATTTATTTTGCCAAGATTGGCTTCTGAAAAAATGTTATGTTTGGCAAGGGCTGTTCCTGATAAAACATCTATTTTTGCCAAACTTCCACTTCTATTCATTTTTTCCCCCTCAAAATTATTATTGTTTCCCCTAAAGTCTCCTTAATGTAAGATATTGGATATGACACAACAGTGGGTGATAGAGTATCACTTGCCAACTAGTCTTTTATCCACAGCTATGATTGCTCACAGTGAATCCCCTGAAACACTGATGTTGAATGCCTCCTGTAGAGTGTGGAAGTCTTGGAAGGAACAATGAAAAATATATTTTCACCCTTGTGTTGAAAATGGGCTTAGTTATCATATTAGCTCCTCATATAAGGCAAACCTGGTCTTATTTAAAAGTGAATCAAATCAGACCCAGCAACAGGTGGGTCTTGTGACTTGTGAGGATGTTCAGGCTTTTCCAGTTCTATATTTAATGTTCCAGTGAGATTAAATGAGGTTATAGGCAGGAGACCAGGAGATTCCTGCTTGTCCATAGCAAAATTTTGGATTGCCAGCAGTTCTGTGTCTATTCTGTCTCATTCTGACCAAATTTACATTGGTAACTGCCATAATGGCACAACATCTTTCTCAAAAAAGGTTTCTTCCATGAGCACATGCAAAAACCTGTTCCTGATGTTGTGAGGTGCTGTAGGAAGGGGTGTCAACAGCAAAGGGCACAGACATTATGTTGGCACAAGACGAGAACTGAGGTAACATATTCTGGAGCACACTCTTTCTTTGCATTATGACCCTCTGTCTGGCAGTGTTCAACCTGCATACAAGGATATTTGTCTACTTCTTGGTTCTTCATTGAAGAACTAGCAACAAATCATCTGATATTTTTTATTTGTTTGTGCAAAGTGCAGCGAATCACTTACATGTGTGGCTAGTGGATGGTGGCACAAAATGTGTGAGGAAAGGGTAAGGACCTGAGTTAGTCTAGCCTGGAGAAGCCTCATGTCTCTAAATGCTGCCTGAAGGTACCTAAAGGGCTGTACATGGAAGATGGTTCCAGACTCTTTTCAGAAGACTGCCTCTGCCAGCTCAAGAGGCAACAGGCACAAGTTGCAGCAAGGGATATTCCACTTAGATGAAAGGAAGAATAAATATCACCATGAGAGTGTCCAAGCATTGGGACAGGTGCCCAGAGAGGCTGTGAAGACTGTTCTTGGAAATACTCAGGACAGAGCGGAACATAGCTCTGAGCAGTACAATTTTTAAGGCAGCTCTGCTTCTAGAAGGAGGTTAGACCAGATTAGCAGAGGTCCCTTCTGACCCGAATATATAATTTTCAGCGTATAGCAATTTATATATTCAAGATGAAACCCAGAAAACAGAGAGCATTTTCTTCACTGTGACTAAAAAAATTGCCTTGAGCTGAGTTAAATGTTAGACTGTAGCTGGTGCATTTTGATCAATCTTACTAGTTAATGTCTCATCTGAGTATTACTTTCAGTAAATTAGCCTTCTGAAGGTTAGATGGAAGACTAATCCATGGGAAGAAGATTAAAATTAGTCTTTTTGATTAAATATCTAATTTATGAATCGTCCAAGGATTGGAGTTAGAGATGTTAAATCTCAATGCAGTCTCACATGGTAAAACCTGAAGAGATACTTGTATGGAGACTGTGGGCAGAGGCAAGCAAAATAGCAGCAACAGCCTTTCCAGAAGCAAAGCACACTTTGATCACTTTAAGCCAATTGAGAAACTGCATTTTCAGGAAGTGCCCACTGGTCTGAGCTGAAGCTTTGGTAGCAGTATGGGTTGCTCTTTCTTACCCCTGTACCTCTGTTCTTAAGCCAAAGAACTGTTCAAATTTGGGTTTTTTTGGCTTGTAATATGTAAATTCATTCACCTCAGTGCTTGTACTGTGAAAGCTGATGTGGTATGAGGCTGGTAAGCCACAAGTATTGCATTTCCTTTCTGGATTTGTCCTTGCAGTTCCTGTTCCCAGGTTTAGGGGCACCCAAGACCTTGAGCCAGTGATGGGCAATTTAATAATTTAATGATGATCTCATTGTCTCATAGCTTAATTTAGGCACTAATAATGCACGGGAGTGTTGTCTGTAGTGCTGAGCACCAGAGAGCCCATCTTTCACAAACAAGAGAGCCATGGGGAGAGTGCTGTGTTCCAGAAGTGCCTTTCAATTGTAACCCTCTGCATTAAAAAAGTCCAGCGTATATTCTGGACAACAAAGCTGAAGAGCAACATATGTGCAAGCACTCACAGGCTGGCCTTGGTCTCATCTCAGTTCACCAACCACTGGGCTCAGTAACCGGCTAGCCCCAGCAGTAATGAATATGTGACAGAGAGTTTGCTTAATGAATTTCCCTGCTCCCTTGCTCATCAGGAAGAGAAGGATCCCTCTCCCTTACAGTTAGCTTTACATTTTAAAATAAAAAAGTTAAAATCAAAGGCATGTCTTACTACTGAGAATCTGAAGTAATTTGAGGCCTCTCTCTTGTTCTTGCATTTTAACAAAGTGACAGTGGACAAGATGTAGTGACATGAAAATTGTTAAGTTGCAAAACATGACAGCACTGCCTTTATTTCATAAAAGAGACTGGAAAATCAGTGTTGATCCTTTCCCTCTCTCAGCAGATGCAGGTGTTGTTCTGAAAATGGAGTAAAACTTTGCATTTTTTAAGATCTAGTCCAGATTACATTAACCTCTCACTTCAGATTAGCAAATGTAATGATCCTTGTCTGGTTTCATTTGTGTTATCTCTTCCTCCCAGAATGCGAACATTTTTCTGCCAAGAGAAGAAAAAAAGCTAAGATGTTTTCAGGTTACATCATACTATTAAACCTTAGATCCACTAAAGAGAGAAATGCTAAGAAGTCTGTATCAATGACAAACAGGACTACAATAAAACAGCCCCTATGTTGCAATTAATTTTTTGAAAGAACAATAAGAACAAGATTCAAATGCAGCTGCTGAATTTAAATGCCACGCATTGCAATGCTAAATTTTGTGTATTGAGGGAATGCTCTGAAGATACCCCAAACCAATGTCCCATTCTGAAAATGACAGGCATGGATTTTACTACAGTGGCATATAAGTTAAAGTCATACTGACCTCAGAGAAATTTACCATCCTATTCAGAGAAATTTTCATCCTATTCATATTGGGCTTTTAAGGGAGTAATTTTATTCATATTAGGGGAGCAGGGATGATAAAAGCCCTGAGAAGAACAGGGGGTGTGTCTCTTCCTTAGGCCTTGTGCAGACTTGTTCCAAAATGCGTTCTCCACTTTGGAAATAAACTCTCCTGAATCATTCCACTGCCTGGTATTTTGGGGTACCTGCATGCATTTGACTCTTACAAGCACCAACCAGACACAGTTCAACAAGTGTTTAGACAATGCTCTTGGGCACATGTTGTGACTCTTGGGGATGGTCCTGTGCAGGGCTAAGTGTTGGGCTCAATGATCCATGTGGGTCCCTTCCAACTCAGCATATTCTGTGATTCCATTAAATATTTCAGCATTTGTCCTCTGAGACATGAGGCACATGAACCAATAAATTGTGGGTTTACTGTATCTACACAAAGTATGTCCATATACTATGATAAAACACAGAAATGTAAAAAGTGCAAACCCATTGACAGGTTATTCCACTGACTTTTTCCAATAATCACAATTTAGCTGTTTTCTGGATTCAGCCTTGGGACTCTACAGAGGTTTCTACCTCACTGTCTAACAGTAAGAGTTAGAGTTTCCCTGCAATCTCTCTATGACTCATGTTGATCTATTTTAAGAAAGCCATCCCATTTCCAAAATTCAGTCACTTCTAACATCCCCTGCCATGTTCACCTGCCACTCCTGGCTGCTCTTCAGCGGCTAATCTGCACACCACATAAGCATTTAAAATGTGCAGTTAAACTAGGAATAAGATATCAGTACTAGGCATAGTTGATGACCTTTCTGATAATGACATAAGCAGATTAAGAGGTTTTCTTTTAAAAAGAGGACCCAAGACTTTTCTTGTAGGAGTCATGCACCCTGACTCATTTGCTATTCTAAATGGCTGACACAATTATGCTATTCTTAAAATATTAGTGCCATAAATAAAGACTTTAATCCTTATGCGGTTTTCTAGGAAGGCTTTATGAAGAGATTTCATTTTTCTATCAATCTCTGTAGTAGACACAAGTCTAGAGGCACCCAATCTCTGTCTAGACATTATTCCCTTAATATCATACACATAAAGTTGGTATTGCATTTCTCTACAATAGTCTATATAGTCCACAAACAATATGGCACTAGTAAGAAGATATGAAACATCTAGCTCCACAGCTCAGGTTAAATATTTTCAATTTGGCACAAGGACAAATAAAAGGAGGTTAATGTGAAAACGAACTAGCTTCATTTAAGAAAGCAAGACATAATGACAACATATTGATTTTTTCTGCAGTAAATCACCATAGGACAGGAGTAATGTTGGAAGTGTTTTTGAACAGCTAGGACACAGTGTGACTGTAATGTGTAGGCTGTGAATTCTCCATACTATAAAACCAGTCATCAAGTCCCTTCTCTTGCTGGGAAGAAATGAAACTGACACAGAAAAACAACCTTCTGTCACCTCTCTTACCTTTTAATGTAGGAGAGCTGATACCGATTTATAAGTGCTATTTAAAAAATGAAAATAAGTCAATTTGCTTTCCTTTGGAAAAATGGGAGAAAAAAACTTGCCTCTGGACATGCAAGCAATAACAAAAAGCAACTGGGTTAGCCATGAGGCATAAACATCAGTGCAGATGCTTGAGTGTGTGTAGACTTGGCCTTAGCCACTGACTCAGAACACCTTGCTGTCAGCATAGCTGGTTGCCTCTGTATCCTCAGGTCAGCTTGGCTCCAAGCTACTTAGAGCATGAATTTCCATTACTTACAAGCTGTGAGGTTAAGAAAGATTTATGATTGTACGGATTGACAGCACTGTATTTTGACTGTTCCCTGAAACTGTTAATTGCTATGAAATTTGGAGGATTGGAAAAGGCTTCCAGAGAACACAAGAGCTGCTTGCAGCAAACACATTTTAAGAAAATTAAAAGGACATCTCCAAACCAAAGTGAGTACTAGGTTGCTTTAGGAAATTCTGAGTTTCATTACTTAATGCTTCTTATATTTCGCAGTGTGCCACTGCAAAAGAAAGGTTGTAACAATTTTATTTTTAATTGGTGGTAGCTCTCAAAAAAATTCTAGGCTAGGAAGGAAGGAGACAAAGTGCAATCTCTGACAGGAAAAGTGTCCAATAACTGCAATGACGCACAGATACCAATAATATGTATTAATGTCTTTTTATTGCAACTGGTCACAGCCATGACAACTGTTCTTGTAAGATGCCAGGTGTATTCCGTGTTGAAGCTTGAACCCACTTACTTATGTCATAGGAAAAGCTGCAGACACCAGTCTGTAAGGTAGCAGAAAAGACATACATGTCATGAGGTATTTTTATGCTAAAACACAAAGCAGGAAAGTCCACTGTTGCCCTGAAGCTCTAAATTGTATTCAGAAGACATGCTATTTTGAAAATTAACTTTGGTAAAAAATCTCGATGAATTGTTGTAATAATACATGTGTTTGGCTGAAAGTTCTGATTAACCTAAAGAAATAGAAATCATGGGGACCCTGCTCTTACTAGAACTGCTGAGGCAAACTCCCTTACGGCCAGAAGCCTCTCAGGTAGGATTGGCTACAATCTCTGCTGTTAAACATTAATAAAACCTTGTGGTAACTGACGTCACCACTGAGGTATTCACACGGAGCACAGGGGACCTATGACCAGATCTAGAAAAAGGATGGGAGAACAGAGGAAAAGTATTTTTCAAGTGACAGTGATCAGGGAGAAGTGGTTCCTTTTTTTGACATCCTCTCTCATTATGCTGAGGATGTATCTCAGGGTAAATCCGGAGATGATGGAAAAAGTATTTATTTTTTTTTTCCCCCTTCTTTCTTTCTTTGGAAGTTATTTCACTTGTGATATCTTTTATTGAAATTTCAGTTGCATGGTGGCTTGCCTGCACCTTCTCATTCTGCCACTCATCTGAACCTTTTAAACCAGCCCTGTTTACCACTAAACCTCCCTGGGCAATTTGAAGAAGGTGTTTGCAGCCTTTAAGAAGTCCTTTATTCATGTTGCACCTGCAACAGTCACAAAAGGAAATAATGAGCAATTTGTTCACATGAATTTCTACAAAAATGCCAACCATCAGTGTGCTTCTAAGAGAGCAGACTTTTCTAACAGCTTTAATTGCACAGCATAAAGAATTTACTGCAAATAAAAAGAGACTCTTAGAATGTCGTTTTTTCACTATGAAGCATTCAAGTTCTTCTGAAGACCACATATAACTTACTAGAAAGCTTAGCAATATTTTATTATTTTCTTTTGAGAAGTGTAAAAAAATATTTTAAAGTACATATATGGATTGACCACAGATTTACTGCCATTGGCTCTTTGTAAGGCAGCCGGAATGAGGCTGCTCGTGTACATAAATGAGTCCAGCTGGTACATTTACTGGCAGCTTTATAAGAACACCTCCAGAACTGCTGAATGCTTGTGAAAGGTAGGGAATCAAACAAACTGGACTGGACATGTGGGCCAGTTGATGGGCAAGGCACTATAAACCTATCTATAACTAGTGCAGCTGTGACTATAAAACTTTTCAGAAACCCCCCAAAAATCAGACACACAAACATTTAATGAATTTCAAATGAAAAACCTGGAATGCTTAGAGGGCCCACATAATAGTTTTGGGGAGTCCACTACAGGTCACACTTGAAACAAGAAGTGAGGTTTAGTAGTCAATATATTTTGTTGCTTCCTTTAACCAACCTCAATTAAAATTTCTCAGCAACAATTAACCTTCTATTTTTAAAATCACATTTCAGAGTGCAGCCCTGTATTAATATCCAACAAAACAAGAGGACCTATTTAATATTGCTGGCAAGAGAGTGGAATTGTGGTTCAAAGGCACGCTTTGAGCATTTGTGTTAAACAGAGAAAGCAAAGCCATTTGCCTCATGTTTAATAAAAGCCTATCTGAAATTTATTCTTCCTCTAGCAGTGAAGTGCCTACATCTGGTCACTGCAGTGCCCCTCAATGAAAGTTTACATCCTCAAAATCAATTGTTTAATTTATTTACTTTTGCTCCCCCCCTACCTCCCAAGTATCAACACTTGGTAGTTAACTCCTGAGAACTGATTGCAAGACGTTATCATCTGCAATCTTTCCTTTACAGGAGCAGGTAAATGGGAACTCATTATTTTATAGACATAGAAAGGTATTTGTAGAGATGCCTGTCATGAGTGTACAGAAGTAGTATTTTTCAAGTTCTGAAAGAACCAAGTAAAGTCTGCCAACCTGGTCTAAGGCATATCTGACCACAGTTCTCAAGCTGGCTCAAAGATGATGAGCAAAATGGGAAATATCTCCCAACAAAGGTCCAGAGAAAACATTTCAGTATAACAGCAGTGGACAAAGTAGACTTTATAGTATTGTGTGTACACAAGATTTATTCCTAGCACAGCTCTTGGACAATGGCTCTGAAGAGTATCACAAGGATTACAACCTGCACAGCATGCTTGCTTACATACCTTCTTGAGAATGGAGAATGCTCCGAACCCCTTTGGGTCCATGAAATGCTAAACACCCCAGCCAGGCCATTGCTGCCCTTCACAGGGGCAGCTTGGGGCCATCACTTCCCTGGTCATGAGATCCAGTCCTCCATACTCAGTCTGAACCATGAAAACTGCTAATTGTGCAGCCAGATATGTGATATGTTTGTAGCTCTTTGGAAAATTTCCAGAGCCCATGTTTCTGAAGGACTCATAGCCTAAGTCTCCACAAAATTTGGAAGCTCCTTCACAATTCCTGAGGCAATACTGCTGAGACAGCTTGCATTACTCTGGGGACTGTCATTAAGATAAAAATGCTCTGCAAATGGAACTTGGCTAAAGCAGATAGGCCAAGTCTCTAAGAGAAAGGGAGAATAAAAACTGTTTTGGAGGATCTTTCTGACAGTGTTACATTATGGGAAATGGCTGTATTCCATGCTGATCAGAACTGCTGTCTTAAAACAGCCTCAGGCACATCTGTGTGTGGAGAATGAAGAGAGAGCATCTCTATCAGTGGTGTTCAGACAGCATACAGATCATCTTCAGCTTGTTTAGTTCAACTCTCCATAACTATTACAAGTTATGGGCAGTTACAACTATTTTCACACAATAAAGTTGTCCAGAGACAAAAATGTTGAGACTACCAAATCATCTGAGGGATATCTTCAGCAACAACGAAGTGCTCACTTTTTATTACACTGACATATTACAGTCATCAGTTTCCTAACCAGGATAGTAAAGCCAGGGGATTAAAAGTAGCAGAGAGGGCTGCAGTTTTTCCATTCTGTGCAGATTCAGTGGAATGAGTGAACTATAAAATAGGTGTCAGTATGTGTTCTAAATAAATCCATCAATGAACTACTCCCTGAAATACAGTAATAAATTAATTGATCCCATGCTGCAGTTTCTCGACTACTCAAATATGACCTGCAGAACTTCTACTCTGACAGGCAAGTACTGAGAAAATACATAAAATTCATAAACAACACTTTCTATTTGCCAGGACTTTTTTACTCTCATTTTATTCTGTTCCTGGCAATCAGGAGTCTCTATTTTTGTTCTTCTCCTGTTCTTGTTGAACTGGATCAGCAGCAGGACAAAGCAATGCAACTTTGAGGGAACTATGTTGATTTATGCTGGCTGTGGGACTGGCCAGCATAAATATGCAAATACCAAGAGATTTGACTCAGTAATAAATATTACTGGTAAAATCCTTCCCTTTCCTTGGGATTCTGTACTCTGGCAGAAGGAAAAGAAAGGAACGAAAGTACATTGTTTACCTCAAAGTCAAATTTCAAATGTTCATTTCCTGCTCTGAAGCACAAATTGTGGGGAAAGAACAGGTTAGCATAGGTTTGAAAAAGCTGTCTTCAGCACAACTTTTCTCAGGCACTGTCAGAGTCAGGCCATGTTAGTTACCTCTCTTTAGCATTTTGAGTTTGGATTACAATTTCTGCTGCTCCAGCTGACAGACCATCTCAAAGTCCCATGCTGTATTAGTAGTGATAATCTTTGGCAGAAATCCACAACAGTGGAAACACAGCCAAACTCTTATATCACATAGTCCTTGACTAATTCAACCTCAACGCAGACAACTATTTATTTGCTCTCAAAACCAGGATTCAAAAGTTGTGACTGATCTTAAATACAGGAGGTGTTTGTTGGGAAGTGCAAACACTCTGGACAGTTTTAAAGGCTATGTTTAAACTAGATGATGTGGCTTCAGATGGATTGGCATCATATCCTACTTATTCACCCAGGTAACTCACCAACATCCAAATATCCACTTGTGATTTTTATTTTGATAATTTCTTCCAGTGATGACTTTTGTTCCTCCTATAAAACTTTTATTTAGGCAGACAAAGTTGAAAGTAGCAGTCTCCTGATACACTAGCCTTCTGACTACTGGACAGTTGGTGACTCGGTCAGGATAAGATCTCTAATTTCTTTTATCAACTTGAGTATTAAAAGGAGTTCATGTAATTACCAAACATGCTGAAATCAGTGCATCTGCTACCATCCTTCCTTCTATCTTCTTACCACCTTAAGCTGGCTAATATGACACACTGCTGCTTGGGTTGTCATAAATTATATTAAGAGTAGTATTATTATTTTGGATAATATCAACTCCATCAGTCAGTGTCTTTGTTAATGTTTGCCCTCTATGTATGATGGCCTTAGTGAAAATTTATCCCCTCCAGTTTGCTACCATTATATTGAATTGTGGGTCCAGAAAGGATTTCAGTCTGCAATCTTGGTGATTGCTCACTTCTGTATAGATGCAAGTATACAATAAAGTTACTGTAGTGTAGGCAATGGGAGCTGCAGTGTGAAGAACTAACACAAGGTTGTGCAGAAATGCTTCCTGATGAACAATGTCCCAGATGCCAAGTTGACCATGTAGTGATGGCCAAACCATGGCCAAACTCCAAATGGGTCTGGTTACATACTCTTGAGTCTGCTAGGACTTTCACCAGCCTCTGCATCTTACACCGTTTCTGCGAAGCTATACACTTGAGAGAGATCTTTTTCTCTGTCCCTCCATTACTGGCACCAGACTATACCTATGGCACATTGGTAAAAGTTTTTTCTTCAAGTGAAATTTTAGAAGTCACTGGGCTGGCCAATCTCAGACACCAGTCCAAGAATCTGTCCCAAGATATTTTTTCTCAAGTTATAGCCTAGCTGCATTTGTTTTGCACACACTAGAAATTTAGATGTACAGTCTACTCGTATCACTCTGTAACAAGAGTACCTTTTTAAGACAGTCATTGACTGTGTTGGTATCATAAATATCTCAGTAAAGTGACATTGCAAGCCACATTACTACATTGTGGTTTGCTAATCCAGCAGTGTATTTTTCTAACTTTATGATTTATGTCAAGGTTCTACCAATCAAGGACTGTAAATGCATAAATCTAATTGTTTTTATTTGCTTTTGGAGAGTGCACTGTGTACTAGCTGAAATAACACACTCCAGCCTACACATTTCCAGAGGATTACTGAACTTATTACTCTTCTTGGGTGGTTAAAGTCAGTCAGTCAGACAAATGCCTTTATAATACTGCATATAGAGGGCCATATTTTTATGGTATAGTATATGAGAGAGATAATTTCAATGGATAATGGCCTCCCACCACATCATAAATGCTGAGGCACAGTCCAGACTTTATTGTAAAAGGAAATTGATCTCAAGACAATGCTCTATTGCAGTTGCTGAAGATCACAAGTATTTTATTATAATAGCTGCAGCCTACTATATGGCAGATGAAGGGGACCTCATTCTTGTGGCCTTAAACCTGCAGTAAGAAGCCTAGATGATTGCTCAGCTTGAATGAGGAAATGAAGGACACTGTTTCTGTGTTAATAAATATTCTGCCATGAGGCTACTGTACTACTCCTGTGTGTGGTTGAAGGAGGAAGGCCTAACAGAGCATTTGTTTGAGAGGGACAGTATGAGAGGCAGTATGGAGACAATGGGTGAAGTCTGAGATCCAGTGAGACTAATAAGAGTTTTCCCCTTGGATCTTAATCTACTCCCTTTGCTAATTTCAACTCCTATGAATGTTTTCCCATGCCATTTCGCAGAGATGATGACTGCCTATCAGGCAAATGCAAAAGGCTATTTACATTCTGTGCAGACACCCTCACCCGGGCACACATAGTTCTGCAGCACAGTTCGGGCCAAGACTTTGCACCTGCGGTAGCCCCAGTCCTGCATGGGGGCTGTGGGAGCCGAGGACTCTTACTTCTGCTAACTCACTGTCTTCAGCTGGGGCTGCCATGCATGCTATCCAATTAGGGGCCAATCTGTCTTAGAAATACATATCTGATGATGTCCTGTCACTTGAGGAAGAGAAGGGAGTATAGGAATTGTTGTACTGGATCTCTGGCCTGGGTGTGACCATGACCCCTGCCAGGTGCTCTACAGATGTCAGTGTACCACAGTTGGCAGATGTGGGATAATCTCTATTCCACGCGCATTAGGCCTCATCCTGATCTCAGGCTTAAACTCTGAATCAAGGGGTTTAATGGCTGGATTGCTTCCAATGGGCCAGTATTATTTATGTAACCAAATCGGGGCTTGTCCACACTGTGAAATAAAAGCAGGAGGGCTGCAGGTTTTGGCAGCTCTGAGTTAGCACAGGGGCTGCAGCCAGGTCAAGAGAGTGACTTCCTTATACCAAGTGGACTAGATGGCCAAGTCGGGCCCTGACCCTGCAAAATAATATGTTTAAAGTAATCCCACAGTTTCCCCAAGGAATTGGAGCATGTCCATGATATTTGCAGTGTTTTAGCACCCCAGTCAGCTCAGACCACGATACATGTAAATGAGAGGGTGAACCCCTTCCAGTGCCTGGTGCCAGGCACCTCCCTGGCCTCATGCCCCAGCCTCCCAGGTGCTGTGGCCAGCAGGGTGGCAGCTGTGCCCTGACAGCCTTGCACCCAGTGGTGCACTTCCTGCTGGACTGAGCTCACGGGGAGGGACGGGAGCTGCCAGCTTTCCTTGACACAAAAGCCCCATGTCTGGAGCTTGCACGGTCTCCAGCAAAGGTTTGGAACAGGTTTAGACCAACCTTTTAATGCATATAGTGTTAGAGGCTTAGGAGGTTGCCAGGTTTAGGAGACTAATTATCTTGTTGGGAGAAGTCCAGCAGGCACAATAATACCAGACAGGTGTTTATTATGATTAGAACCTTACTTCCTCCTGGTATTTGATCCCACCAGTTCCTGATATTGCCTGCCTAGCAAAGACAATTGCCAGCTGTTGTCCTTTGTTTGGCATATGAATGTCTTGTATTTCACCTCCCTCCTCACAGGTGCTAAAATAAAACCAGAAATTGAGAAATAGGGCTTACAAGGTTGTCCATGCTGGGCGATGAGAAAACTGAGTGATGCTGGCCTGATTTTCCATTCCCGGTACACAGGGACATGGTCAGGGAGCTGGCAGATGCTAGGGGAGTATGTAGGTGAGGGGACTGCCAACTTCCTGGTGGCATAGCAGCATTACAGACCTTGGAGTTTCCTTTTCAACCTTGTTGGAGTTGAGAGAAGTGTCCTTTTAAGATGATGTCTGGAAAGGCCCATGGAAAGAGACCAAAGCTGTAAGATATGGGGTGGAGCAGGAAATGTACTATTTGCAACCCAAAATGGTAAAGATTTGTCTGTGTGTTTGATTTTACAGATGTGATCCAGAGGCTGGGGAAAGACTGGTTGCATTAAAGGACTTTAGATCAGATGCATGAACATTTCAATAATCCAAATGTGACAAACACAGAGACATAAACATGCCTTCATTATTTTTCTTTGGTGTTTTTCTTTTTTTTTAAAAAAAATTTTTGCAGAAGTGGGCATGAACAAATGAAATTCTCATTCCTATATCTATTTTTCCCAAATAACTCTTTATGGATTTTTTTTTTTGTAGTAGCTGTTCTCTAGCAGTAAAACTGTCCTGCTATCAATATGTATTTCAAAAGTGACTGTCTTCAGAATACCCAAATTGGTTTTTATTTTTGAAACATGTCACAATGTTAAGATGAAATTCTTCACATACGTTCAATATATTAAACATATGGGTCTTCGACGAATTTGTCCTTATATCTTCCTCCCTGTCTAGTTGAGCTAGAATGCTTACAGCCTGGTGAAGGCAGATGTTTTGGCAAAGGAGAGCATTGGATAGTTTGGTTTTGTTTGTGTGTGTGTGGGGGGTGTTTATGTTTTTGGTTGTTGTTGTTGTTTTTTTGTTTTTTTTTTTTTCATTATGGCATTCAGTTTTGCAAAATTTGAAAGTTCTTTCCAGAGACATGGAATGGGGGGAGGAGCAGAAGTATGTTTGTGCCTTTAGCTGCAAAACTGATTTTATTCATAATGCAATAACTTAATGAAACTCTATCATGGCTGAACATTTAAGGAGAGGTCAGCATTCTCTGAAATGATAAACAAAGTTTGGGCATTGTGCATCCTGAGACATTGCTGGAGGCATCTCAGTCCTCTCAGAACCTCATTGCCAATATGAAGCCCACCTACACTTGGTGAAGCCAGAGACCTGCATCCCACAGGTTTCAAGATAGACCCTAATGGATGGAACAAGTGTGTCCCCCTTCCTCTAAATAGTAGGCAATGTGTGAGTTCCCAGAGGTGTAAGGCAGACGGAAAATGAAGTAAAAAATCCAAACCCAAAAACTGTAAATGCATTAATCCATGCATTGAGTCACTTAATTCCACAAGACTGATTCTGAGTGCACAACCGTCTACCTGCAGGAGATTGTACAACGCAAGAATTTCCTCTTTTCAAGTACCTATTCAACAGCCTTCAAGAGGAGACTAACTCTGTAACCTGGAATCTGCAGCTATGAACCTATTCTGCAAACCTTAGGAGAAGGATGTGAACATCTTCCCCTTTCACTGGCTGCAAACAGAGAATGCAGTTCTATCTCTGTGTATAAACAATTTTGGATTTATTTATTCATGTAATGCAATACATAAGCATGTATCACTATTGGGACCTTATATGATCTACTTTTTCAGGAATGGCACGTTTCAAAAACCACTGTTTTGGGTATCATCACAAAATAATTGGCTTACTTTAATTTTTCTTAATCACTATTAGTGATCTACAGACTATCAAAAGCTAAACATGAAAATAGTTTCTAATACAGACTTACCAGTTTTGGAATGCTACACAATCATTACCCCAATTCAATAAGAGCTCTCTCTTTGAGAGGAACACTGCTATTTAACATACTCTGATAAGGTGACTTGTATACTCTCTGGAGTCTCAAAAGTGAAAGGAAGTCATGCAAAAGAGTTGTAAGAACAGGAATGGCTGGGATTGAGTTTGCAAGATAATTTAGAGCTTGTAGGGACTTTATTCTGCTGTTAAAATAAAATCAATAAAAGACATGAAAATTGCAAGTATAATCATCTGTTTCTTGCATTATTACTGTTCTCATTTCTATTAGATCTCATCTCAGAAATGGTATCTGGTTCACCTACTTGATAAATCTGCTTTCCCAGCTACGGTGTTTGATGCATTGGCTACTTGATAATATCTATTCTTTGTAAGTCTCATAGAAATTTACTCCATTATAGTATCAGAAAAATGTCTGAAACACTTTCAGTTACACAGAAAACTTCCACAAGACCTTCCATAAACTGGGAAAGACATTAGCTGAAATTTTAAAGTATGGGCCTTGTGTGGGATTACTTTTTTTCTGACTCTTTCTGACACATCTGAAGTAGCTGATTTATCACTAACCAGGTAGAAGTATTCTTTTTGTGTGTGTGATTTTAAAATGATATATAGAGAGACATAAATAATTTCGGGAGCCAAAAAAATGCTAGCTTCCAGTGCTAGTGTTGAAACAGAGCCAAGCTTAAAGTTTTGTAAATTAGACTTTAAGTGTGAAATCCCTCCAGCTGTTAAAAGTATTCCATATCTAATTATATGCACAGATTACTCTCTCTGTTTGGAGAATCCTGAAATTACATACTGTATGCCTGGAAGTGAGGGGCACATGTATTCTGTGAAAGCATCCAAAAACATAAAGAAAGCAAATAGTCAAAATAGATAAAGCCACATTTTTCTATGGTTTTGTATGGTTTTGTCAGTGTTTTCCTATGTGGCTTTCTTTGTTTTCAGAGCATTTTTTTCTAAACACCATTTACTGTAATGTGCCCACCCTGTCATTCCAGATGCCACGGACAGTTATATGTAAGGAAGTGACTATTTAAACCTATTTGTACAGGCTAAAACAACAGCTGCATGAGAGCAGTGAAGTCCCAAAAGGAGGGAAACTTGTTTATAGTCACTGCTCTAGTCTTCAGAAACCAACTGTAAATGGTCTTTGTGAGCACCACGTAGTATTGTCAGAAAGTGGGCAGGCTGCTCATTTTGTGGAATAACTTAATCAGGCTGATGGGAATACCACTTAAAAAAATTAGCTACAAAACTTCATGATTGTATCTGATCCTCTGCATGTTCATATTGCAATAAAACTTATTAATTAACATCTTTGTCACTCATTCATAAAGATACTCAACACAGACATTCTCCTCAGTAGGAGCCTAGTGATGTAATCATTAAAAAGAAACCGAGTAGATTCTACACCTTAGAAACAGCAAAATGTCAGCAAGAGTGAGAAGATGTGAAAATCATTTGCCATCAAAAACATTTGCCATCATACTTTCTTTGTTCTTCTCTGGCTGATTTACTGTGCTATATGTTGTCTATGTAAGAACTCATATATATATGTATATATATATATGTAAGAACATATATATGCGTGCATGTGTGTATCTGTATATATTCAGGTTTATTTATTCCTTTGTTGTACATCCAAAACTTTGTGAAACCAATATGTGTTTTCCAAGACTATGGTTCCTATTGAAGACTGTTCATTTGCCATTTTTGGTTTGAACATACTTATACTGCATAAATATTTCAGTCACTTAAACTAAAGAAAAAAAAAGTAATTAATTTACCTAATCTATTGTCCCATAAGAAAGATATAATTTTCCATTCAAAAGTCCTTTGAACAACAACCCTACAGTACTTGATAACACAACCGGCAACCTGGACAGTGTCACTAATTTTGCAATTTAAATGGCTCAGCAGTTAAATGCATTGAAATCAAAATACTGAAAAAAGATTGATTAGCTCACCCAAACAAATTTGTGCTGTCTTGCAAGTTAAACTGCATTATTACAAATATACCTAGCAGTGGCAGAACCCCACCATCAAACACATGGAAAATCTCAGAATGTATA
Organism: Xenops minutus; assembly: GCA_035221455.1. Taxonomy (NCBI): domain Eukaryota; kingdom Metazoa; phylum Chordata; class Aves; order Passeriformes; family Furnariidae; genus Xenops; species Xenops minutus. Next base: position 59,975,458 of record JAWWEE010000105.1, on the reverse strand, counting down.
ACAAGCAAGGATAGCTTTTTTCTCCTTTACCTAGGTACTTTTTCTGCAGGAGAGAGTGACTGCCCTTCCCTGCAAGGACACTTGTACTATTGCAATTTCCTTCTGTGCCCTACAGTACTCCCCTTCTGGACCACTCATGGACTTAGAGCTGAGGGATTCCCAGAGGATTCAAGCTGCTGAAGGGTTCCAGCTTAGTGATTTCCCAAGCCTGACTGACTGCTGCTCTTAGTTTTGCCTAGTGGGGAAGAGTAAAGAGAGCAGAGAAAGGTGTTTGTAAGGAAAAACCAGTGTATAGCAAAAGAACACGGGTGAGAGATAGCTTGTGGTGTCAGCAGGCATTCAAGAAGCACAAGGGACCATGAATGTACATTTTGGGGAATGTATCTAAGAACACAGGAGTGCTGCAGTTTTTATTGTATGTAAGACTTGTATAGAAATTTTGCTCAAAAAGACTGAAAATCAATGCAAAATAATAAGAAGAACCGGTGATATTTTCAAGTTGCTGTTGGAGAGAGCTCTGTACAACAGAGACCACATCTTCTCTATGTACCATGGTCTGGTGTGGAGTTGCTGTGCTGCTCCCATGGACTGGTGCTCTACCCACACTGGGATCTGCACACCTGGAGCCATGCCAGACAAACCTCAAGATATTCTGAAGCTCAGTGAAAACCATGATGCCTATCTGCGCTTCTCATACGTGCTAAGCAGGGCTGGAAACTGCTTAATAATTTTGATTTTTCCAGAACCTTCTGCCTCTGCTGAGGCCTGGAGGTGTCAGGACTAACATTCTTTGGAAATCTCTGATCTGCAAAGGCAGGGCCCATGACACCCAGAAAGCAGTGCAATGTTAACAGCTGTACAAGAAGAAAACTCTTTTACAACCTTCCATGACACATCTATGGGTGTACATAGCCAAGGTTGTAACTAAGTCAGAATTACTGACCTGTCTGCATTTGGTAACAAGTGGAAAAGTTTTGAAGGTTGAAATGCTCTGAAGTAAAAACATTCGGCACATTGACCCAAGGGTCAATTTATTATTCAGCTTCCTCTGTTCTACTGAGTGTGACATTCAGTTGAAAATAAAATTCTGAATATCGTGTTCCATCCTGGTATTAGTTTTATTTTATTCTGCACTATAGTAACTTTTGGGCAATCCTGTTGATGAGTCATTTTAACATTGAAATAAGCAGAACTGACCAAATTGTATTCAACAAGACCAAATTGTTCTCACTAAGATTTTGTGGTAATTGGCATATTTTTGTGAAGGATCTCATTGTTGATAAATCATTTTCAGACAGAAAATATTCAGGCAGTCATTTAAAAGACATTGAAAAGTTCTTTTTATTTTAATGATCTTACCCTAATTTAAACTATCCCAGCCATGTTTTTACATGCAAAGTTGCAATATTTATTTTGCTTTCCATGACCTATATTAATTTAAAAAGCCAACAACAAAAAAAAAGATAACCCCCCCCAAAAAAACCCTACCCCCAAAAAAATAAAACAAAACCAACCAAACAAAAACAAACAAAAACCCACCACCACCACCACCAAAAAACCAAAAACACCACCAGTGTATACATTTGGACTTCAAACCCACAGCATTCCAGGCAAAGCCAGTGGGGCAATCCTGCCAAAGGGCTCAGGAATGCACATGTATGCTGCACAGTCCACCTAAGATCACTTCACAGTTCATGCAAATATCTGCTTGGTTGTTGATGATTAGCTCTATCTAACACATGGTATATCTAGTATTTTTGGTTACTAACCTGTGAAAAAGATTGCTGAAAGGGTTTGCTGGCTTTTGGTTTGTTTGTTTTTAATTCAAATGCACACAAACAGCTTTGTTTTGCTGCTGCTGTGGTTAATCATTGCCATATTGTAGGATTTTCTTGATTGGTTTATATGTATTACATTTCAGTTTTCTAATTCTAAGAAGGTGTTTTATTTATTTGCTTGCCACAAACAATAAACACCCATTAAAAGTGTAGATAAGGAGAACTCCACAGGACAATAGCCTGCTATAAACCAGCAGTGAAATAAAAGTACATAGAAATGTTGGGCCTAGGAAACCATATTGATGCCCTAAGATTTCAAGCACAGTAACTGGGGCAGTTAGGCATCATTGATGCTTTAATCTGATCAAGCTCCCATCCAAAAGCTGTGTTTTCAAACCGTGGCAAGATGAATCAGGGTATTTTCTCCAGGGACACCCATCAGGCCTTCAGCATTGAAATGTGCCTGCCATTCATAAGATGCCATGCCAATCAAAGTTTTCCAGGAGATCTAAAAAAACCAGGGGTGTCTGCGGGAGCAGGAGGAATATGAGGATTTCCAGCAAGGCTGAGCATAAGGGAAATTTGAAACTAGCTAGCTCACTCTTCACCCATTCGCTGCCATGAATGGGAAACTTGACATTTCTTTGGATTCAATTACTTTCGGATATTAATCTTTATATTACAATATATAAAGTGCAAAATCAAAGACGTATTTTTGTGACTAAATTCAAAAGCACATGTATCTTGTCATTCACTTTGGAAACAAAATGTTTTTAAAATCAACACATTCCTCAGAAACTTTTGATCTTGGCAGAAAAGCATATCTATTAAAAAATTTACAGCCAGAACCAGTATGGAGCTATGTGTAGCTAGAATAACCATTCACTTGAATTTTGCCTTTTGCCATGTAAGTAAATATTTTTCCTTTCTGTAGCATATGTTTATGCTACTTTCTTTAAATCTGAAAGTGTTACATCCCAGTCCTGCCACTTGTTCTGTGTGAACATGTTATTGCACCTATGTATCCTTTGAAGTCATGCCTGTTTAGTAGATTAGTCAAGCATATGTGACAAATAGATTTTCTTTGTGAAATATATTATCTAATAAATCTTTGATATATGACAAAATCATTGGTGTGTTTCTGGTTGCCTTCAGTCTTCCTCTGAGATCAGAAAAGGAATGTTTTGATAAAATAATCAATCAAATACATCGTAACTTTTCTATTAAACTGTTTTGAGTATGTATTAACCTCTACTACAGTAAGGAATAACAAAAAGCATCTTTTCATGTATTTAAAATAATACTTTCAGCACCAAAGAACTGCATTCATTTAAACCTTACAAGTCCATTTTTCATGGGCAATGAAAGTGTAATTGCTGCAATATTTACGTATTTGGCAACTGTCACAGTTAAGTTCTTAGAGCTCCAGAAAACGGATAATGTAGAAATTCTCAAAAAATAATATAACTTATCACAGGATAAATGAAACTATAAAACCACCTCTCAATTTGAAACATGGCAGTTAACTTTAAATGAAAAAGAAAAGAGGAATTTTATTCCATGGTTGTGATGATATTCATAGAGACAAGGTTCTCTATAGCTTCTGTGACAAAGGTTCTATTTGTGTGGATATGTTCTATATGTCCTTAATTCAATAAAACATTTGTTTATTGGATGGATGTTTTTTCTGTTTTGAATCAAAAGTAGAGAGCTATAATAAACTTGGAGACCATAGTGCAGTACTTTCTCTGAGGCTTACAGGTGCTAGCTTAGCAGGAGACATCAGAAATGGGTAGTTCCTTTACAATGCTAGAAACTGGGAACTTCTTCCCACCTGCATTCAGTTCTATAAGTCCTGCTCCAAGCTTGTATCACAATTGTGCATGGAGTCCCAGGATGAGATCCTGAGCACAGGTTCCTCTAAGGTTCATGTCTCCTCCGGTCATATAGGGCTGCAGCATCATTCCTTCTCTGCGCCACATGGTCTGGAGACAGTTCCTCACCTATTGCTGAGATCATGTAGAAGTGTACACGTGGCGCAGGGACTGACTGTCTTCACTCAAGACACCAAAGTTCGTTGTGTACATCTAAGGTGCTTAACAGTCCCTTACATTTATCTTGTGCTGACATTCCTGTCTCAGATAAGGAAGATGATTTGCGTCTTACTTACTTCTACTGCCCATAAAGGAGGCTTGAAATTACCAACTGAGTCCTGGGCTGTGTCAGCATTAGCAAGTATATCTGAATATCCTCTTGCAAGAGGCACAGACCAGTAGACTAAAGTAGTTTTGGTGCTCAGCCCCCAACATCAGTACTGCATGCTTGAGCTGCATGCTTGTGGTTCAGAGTTGTCCAAAGGACTGGCCCGTGGTTAGCACCCTTTTACCCTCACTAGGGGTCGGAAAGCATTTTGATCCTGGAAGTAGAACTTTTGGTCTCATTTCCCTCTAGAGAAATCCAGCTTCAAAGCCCTGAAACTGCTCTACAAACCAGACCAACATGCAGTAAGGGGCAATGATCACAAGATTCACTTCAAAAGCACGCAGCCAAAATGCTGATCGTAGGCACAGTCTTAGCCATCCAATCTTCACATAACTAAAGTTGCATCAGGTAAATGTTTACAAACAAATATAGATTTGGACCTTACCTCAACATCTCTGTTCTGGTGGATGCATTTTGAAATAATCAAAATAAAAGAAAAGAGTACCACATTTCTTTTAGGTTTAGGTTCAGCTGTTACGTGGCCTGTTCTTGCCATAGTCAGCTGAGGCGATCTAGAACCCAGATATGTTGGGGGATATTCAGGACTATTAATATTCCTGATGGTGAAAGAAATGCAACCAGAAATTGAAGAGACCATGCAAATATACAAATCTATTAAAAATGCTCCATTATATTTTATAGTACCTGTTCTCACAAATCACCTGAGCAGAGAAGAAAATTTACATTTAAAAATATGTATGGGGCACAGGTACTTAATTTGCAGGACAGAGTACTCACTGAGTAAAACATGGATTTGAGCAGAAGTTACATAAACCCCTGAAGTAGCAGTTTAAATTTCTCACTCATCCTTCTCCGCTGAATAGAACATCTTAATGTCATTATGGATAAGCTGTGAAAAGTAGTTTGCTGGAAGAGACAGACAGTTAAGGTCATGATCTGCAGCCTTTATCTAGCTAAATTCTACTTTCTAAGCCTCTACTGCCAGCAACTTCTTTGGAAACTTTGCATACATTTGTATGTGTGCCTGAATAGCTGTGTGTAACAGAGACTCGGATATTGATTACATCTGCATATCCTTATCTGTCTGCTATGGCCTCAACAACTTTAGAGTAGAAAGATGTATTCTTGTATCCCATTGTAGTATAATTTGCAGGGCTGCTCAGTCATAGGGGAAGGGCCTTGGTTCCATTTGAATCATGATTTTTTAATTAGAAAAGAAATATCTGAGCATGATTTCATCTTCTCTAGCAGGCAGATCAGCTATTTATACACACACATACGTTTCCCTTTATCTAACGAGTATGCCATGTTGTGGTCTCTGGCTGCACGGCGCAGCCCAAGATTCTTTGAAGCCAAGGAAAAGACATTTGTTCATTTGGCAGCAGCAGGATCAGACTAAGACATAAAAAGTAGTGAAAAAAGGCCTTTCCTGTAGAATTCCTGGTCTCAACTGAAGGAAGTAGTGCTAAATATTTCACAAGAAAGTCTGATCCTGCAATCTAATTTTAGACATGATGTAATAGGAGCATGTACTAAACAACAGGAGAGAAGGAGGGGAACTAAGGACAAGGATAGAAGTAATAAGAGCATGCCTTTCTTCAGCCTTTTTATTTGTTCATATTGGTAGCTCTGCTGAATGGGAAGATGTAGTAAATTATTTATTTATTTAGTGCTTATTTTGTCATATGTACTAATAACCCATAGAAACTTATTTTTTCCTTTCCTCTGCCAGGTCCTATCCAGCACCCACCATCCAACAACATCTGCTACATGTATATTTCAGATGGGAAGCAGTAGGCAGAGTGGGGCAAGCCATCAAGAAAGTTTTTTTCTTCCCTCACATACTAGGTTACAAAGTACAGCCTTCAGCTTAGCCCTGGAGATGGGTACTGGAAGAACCCAGTAGGATCTCACAACAGGCTTGGACCATCACACACTGGCAAGGAAGAGGGCAGGGTGTGGAAACTGAAGATATTTGGGGTGCAAAAGCACAGCGGCACCAGCACCCTTAGCAATCAAAGACCATTTTTTTCATGTCAGCTCCAAATATCTGTTTCCGCTGCTTGGGGCAAATAATGCCAGTTTCCACTTGCAAAATAAACTAGTTCTTTCTTCAAATGAGCCTCTGTTCCCTGCCCACACCTACAGCAAGTGTGTGCACTGGATTAAGGGCTCAGTGTGGCTCTTGTAATGTGAGAGATGCTGCTTCACACAGAAATCCATGAAATGGTATTCTTTCTTCAAGTGGATTTTGCAGTTCTCTGCAAACCAAATCAAACATTAATAACATTCAATCAACATTTCCATATGTACATATTTTTATCAAACCACAGTCTCATTCACTGTTATTTTTCAGTATCGCTTTGGTCTCTTACACGTATTATATATTGACCAAAATAAATAGCAGTGTAGCTTTATGAAATGTTACTTCACATTTATGAGTGGTTTTTAAAGGTTCTGATTTTGTTACTCTTGCCAATACCAGTAAATGTGTTTGAAGTCCTTCACATGTTGCTTTGTTTATGGTAGAAACACTATATTTTGCTGAGGAGCACATCTCCCAATTAAAAAAAAAGAATAAAAAAAGAAGCTAAAGTTTTATTAAATAAAAGCTTGCAGAACAGTCAGTTGCTCCAAAACATTGTGTGCAAGAAAAAAGTTTGTGTCCATTTTTGTTAATGACCTCATGAGTTTTGCTAGTTAAAACTGAAAGCAAAAAAACCAGGACTGATGCTTAACTGGCAAGAATCCAGTACAATGAAATTAATAACATATGTTGAAGAACACATTTGTAACAATTTTTCCATTTAAAAAAAAAAAAAAGTGGCAGCTTGAAACCACTGACAGGAGTGTCTTTTCTTTTTTCCTTTCTTTCTCTTCTTTCTTCCCCCCTTTCCCTTCACTACATGGGACACTTTGGCTTATGTCCAACTGTGTGGTACCAAACTTGTCTCAAAGTTTAGATTAATGCTTTCTGCAATTTTAAGTGATCCTCTTGCAGCTGCTGCTCAAGGAAATATTGTACTGAATATGTTTGCTCTGAGGAGTCGGTGGCAAAACCACAGATGCAGCAGCCATCCCTTGGCAAATAACAGATGTGGTATATGCTGTGTTCAGCTCATCCTCAGCACTTACCTTACTTCTTAGTCATGTGGGGGGCACTGACCCAACTCACTGCTATCCACACACAAATTCAGCTGTAAAGCATTTGACTTGTGAGATTTTTGGCTTGATTGTTCTCTGGCCACATGCAAGTGAATCTCATTTATTGGTATCTGCAGTTCACATTGAGAAGTGAGGACCTTGCCCTAAGGAAGGTTGCCTCTGTTATTGCCCTCCAAGATATATCACCTCCCTGTATTTTTATCTTCCTTCTCAGCCACTGTTTGTTTTCATTGCTGTTGGGTTTGGGGTTTTTTTCCCCACCCCCTCTAGAGACTGTATTGTATGTCCTTTGGGGAAAAGCACTCTCTCTTCCTAAGATCCCCATCGCATTTTCTTTGTGAAACTTCAGGCATACTGGGGCTCTTTGGCAGTGCTGGGATCGTCCCAGTAAGAGGCTTAAGTGCCTTCAATGGGATGCACAAGCCAGAAGTGGTTTTGGTCAATGGAGCTGATGGGAGGAAAACATCATGTTTTGACAAATCACTGCTTGACATAGAGGAGACACCATGGGTTTTCAGAGTGGCCAGTGAGTTGGAGAGGTTCTTTAAGATACCCTGGTAGTTTATAACTGGGAACAGAGAATGACAGAAGAGGAGGATTCCCAGTTGTGGGAGTCCAGTGAGATGCCTGAAAGTAACGAAGGTATGGGGAAGTGAGTGAGCTGATAAGGGAAGGGAATGAAAAAACCTGTGGATGTCCAACAGGTTGGAGGTATTGAATGACACTGAAGATTATTCAGGAAGTGAAGCATCACTGCATAACAGGTGGAGACACCAAGCAGGCAAAATAGAATCAAAAAGGAGTTAAAGTTGCCAGACACTACAAATGAAATTAAAGGTTTTGAGGCAATTATTGCTCAAAGTGAGCTGTGAAAATGAGTTAAAGCCTTATTAACAGTGAACTGAATTCCATTTTGTGTAATCTCACTGAATTCAGTGGCTTGTACAGGGTGGTACTTAGCTGAATTTGGCCCAAAAATCAAAATAAATTCAAGTGCAGCTATCATGTTGTGCTCTGACTTGGAAAGAAATTGCACAGAGTGTGGATAGGAAAGTCTTCAGTCATCAGTTCATTGTATTACTTCAGTAGAAAAGGAAAACAGGTGGAGTAGAGTGGGGGGAAAAGACTGAGTGTATGAATGAGGAGAGAAATCCAAATTAGTTCCAGTGTTCAGAGACTGTATGAGGTGCTAGCTCCATTTCCTCCACAGAACTGGACACTTTGGGTCTCCTCACAGAAAGTATACATTGCTCTGGAGATGGAACAATGCTTGGGAAACATTTGAGACTAAAGCTGTTTTCCACTGGAGAAGGAAAACAAGATAACAATGTGCACTATTTCTATAACTGGTGGCCTGCACGGGCTTGGTCAACACCTACAAATATAATTTCTGATAGAAGGTAATAGACAGAGAGAGTGTTTAAAATATATTTAGCACTAAGAAGAATGGAAACCTTTTTAGATGTTTGGGCAGTGAGAAGATGTCTAGATTACAGAACAGTCACAGTAATAGCTAATCAAGCCATGTAACATTGTTTAATATTTGCATTGCACCCTGGCCAAGGTGCCAGTCAGCTTCAGGAATGCCTCTGTGAGAAGCCCTGCATACAGAATTGCAAAATGTGTCTGTGTAGGATGCACATTATATTTTATTAAAATGTGGCTGAAAATTAGGTGCAAAAATGACAATACAAGGGAAAAAAATATCCTTACAGAAATATTTAGAGTGGAAAGCAGATTCAGAATTGAGAATATTTTGAAAAGGGGTCCCTTTTCAAATAGAGTAGATAAGGCAGCTTTGGGCTTTTAGGTATAATGTATTGACAAGGGCATATGCTGTGGTGTCTAGGCATAGAAGATCACCTTCTATTCACTGGGACTCACCATGCATATTCAGGTTTAAGCAACATGCTTGTTAATTTTGAATGCATTTCCTATTGTTATTTCATGGGTTTATTTCTGAATCTGTTATTCTGCCTTAATAACTGACTTAAGGAGTACTTTTTTCCCCCAATTTTCTGCAGTAAGTTGAAAAAGCATGTTCCTAGGTGCATGTGTGTTATTATATCTAAGTTATAAGAAGGTCTGTGAGAACTAAGCTTCTTAGTCTTGCCATCAAAAAGAAAAGGAGGTTGCCAATTTGTGTCAAAGTGAAACAGAAGTTCTGAGGTAAAATGACAAACAGGAAATTAAATTAATGACCATTTGAAAAACAAAGATTTCACAAACCACAGTGAAACCTTTTCACATGGGTAAGCCCATTATTTAATTTCAGTTTAAATTCATTCATTCTGAGCAGAAAAGAATTGGGGTTTGAAACAAATTCAGTGTCTTACATTTTTTTAAGAAATCTCTATTTTTAGCCAAAACTATGAAAAAAATTAAATATTGACTTGCAAAAAAACCTCAGCCTTACAAAACTTATTTTTTTCCTGACACTGAGATTCAAATTTGTCTAAGCGTTTTTTAAGATAAACATGATTGAAATCCTGACTTCATTTGAGTCAATAGCTAAAAATCCATTGACTGCAGTGTAGCCAAAATTTTGTGTAAGTGGTAAATTACTCGTGAGAGCTCTGCTCAGTCACTGTCTGTTCTTATCTCCTTCAGCTGGTCACCAAAAGTGCAGACACAGCACTTGATTCCTAGCACTTGACTTCCAAAGTCAAATTAATTCAACTTTAAAAAGAACTCTGTAGAACAGTCTTTTTATTTGCAGGGTAGTTAATTGCATGAAAATAAAACTAAGAGTCCATTATTCTGCATTTTGCTTTGGCAAGTTTTAGACTCTCTTTTTTCCCCCCCTTTACTTGAAAAATGTGTAACATTAACATATATTCACAGATTTGCAAATCTCTCTTTTTCTATAACTATTAAAACAGTTTTTCTTAGACTCTTGCACGTTACATGAATCTGTTTTTATAACAGTAATTCATTAGGTTAAGTTGGAGAGCTTTTACTGCTCTTTATATGAAAAGACTGGGCTGATTTTGGATCTCTTTAATGTGGCCCTTTAGATGTAGTAGCTCTGACATTCGAACTTAGTCGGAATGTATGCCCAGTAGCCTTGTAATGTGCAAAATACACCAAGGAAGCACCATTCCCTCAGAAAAAAAGGGCATTGTGCTCTCCTACATTCTTACACTATGCATATAGCCCGAGGAGTAAAATGCCACTGTGAATGTCCATGGAGAAAGGGCCTGATGACTCAAAAGACAGTTTTTGTGGCCTTCTGTGCTGAGATAGATCTGTGGGCCACAGTAAAAAGTCTGGATCAAGTTGGAAAATGATCTGTTGAGAAGAAAGGCTGAATTATGTTATGCATGTAAAAAGGATAAGGTGCAAAAATGTAATCAACTGCTTGAGATCTAATGGCAGCAGAAAAACTCATGTAAATATGTTTTGCCATCCTAGCATAGGAATCCCCTGCACAAGGTCAAGTCCTTTCTACCTCACATATAAGATATCCTGCAAGAGTCAACTCTATATCTATCACCATGTAATTAATCACACAACACCCCTAAGACATTACACACTGATCAGGTTAGGAAACTAATTTAGGTCTAAGAAGTCAATGGCAAGCACTGATTGTACAATGATCCAGTCTTCATTTCTTTGCGTGTATAATTTTAAGAACAGAATCCTCTCTTTGACACAAATAATTTAGCCTGGTTCCATAATGACTTCGCAACTCCAGAGTGAGGAGACATTTCCAGATTTTTTTGCATTATTATTGATAATTGCAGAAAAGCAGCACTGCAAGATGGGATTTTCTCCATGGTCAATTCTGAAATAAAATGTTGAGGTGAAGACCCATGATTATTTGCAATTATTCAAGACAGCAAAAGTCTTACTTTGTGTAAGTCTTACTTTATGTCTTCAGGCACATGGTTTGGCAAACAAGGTACTCTTTCCTTTCTTCATTTCCCTGTTTTCAGGATGGGAAAGCACTGAGGAGACTGTTGCTCATTCAGCATCTCCATGGTAAAGCCCGTCACAAGTTTGTCACAAGAATTAAAGGTCATCCTGGGGCAAAATGAAAATCCTAATATAATTTGAGCTCACTACATTCCCTTCAGCAGTGAAGTTGGCATAGAACTTTTCCCCTTGAGGAGTTTCTACAGTATTCCAGTGTCTTCTTTCCATTGTTTGTGGGGCTGTAGTTTAAAGCTGGATCACTGAAGTTATATGAGTTAAAAAGAAGCCCTGAATTTTAATGTTTACTGAGCTATACTTGACTCTAGTCATCCCCTGCTCTTACATTTTTGGGAGATCTATTTGTCCTGGACATCAAAGACAAAATGTGCCATCACTTTCTATGGCAGAAAACTATTTCACAGCTAAAGTTGTGCAGGGAGCTGGAAAACGCAAGCACGTAGCCATATTGTCGGTTTTTTGGTATTGTGTGTTGAATGATTTAATGAGATGTTTTTGGGTTACTTTAACTGGGGATGAAGTCTGGCTTGAACTTCTTTGTGGTCTGTGTTGTAAAAAAGGAACAAAACTCTCTGGAAGCAAAAGTCATCACTGTACAGCATGCATGGTCTAATATTAGATTTAAGCCATTTTAACTTTCGCTGAACTCTGTTAACTAGCCATTTTAGGAGGAAACTACTATAAATAATATAATTTGCAGGGTGTAAATCAGAGCTGCAAATACTCACATTAGCCATTCAGCCTAACAAGGAATCAACTGCTGCATACTGTAGTTCAGATGAATACCTAAATTACCAGGAATGCCCCTTCAGGTCAACCTTGCAGATCAAGTTGTCTAGCAGGTACTGTAAAGCAAAGTGAAAGACTGAGATAAAGTATAAGCATATAGATTCTCTCTGGCTTTTGAAATTGCTGAAAATATGAAAAGTGATAATTAATTTTATAAGCACTTCTCGCAGCATTTCACAATCAAAACCACAGGTATTTCATTTTTTGGATATAATAATTCTTTTCAGTACCAACTACTTGATTGCTTTTCATTGGTGATTTTTTTTTTTTAATGTGAAATTCAAGACTTGACTAATACACTTCACCACATATTTCTAAAAAGTGAGCTACCCTTTAAAGAAGTACAGGAAGATTTACCATAGAAGTTGTAAGTTTTTTTGTCTTTTAAAAGTGAAGATGAAGGGTGAGGGTTCTTTTTTTACTAGACTAAAATTTTAAAAATGCTGTAAAAAAATATGGTCACTTAAGTGGAAAAGACACAATACATACTGAAAAAGGATGTCTGATTTAGGGGTTTTTTAGGTAAGGAAGTTCTTACATTAAGTATCATTTTGCATCCTCTGAATTCCCTATGAAGGAAATCCTCCAAGAACCAAACTGTGTGAGTGAGCATACTACAACACTACTGCTTTAGTGTCTGAAATGCTAACTATTATTTCTCATTGAAAAGTCCTTTACAATCATGGCATGTAGCATCAACTTGATTTGATTCAATCTCTTACAGGTTAGACCAATAAAAGCTGTACTTTGTTAATACTTTGTTCAGGTGGGTAGACTGAGCTAATTATGTCTTCCTGAGTAGTGTCTTGCTTCCCAGGTGAGACTCTTTTCACTGTCACAGAAATAGTCTGTCCACACAACACTTGAATGCACCTGAGATGGCTTCTGATGTTTCAGGTAGTATTCAGACTTGTTCTTAAATCCTAGAACAGCAAAAACAAGCCAGGAAGAGGCAGTTCTGTTAGGCAGCCCTGTTGTACTAAACACAAGCATTTACATGGAAAACAAACAAACCAACCAAAAAAAAAAAAAAACAGACAAAAAAAACCCCCACACCCAAAAAATCCAAACCAAACCAATCAACCAACCAAAAAACATGAAAACAAACAAACAAACAAAGAAACCCACCCAACCCCAAACTATCAGAAAAGTAGCTTCTGAACTCAAAACTATGGCAAGCCCAAACATCAGAGATTTTCTCATTTGTACCTTTGATGGCATATTGTGGCACCATTTCAACAAAACACTTTGGCATGTGGTCAGTTAGTAGAGGGTAAGTCTCCTGCTCAGCAAATCACTTGAGCACATGCTTAATTTCAACCTTGTTAAATGGCTTCACTGAAGTCAAATTAATGCAAAATGATTTAGAGTGAGATTTAAAAGTTAAGTCTGTGTTTCATAGATTGATAGCATTTAAGGTCAGGACGAATAATAACAGTCATGTAGCCTGACCTCCTTTGTAACACAGGACCAAAGAATTTTGCCAAGTGTTCCCAGTACAAAATCAACTGCTGCCTTAATTGTAACAGTGCTTTCAGAAAGACAGTCTTGATTTAGGGACTTCACAGGAGAGAGAATACATTGTATTCCAAGGTAAGATTTTTTTCTTTCACTAGTTAAGATCTTTCATTGAAAAGAGCTGAGTGCTTGAATGGTGATCTGAATTTGCTGAGATCCAGCTTTCATCCATAATGACCTTTTCTGTTAAGTTAAAAAGTCAGTTCTCCTGTTTTCTTTCTATAGAAGTATCCTCAGACCATCATTATATCAAATATAATTTGCACTTTTCAGTGATGTGGTGGTTTGACCCTGGATAAATGCCTGGTGTCCAGCCTCTTTCAAGGCCTTTCTTTCTCCCCCCTCCCCCCACCTCAGCCCCTTTTCACCTTCCAGAGGGGAGAGAAAAAAAACCCACCAGCTAGGAATTTATGGCTAGAGATAACAACCGAAAGAGGAGCTTTGATTAATACCATGGGCAAAGCAGAACTTAGAATAATGCTTAAATTTATTACTAACAAAC